>CM071586.1:5108869-5530071 GCA_036426205.1 Ascaphus truei
ACACACACACACACACACACACACACACACATGCATATACACACACACACACATGCATGACACACACCCATGCATACACACACACATGCATACACGACAAGGGGAAGAAGAGGAAAGGCAGCGGGACCGAGAACCACCACTGCCCCGCTCGCCACCCCCTGTGACCATCTCCAGCCCTGCGCGGGGATCGGCGGGAAGCCAGGTAAGCGGGGACAGGGCGAGAAGGGGGGAACACCCCCACTGCAATCTCCTGCCACACGCGGGAAGCGGGGACAGGGCGAGAAGGGGGGGGAACACCCCCACTGCAATCTCCTGCCCCGCGTGGGAAGCAGGGACAGGGCGAGAAGGGGGGAACACCCCCACTGCAATCTCCTGCCCAGCGCAGGAAGCGGGGACATGGCGAGAAGGGGGGAACACCCTGTAACAGGGGAGTAATCCCTGTTCAAGTAATGTGCCTTTAATCTAGCAGTGTGGTGGTTAACTGCTGGTAGTCAATTAATAAACACCACCTGCCTGATTTAGATTGCTTACTAAAGCCTGTCTGTTGAGACAGGAAGTGACTCCTTAGCTCACTTGTGAGCTGAACTTTGGAGACAGAGCAGAGGTTCTTGAGTCTCCCAGGAGAGACTGACCAAGAGAACCACGATATCTGGAGCGACGCATTACCCCCCAATCCTAGGGAATTCTGTAAAAAAAAACCTGATGATGACATTTTCTGTGCACACACGGGGGTATGTTGGCGGGTCCAGGAGAGCAGAGAATAAGACTTACTCGAAGCAGCTAACAGATAGACTTTCATTCTTAAGAAACTTACTTATATCTGCTATTTCATGATATGTGTTTGGGGCTGGGTGACATGGCTAACTTAGGGAGTTGTGATTAATTGCTAGTATTTCACTAGAAATACTCCAAGTGAATAGCAGCTTTGTTCCCCCCCCCCCCCCTCTGTGTTTGGATGGTTTCCTGATGATGAAAAAGGAAAAGGGCACAGAAAAGCATTGTTATAATTGCACACTTACAAAAGTCTCCAATTGTGGTACACTCTTGTGAAACGTCCGATCTACAACACCCCCACTGCAATCTCCTGCCCCGCGCGGGAAGCAGGGACAGGGCGAGAAGGGGGGAACACCCCCACTGCAATCTCCTGCCCCGCGCGGGAAGCGGGGACAGGGCGAGAAGGGGGGAACACCCCCACTGCAATCTCCTGCCCCGCGTGGGGATCGGCGGGAAGCCAGGTAAGCGGGGACAGGGAGAGAAGGGGGAACACCTGCCCCGCGCGGGAAGCGGGGAGTAAGGGGGCTTGCAGGGAAGGAGCAGAGGGGCCGCAAGATGGAGTATTGGAGAGTACTTACTCTCCAACAGATCTCCAGCCAGAAAGAATGGCCGCTCGTTGGTGGCGGGCTCATATAGAGCCTGGCCGCGCACCCACAAAGCCTGAGAGCGCGCGCCAATCAGCTGTCAGGTAGGGGGAGTTTTTTTTTTTCAGCCAGCGCGAGCAGGGAAAATTATTAGCGCAAGCAGGGAAATTTAAAAAAACGAACACGTGTGCTGCTTGGGCCAATATTTACTCGCCCGGGGGTTAAATCCACCCGCCCCGGGCGTGTAAATGTATAGGATTGTCGAACACTGCTTATACGTATAATCACCATCACATACACTATTTAGATCTTTATTTATATATTGATATTCATTCAATCTGATATTTATCGCAAGTCCAATTCTCGGAACACTTTTTTACGTGCCAACAGCTGTCACCCAAGGGCCCTTATTAAAGGAATCCCAAAAGGTCAACTTATTCGTCTTCGACGTAATTGTTCGAATGACGAAGATTATGAAGTACGTGTCAAAGATCTGTTTAATCGTTTTGTACAGCGTGGCTATGATCCAGATGATTTATTTAAAACCATACAGGAGGTCTCCACTATCAATAGATCGGATTTCTTTCACCGCTCAAGGAAGGGTCCAAGGATTAATGATACACCACTGTTTATCACTTCATTTAGTGCCCAGGCTGAACAGGTTAAATACATCTTAAAGAAACATTGGTCGATACTATCTCTGGACCCCATTCTGCAACCATATATAACTTCAGGTCCAAATGTAGTATATAGGAAAGCTAAGACGGTAGCGAATTCCTTGTCCCCAAGTCTGTTCTCCTCACAAATTAAACAGATGAATGTACTTCCTAATGGTTCTTTCCCTTGCAGTAATTGCAAGATTTGTGGTTATATGAAAAAGTCAAATAGTTTTGAATCCAGTCAAACTGGAAGGTCTCATACTATAAGATCATTTATTAATTGCAAATCCATACATATTGTCTACCTCATCACTTGTGGATGTGGTAGCCAATATGTTGGAAGAACCATTAGGAATCTTAAAGTTCGTATTATGGAACATGTGTGACTGATTTCCAAAGGGAATTTGGATCACCCTGTCCCCAAACATTTCACCAATTGTGCCCAAGGGGGATTAAAAAACTTCAGTTTTCAAGGTATTGAGTCTATTTCACCATTGCCCAGAGGGGGAGATAGGATTAAAAAGCTGGATCAACGTGAGGCATTCTGGATTTTTACTCTAAGAACCAGAGTGCCTCACGGTATGAATATTGATTGGGACCTTTCCCACTTTCTTTAGTGGATAAGGGTTCTGTATTATTGCAATGTTCGATGCTTACCCTAATTCAACTAAATAGTTTATGATTTTTGTAATTGACATATTCTATTGAAATGGTGTCTGTCTGTTTCATCTATATATGGAGGTTAATATTGGTTTAATAATATATATGATAGTTAACACTTAATAATTTTTCTCCATATAATGATCTATGTCCATGACAATCACATATACCAAGTCTGTGCCTCTTTTTTTGAATGTAGTTTAAGGTTATTTATTACTTAATTAATATATTTTAAATGTATATATATTTCTTTCACACAGTGAATATTTTGTTATTTAATTAATTTAACATTATAGTCAGTTTGGGTTTGTGATTGCTTTAATATCTTTTTGCATCATAATGTATTTGATTTATCAGTAGGTTTTTTTAATTTTTTTTTTATATTGCTAAACTCTTGTTTAATTTTTTTTGTGTATTACATTGATTTTTTTTGTTAGTCTTGTTATTTTGTTCATTTTTTAGAGTATTAACAAAGTTGTTGATAAAAATTTTTTTTAATTCCCTTCCACCTCTAGCCCGGTGGGAGCAGCAGTGCAGTGCGTTTCAGGTTGAAAGCGGGCGCACACGTGTGACGTCACCTCAGGGATGTAGGCGATTGGTTGGTGATGAGGTGGTGTCACAGTGTTGCGACGCGTCACTGGCGCGTATGCGCAGTGTGTTCCCACAGACTTTTTGGCGCGAAATGGGGCTTATAAATGCGAGGAGGTATATATACATGTAACACCTTAATAAAGTCCCACGGGATGAAACGCGTTGGTGCGTGGGCTGTGTTTCTGTCCCTGTGAACTTATGGAATAAATTACCCTCAGTTTTTAGTCTAGAGTTGTGCCCTTCATTTTTCCTATAGGATTTTTCCATAGGATCTCCTTGCAAGCTGTGCTCCTTTGCTCTCTCTGTTTATATTGCTTACCCTAGCAGGATTGCACACAGTGGAACTACCCTACAGATGACTTCTGTACTTCAATGTACCCCCATGGGCAGGTAATGGGCAATATTCCTTATATTCTTACCTTGGACCCTATATGGGGAAGTGTGTTTGTTAAGTGGGGTGTGCGTTGGGACCACATCTGCGGCAGTCTTGCTGACTGACCGCTAGGTCCTTTATTTTTGCCCCCCCTTAATTCCTTATCACATACATGATGTTATCGATTTATGATAAATTCCCATCTACCTTTATTTCTACAGTTCTACTATGTGTCTACACTTATATTGAGCGTCAGTCTCTACATCACTCTACATTTAGTTAGTCTGCCAGTTAACATTAGTGAGGATCACGGCGTACATACCGCAATTCCATTTCGTGATGTTTTATAATAACGGTCGTTGCAGCTGTATATGCAATGAAATTAATTAATTGTAATGTGTACAGTACTGTGCTACTGTGTATATGTCAGGTGTTTAAAAGCCAGTTCTCTAAAAGGCTATTGTATGCACTCGCCTGCACTTGCTTCTTAAAGTGATACGGTTGGAAGTAATCCCGCGTCATGATGTGGGTATTCCGAGGTATACACTGCGCGATTTGTTAAAATAACGGCCTCTGCACCTGTAGCAATTGATATTTTTCCCTTTGATAAATGTGGTACTGTTCTTTTGCACTAGTTTTGCTCCAGTTTGGCATCTGGGAGATATTTGTAAATTTAGCCCCCCAAATCCTTGCACCTATTCTGATTCAGTTTTGTTCCCAATCTCGCCGGCATCTTCCTCTTAACAGATCAGCTACTTCTCCACCAGCTCCCTCCTGAGCGACCGGACACAGTTCCCCTCCTTCTTCCGGACTGTCCCCAGTGACGCCTTCCAGTCCCGGGGACTGGCCCAGCTGGTGTTGCACTTTGGCTGGACCTGGGTGGGGCTTGTGGCTGTTGACAATGATTATGGGCAACAGGGCATCCAGGTCACCAGTAGAGAGATACTTGAGGCTGGAGCTTGCGTGGCCTTTACGGAAAACATCATGATAAGCCAGCCTGACCGCAATGCTGCACACATTGCCCGTGTCATCAAAGAGTCAACGGCCAAGGCTGTGATCATCTTCTCCACTGATTTTGACTTGCCTTATATTCTGGATGAGCTGTTGAGACAGGAGGTGACAGGGAAGATATTGTTGGCCAGTGAAGCTTGGGCTACTTCCCCCTTCTTATCAGTGGACAAATACTCAGGACTTCTTTCTGGAACAATTGGCTTTGCCCTCCCAAGAGGGACTATCCCGGGGTTTAAAGAGTTTCTCAACAGCATCCACCCCTCCATGTCTACGGGAGGAGAGTGGGTGAAGATATTATGGGAGGAAGCTTTCAGCTGCAAGTTCCCGGACCAGAAAACCCTAACAGGCTCATCAGGGACATCAACAAAAAATTGTACAGGAGCAGAAAATCTAGAAAACATCCAGAACCGCTACAATGATGTCTCCGATTTAAGAGCAACCTACTGTGTCTATAATGCAGTTCGTGTTGTAGCCAAAGCTTTGCAAGATTTGTCTGACTGCCATGAAGGAGAAGGACCATTCTCACATGGAAGATGCTCAAATATTTGGAATTTAAGACCATGGCAGGTAGAGATCTTTAACAAACACAAAACTAGAGAGTGTACAGCGTAATACAGTATGACATTTTGTATAAATGATTTTAGACACCTATTGATCTACCAGAATTAACGATGAGATTATAGTGCACAGAGCTTTCAAAACTTCGTAGCTTTCTTCTCTGAATGTACCGTTGCAACACAGAAGGAAACATATACTGCATATTCTCACCACTCTATGTCCCTCCTCAACACATCAGGATATACAGGTTTTGCCCTATTGTAAGGCAACATTTTTTTTCAGTAAAGTTAATTTGAAAACTATATACTTGCATAATTCCCCACCCACTTTTTGAGCCAATCAACAGTCGGATGTATGAGGTAGGAGTGTAAAATGGTGGAAGCTCCACCTTGGGGACATGAAGTATCCATGTTGCTTGTGGTAGGAAGCTCAAACAAAGAGAGACAAACACAGAGACACACAGAGGAAGAGAGAGACAGAGAGAGACACAGAGAGATATACAGACAGAGATACAAACAAACACAGAGAGAGAGAGAGAGAGCAAGATTTGTGGTTATATGAAAAAGTCAAATAGTTTTGAATCCAGTTAAACTGGAAGGTCTCATACTATAAGATCATTTATTAATTGCAAATCCATACATATTGTCTACCTCATCACTTGTGGATGTGGTAGCCAATATGTTGGAAGAACCATTAGGAATCTTAACGTTCGTATTATGGAACATGTGTGACTGATTTCCAAAGGGAATTTGGATCACCATGTCCCCAAACATTTCACCAATTGTACCTAAGGGGGATTAAAAAACTTCAGTTTTCAAGGTATTGAGTCTATTTCACCATTGCCCAGAGGGGGTGATAGGATTAAAAAGCTGGATCAACGTGCGGCATTCTGGATTTTTACTCTAAGAACCAGAGTGCCTCACGGTATGATTATTGATTGGGACCTTTCCCACTTTCTTTAGTGGTTAAGGGTTCTGTATTATTGCAATGTTCTATGCTTACCCTAATTCAACTAAATAGTTTATGATTTTTGTAATTGACATATTCTATTCAAATGGTGTCTATCTGTTTCATCTATATATGGAGGTTAATATTGGTTTAATGATATATATGATAGTTAACACTTATTAATTTTTCTCAATATAATGGACTATGTCCATGACAATCACATATACCAAGTCTGTGCCTCTTTTTATGAATGTAGTTTAAGGTTATTTATTACTTAATTAATATATATTAAATGTATATATATATTTCTTTCACACAGTGAATATTTTGTTATTTAATTAATTTAACATTATAGTCAGTTTGAGTTTGTGATTGCTTTAAAATCTTTTTGCATCATAATGTATTTGATTTATCAGTAGGTTTTTTTAATGTTTGTGTTTTTATATTGCTAAACTCTTAGTTTAAAGTTTTTTGTGTATTATATTGATTTTTTTGTTAGTCTTGTTAGTTTGTTCGTTTTTTAGAGTATTAATAATGTTGTTGATAATTTTTTTTTTTTAATTCCCTTCCACCTCTAGCCCGGTGGGAGCAGTAGTGCAGTGCGTTTCAGGTAAAAAGCGGGCGCACACGTGTGACGTCAGTTCAGGGATGTAGGCGATTGGTTGGTGATGAGGTGGTGTCACAGTGTTGCGACGCGTCACTGGCGCGCATGCGCAGTGTGTTCCCACGGACCTTTTGGAGCAAAATGGGGCTTATAAATGCGAGGAGGTATGTATACATGTTACACCTTGATAAAGTCCCACGGAACGAAACGTGTTGGTGCGTGGGCTGTGTTTCTGTCCCTGTGAATTTATGGAATAAATTACCCTCAGTTTTTAGTCTGGAGTTGTGCCCTTCATTTTTCCTATAGGATTTTTCCATAGGATCTCCTTGCAAGCTGTGCTCCTTTGCTTCTCTCTTTATAAGACTAACTAAATGCACTGGAGTAACACCGCAGGGTCCCTGCTGTGTGAATGCTACTGTAGTCTGCATGCCTGTAATAGACGGGCGATCGCGGGGGTTTATTAACATTCTAACATTACACTAATGTAACAGGGATCTCCGGAGCTGAACCACATTGATTTCAGTTCCGGGGACCTCCTACTTCCCGAGTTACCGGCCCCCGTTATGGGGTGCCGGTATCCCCATGTTAAAATCCTTTGGGTCACATGACCGGGGGATCTAAACAATGCAGAGGGATACCGGCACCATAACAAGTCCTGTATCTCAGGAAGTAGGGTGTCCCTGAGGCTGAAATCAATTTTGTTCTGGTCAGAAGACAAGACCACCCGGAGGCCTCCAGACCCTGGGGTACTGGTGAACTGTGGGGCCTGCAGACACCCGCCGGGATCAGTCTGGGGTATTAGTCCTGTGTCTAAAATAATAAAATAATAAATCATGGTTTTATGGGGGGCCACAGGGGGTGGGTGGGTTGTGTATTAGTGGGTAGTGCGCAGCTAACTCTGCCCGCGGAGAGTTAGCTGCGCACCTAAGCGCCCTGCACAACTATCCTAAAGACTGGCTGCTTTTCATTCATTTAGCTCTCACGTCGCTTTGACTGAGCGCTTTTTTAACTTTTTTACTGTTATTTTGTATGTTGTTTTTAGTGTTTAATTAAAGATCACGAATACTCCATTTTGGATTCGCTTTGTCAATATCACATTGAGAGTGATTCCTACTTGGCTGATGATATTGGAACTCTAAGGAGGGAGGAAGAGAAACCAATCCTAGTGTGTACTCATACGTGGCCGTGTGAGTATTTTTGTTATATCCCCTACCCTCACTCACCACCCATTCTCATTGTTTGTTTAGAAACAGTAGGGGCCTTATATGAGAGCTCCCCCATGAGACGTAAATAAAGATACCTGCCTCAAGAGTATACTCACACTTTCCCGTGTGAGTGTTTGCAGCGTTTCTCTGCATTTAATTTATTTCCCATAAACCAGTGGTATCGGTCATTGTTATACCCTATTTGAATTGTCCCTCACATTTTGTTTTTCACTCCATTTCTGCTCCGAGGGCAACACCGCAATCCATATTCATAGAAAGATTGAAGAGGCCATAATTTGGATCAAAGGAGAAGAAAGAATCGCACCAGGAAGATACAGAAGATAAAGAAGTGAACTAAAGAAACCTTGCTGTGACAGCATTTACACAAGGCCGTGTAAGTGTTTATGTTATTTCACACTTCACCACAATCACTTTCAATGGTCTGGGATTATATATCCTCGAATCTAATTAGAGTGTTTTTAGCATTCGTATTATCCCTCAACCTGTGCTCCCCCTGTTTTTCTTGTTTTCCGCTAAGGTAATGGAGCTGCTTACATTTTTATTTATTGTATGTGTGAGCAGGGGGTCTCCTGAGCTGAAAAAAGTTTATTTCAGCCTCGGGGACCCCCTACTTCCCAAAATACAGGCCCCGGTATGGAGTGGCGGTATCCCTCTGCTTTGTTTACAGTACATCCCACGTGGATTTTAACATGGGGATACCGGCACCCCATAATGAGGCCTGTAACTCGGGAAGTAGGAAGTCCCCGGACCTTAAATCAATGCGGTTCAGCTCCGGAGACCCCCTGCTACATTAGTGTAATGTTATAATGTTAATAAACCCCCCGCGATCGCCTGTGAGAAGCGTGCAGTTACTGTAGAGTGACTGACTCAGCCTCTTACTGCACGTCTATTACAAAAAGGCTACGGTAGCATTCACACAGCAGGGACCCCTGCGGTGTTACTCGGGTGCATCTCGTAGCCTGCCATTGAACATCTCGGGTCCATCTCGGGTCCACCATGCGGGTTCACGAAAATATACCCGGGTACATTTTATAATAAAGGCCTCTGCAGCTGTAATTGCACACAATCCATAAAATGTAAACAAAGCAACCACAATAAACATGTGTGCCTGGGACGATTGGCCGCATTCATGCCGCGTGGAGAAGAGCAGCGCACACGAAAACGGCATCGTGATGCCTTAAAATAATGGCCGCTGCATCTGTATAAATGAGATTCCTTCATTAAGTTTGGTGCTGGTTTTACAACAGTTTATTATCTGGCAGACGTTAAAATGTATCACTCCATTAAATCTCATGGTAAATATTGCATTAGACTTAACAAAAAGCACTGTGTTAACTGGTGCAATATTGTCTGTTACAGCTACTGTATGTACATCATGTGATCTTCCAACATGTGCATATCTTACTGACACTGGTTTCCTTTTTCCTTGTGTTGATTAAATCTGCCAGGTCTGAGGACACATACATATCGACGCCTAGGAGATCAGAGTCCTGCATCTTCATCTTAAAGAGACAATCCCTGCTATGCCCAAAGTTAAATAATGCCACTGACACGCTTAATGGGATTGTTACCTTTTTTTTACTCAAATCAGACACCTTTAAGTTTTTTTTATTGTGTTTGTAATGTAAGACTTGGGAGGGGTGTGATTTCCTCTGACTGCACTCTCTTTTGAGCAATGTCCCTGTGGGTTCAGCAAGTGCATCTATATCCAGAGACAATATCCCACTTTCCCTTATCTTTATTGACTCTCTGATAAGGGCATGTTGGGATAGGGGTAAAGAAACCACTTGAATGACAAATACTCCCCCCATTCAGAGTCCCCTAAAAATTCAACTAGCAAACTATGTGGAATTACACCTGTAATACATAGGCAGACTATGTGGAATTAAAAGCGTAATACACAGGCAGAATACAGTATATGGAATGCTCATGCTCAATGGTTTTATCACCACAGACAGCAAATTCAACCTTACCTGCGGGTATCGGTACAGTCCCAGGATCTGAGCCATCAGAATGGTAAATGTAGAGATAGAGTGGCCGACAACAGCTGCCAAGGGGATACGTTGATGGCACCTGTAATTGGGCACAGGCGGCCCGTGCCCAGTCAGCAGCTGTAGGGTTCCTGCTACTGCCCACTGTATCACATTACATGAATCATAGACACGGAGGACCAAGGTGATGTTGGGTAGAAGCTCACTTTCCCTATTGATCTCCTGCACGGCAAACTGCATAGCCAGGACACGCTGGTAATTATCAAAACGAGACCTGGACATGAGAGTGGGGATTGGGAATCTGATTAGGCAATGTAACCCTCAGGATATTTTGAGGTTCAAACCATGAATCATATACTAACGAGTGAGGAATGGAGGTGTGTGACAGGGTAAATAAAAGCCACCAGCTATATGCTTGGAAAACCTATGTCTAGTCTGCAGTGCAGCACTGACTAGGTTAACTTCAGCTGGGAACCTCAGGACAATTAGTTGGATCCCAGCTGCTGTAGACACATGGGGCTGGCTGTTGAGGAGAAAGGAGTAAGCTACTGAAGAGATTACCGAAACAAGGTCTGTTGGCAAAGTAGATGAATTATGAACTGTCTGTCCCCTGCATAGAAAAGGGTAGCTGCATTATTTTTAGACTGTCTGCTAAAGAGAAACTGTTTTGTTTGGTCTGCTGAAGAAAAAGCCATTTTTCTTTTCTCTTGTTTGCTGATGAAAAGCTATTTTTGTTTTTGTATGCTGTATATCTTTTAAGGCTGAATAAATAAGCCTTGTCAAGAAACCCGCGTGTGTAGTTGTATGTACCCTTCAACATATGGTGTCAGAAGTGGGATGGATTTTGAAAGGCCCATGCAGTTAACGGGCCACACACACACATACCCACAAGAATGAAAAAAAATGGAAGAATTTTTGAAAGAGAGATGAAAGACTATTGCAGCAGCAAACCCAGCTCCTAACCCAGCAGCAGGTAGCACAGGAGGAGCGAATGGCCAAGCTGCTGACCCAATTCCAGGGGTCTGCTAGTCCAGAACTTGCAAACAGACCCCCGATACTCCTGAGGAAAATGGCGCCGAACGAGGATCCAGAGGCTTTTTTACTGACATTTGAAAGAGTTGGCGAAGCTCAGGGCTGGGCTACAGATCGCTGGGCAACTGCTTTGGCCCCGCTCCTCATAGGAGAAGCCCAGGCCTCATATCAGTGTCTCCCAGCAGATCAGGCAATGGACTACCGACAAGTAAAAGCCGCCATACTGGATCGCTTAGGTCTGACCCCAGAGACCTACCGGCAGCAGTTCCAGAACATGAAGTACATCGCTAAGATGAGACCCTGGGTCCTCGCTCAGGGATTATTGGACTTGTGTACGCGCTGGATACAACCCGAGGAGTGCACTAAGGAAGCAATTCTGGAGCAGGTGGTTTTGAAACAGTTTCTACAAATAATACCCCCTTCCGCACGCTCTTGGGTAAAATGCCACGCTGCTGAAACCCTAGCTTTGGTGGTCCGACTCGTGGAGAACTTCCTTGGGGCTGAGCAGCAGGCGGGTGTCCTGGACCCGACTCCACTGGCACTTGCGGACGCCCAAAGAGGGAGATAGGATCAATGGGGAACCTACGGCCTGTCCATACGCAACTGCCAAGTCCAACGGAAGGAGCAGTCATTCCAGCAAGGACGGAGTCCAAATGCTGGTCCCCGCTGAGACCCTCATCTCCTTCCAGATGTCGGCTCGTCGCAAAATGAGAGGAACTTCCGAGGACGTCGCCCACAGGACCCACCAGATGCCTGGTCTCCAGTAACCAGTCCAGCGGAGCGCTATCCACAGCCCCCTCCTGCGTGGGAACCCTCTCCATGTTCAGCCTGCGGAGAACAAGGCCACCAGTATGTGGACTGTCCACAGATGGATCGTTCATTCAGCCTTTACTGGAGAAAATTACAAGCCCTGGCTACTTCCAGCCCTGATTGGGGGAAAAAAACGTCCAGGCCCTTGTAGATTCGGGCTCTGGGAAACTCTGGTCCCCAGGAACTGTTACACCTAACGGTGTTCCTTTTACTCCCCATGGAGCATAGAATGTATTACCACGGCGAGTAAAACGCTATCCGACGGCCAAAATCCGACTACAGGTAAAAGGTCAGGAGGCTTACCTTGAAGTAGGAGTCACTCCTTGGCTCCCTGCTCCTGTTTTGCTCGGTCGGGACTGGCCTTTCTTTTCGGACCTAATGGCCCCAGTCTTTCACGATGAGTCTCCATCTAGGGCTCAGGAGAACCCTGGCAAACTGTTCCCCTTCTCGGCAGACCTTTTTCCTTGTAGACACCGGGTTCAAAAGACTTGGAAGCAAAGACGCTCTGACAAAAAGGACTGGTTGCAGAAATCTGGGTCTCAAGGTGACCATTCTAGTAGTCTGAGATCACAAGTGATGGCTGGGATGGCCAGAGGGAGGGGGATATGGGCCCTGGAGATTTACCAGACCTGTACCTCCCTGACTTTCCCAGAAGCAAAGGGAAGACCCAGTCCTTACTAGACAGTATGACAAGGTGGTGAAAATTGATGAGCAGATTTTAAATGCACAGGGGGTGATAGTATTCCCCCATTTTGAGCTATCAAATGATATCCTATATAGGGTGAATAGGCAGAAACAAACAGGGGAGGTCACCAGACAGATATTGGTTCCCAAGGCATTTGTTAAATCTGTGTTCACTCTAGCCCATACTGTCCCTTGGGGTGGTCACCTGGGCAGGGATAAAACATTAGACCGTATTTCATCCCGATTCTATTGGCCAGGGATGCATAGTGATATTGCTAAGCTATGTGCGGCATGTCCGGAGTGCCAGCTAACTAGTCCAAAAGGACAAAAACCAGCCCCTTTGGTTCCTCTACCCTTGGTGTCAGTTCCCTTTGAGAGGATTGGGGTAGACTTGGTAGGACCTCTAGAACCTTCTTGCGAAAGGACACAGGTTTATCCTTGTAATAGTTGATTATGCAACAAGATATCCTGAGGCGTTCCCCCTGAGAACAGCAAAGGCGAAGCAAGTAGCCAACAAGTTGTTGGAACTGTTCTCACGGGTTGGACTTCCCCAGGTTAGATTGAGAGACCAAGGTACAAATTTCATGGCTAAACTGATGCAGGATGTCTTAAAGTTACTAGAGGTCAAGTCTGTTCAGACATCGGTCTACCATCCACAGACTGACGGATTGGTGGAAAGATTTAACCGAACTCTAAAATGGATGCTGAGGAAATTTATAGATTCAGTGAAGAGAACCTGGGATGAACTTCTCCCTTTTCTGCTGTTTGCAGTGCGGGAAGTTCCCCAGGCCTCCACGGGATTCTCTCCATTTGAATTGCTCTATGGCCGCCAACACCGGGGTATCCTAGACCTCCTAAAGGAGTCTTGGGAGGAACAGCGGTCCCCTTCTAAGAATACCCTGCAATATGTACTAGACCTTAGGAAGCGCCTAGATGTGGTCGGCCATTTTGCCAGGGAGAATCTTAGATCAGCCCAGGACAGTCAGGAGAAACATTACAATCAGAATGCTCGCATGAGTGTGTTTCACCCAGGAGACCAGGTGATGTTATTGTTACCCAGTTGCGAGCGTAAACTCCTGGCCAAATGGCAGGGCCCATTCGAAGTACTCCGCCGTACGGGTGATGTGGATTACGAGATCGCTCAACCAGGGTCCAGGAAGGGTAAACAAATTTACCATGTGAACTTGCTGAAACCCTGGAAGATGCAGTAGTCTCTATTCATCCACCCGGTGGAGGAGGAAACGGACTTGGGTCCTCAGCCTCCACGGGAGAAAATCGTGAGTGACGATAAAATCCCAATGGGTAAACAGTTGTCCTCTGAACAAAAAGGGGACTTGTTAGCAATAATTACACAATTTCATGGTGTTTTTTCTGACATACCAGGACAAACTAACTTAATTTCCCATACGATCGAGACAGCACCTGGGGTAAAAGTACGTTCCCGTCCTTATAGGTTGCCTGAAAGTCGTAGGGCTCTGGTAGAGAAGGAGGTACAAGAAATGTTACACTTAGGAGTGATTGAGGAATCGTGCAGTGAGTGGTGTAGTCCACTAATTATGATCCCTAAGCCCGATGGGAAGGTAAGATTTTGTGTGGACCTCCGAAAGATCAATGCGGTATCCAAGTTTGACGCATATCCGAAGCCGAGCGTGGACGAATTAATTGACGCCCTTGGTAACGCGGAATATATATCCACGCTGGACTTGACAAAAGGATACTGGCAAATACCCTTAGAGGAAAAGTCCAAATGCAAAACAGCCTTTGCCACTCCCATGGGTTTATACCAGTTTGTGACAATGCCATTTGGACTGCATGGAGCCCCAGCCACATTTCAGAGACTCATGGATAAGGTACTGAGGCCCCATAGGATTTATGCCGCAGCCTACCTAGATTACATCGTCATTTATAGTAAACACTGGCGGGCCCATCTAAATAGGCTGAACGAGGTCCTCAAATCTCTAATCTCTAATCTCTAATCTCTAATCTCTAATCTCAATCTCACAGCCAACCCTAATAAATGTGCCCTGGGTAAGGCGGAAACCAAATACTTAGGGTATGCAGTGGGAGGTGGAAAAGTAAGGCCACTAGCCGACAAGGTAGTTGCCCTGAAAGAAGTTCCGACCCCCCCAAACAAAAACGCAGGTACACTCTCTGCTGGGTTTAGCAGGGTACTACCGGTGGTTCATCCCCAACTATTCGGAAGTGGCAGCCTCTTTAACGGACCTCACAAAAAAGTGTGCCCCTACACAAGTGGTATGGTCAAGGGATTGTCAGAGAGCCTTTGAGGACATAAAAAGGTGTCTATCAGAGGGTCCCATCCTTAGAAGCCCAGATTTCAATAGCCCTTTTATAGTGCAAACAGATGCATCAGAGATAGGGCTAGGGGCAGTGTTGTCACAACCGTTTGAGGGAGTTGAACACCCTATCCTTTTCCTGAACACCCTATCCTTTTCCTGAGTAGGAAATTGTTCCCGAGGGAAAAAAACTACTCAGTGATTGAGAAAGAGTGCCTTGCAGTAAAGTGGGTAATAGAGGCTTTGAGGCATTACCTGGCAGGAGTCCATTTTACTTTGGTGACGGACCATGCTCCACTGAAGTGGTTAAATAGTATGAAGGATTCCAATGCTAGATTGACTAGGTGGTATATGGCCCTCTAACCCTTCTCATTTGAGATTCAGCACAGGCCAGGAAAAGAGAACGCAAATGCTGACTTCTTTTCTAGAGAAGGGGTGGATGGTCGGGCTTCAGCCGTGCTTAGCCCCAGCCACACACTAACCGGGGAGGAATGTGACAGGGTAAATAAAAGCCACCAGCTATATGCCTGGAAAACCTATGCCTAGTCTGCAGTGCAGCAGTGACTAGGTTAACTTCAGCTGGGAACCTCAGGACAATTAGTTGGATCACAGCTGCCTAATCAAGGTGTGTTAAAACCCCAGGCTGTAGACACATGGGGGCTGGCTGTTGAGGAGAGAGGAGTAAGCTACTGAAGAGATTACTGAAACAAGGTCTGTTGGCAAAGTAGATGAATTATGAACTGTCTGTCCCCTGCATAGAAAAGGGTAGCTGCATTATTTTTAGACTGTCTGCTAAAGCGAAACTGTTTTGTTTGGTCTGCTGAAGAAAAAGCCATTTTTCTTTTCTATTGTTTGCTGATGAAAAGCTATTTTTGTTTTTGTATGCTGTATATCTTTTAAGGCTAAATAAATAAGCCTTGTCAAGAAACCCGCGTGTGTAGTTGCATGTACCCTGCAACAGGGTGTATAAATAAACTATGATGGGTACAACTGTGAATCCAGGTATAACTGTGAATATAGGACACACTCTGATAGACTTGCAGGTATAACTGTGAATATAGGACACACTCTGATAGACTTGGAAATCAATAAAGTACATTTATTTTAGGAGGAGTGATGTTTCGTCAAGACAAAGATCTATGTAAGGACTGAAATGTTGATCCATGTACAATAAATGTAGTTTATTGATTACCAAGTTGCACACTTGACAGCCGCTCTCTATTTTATATATTAACAATGACAGTAAAATGTGTATTGGGGGAAGTGTAGGGTGTGTCAGTATTGGAATAGCAAGGAGGGAGGTTTATGGCAGGATTGAGGATAACAGAGCGGGCGGTATGTACAGTATGAATATATGTCTTTATTTAAAAATCGCCATTAATGTACATAACGCTTCACAGCAGTAATACACGTGGCAATCATATAATAAACAAATAATACATACTGGGAGAAGTGCTTCAGACATAAAAGTAACAGAGCTTTCAATCTAATTGGTAGGAAGAACGTACAGAGACAGTAGGAGGGCGTTCTGGTAAGTGCGTCTGCAAGGGGCCAAGGTTTATGTATGACGTGTAAAGTATCAGCCACGGAGATATTCATATGCTTCGTTAAGCAGGTGTGTTTTAAGGTGGGTCTTAAAGTTTGATAGAGAGGGTGCTAGTTGGGTATTGAGGGAAAGGGCATTCCAAAGTTTTGGGCAGACAGTGATTAAAAGGTTTAAGGCAGGAAAGGCCATTAGATACATAGTGGGTAGAGAGAAGACATCCTTGAGAAGAACGCAAGAGTCAGGATGGTGTATATGGAGAAATTAGGGCTGAGATGCAAGGAGAGCAAAAGAGTGTAAAGCTTTAAAATAGAGAAGGAGAATTGAGTGTGTGATACAGGATTTGATAGGAAGCTAGGAGAGGGATTTCAGCAGGGGAGACGCTGAGACAGATTTAGGAAGTACAGTGATTATGGAAGTAGCGTTTAGGATATAATGTAGGGGAGACAGGTGAGAGGCAGGAAGGCCGGTTCGCAGGAGGTTACACTAATCAAGATGGGAGAGAATGAGGGCCTGTGTCAGAGTTTTAGCTGTCGAGCAACAGAGGAAAGGGCGTATCTTTGTAATATTGCGGAGGAAACAATGACAGGTTTAGCAACCGTTTCAATGTGAGAGTTGCATGGGAGAGAAGAGTTGAGTGTGACCCCTAGGCAGCATGTTTGTGCTACTGGGTGTATGATAGTACTTCCAACAGTAATGTGGAAAGAGGTAGTAGGGCAAGGTTTCGTTTGAAATATGACATTAAGAACATTCAGACATTCAGAAACTTTAGTGTGTACATCAGGTGTAAGGTCAGGGGTTGAAAAGTAAATTTGTTTGTCATCAGCATAGGGGTGATATTTGATTAGGTCACCTAGAAAGAGTGTGTAAAGAGAAAAGAGAAGAGGTCTCAGGACAGAGCCCTGGGGTACCGCCACAGAGAGGTCGATAGAGGATGAGGTGTTAAGCAAAAGAGACACTGAAAGGACGATGGGAGAGTTAGGAGGAGATCAAGGATAGAGCTTTGTTAAGAATAGACTGAAAAAAGAATTGTGACTAAAGCGTTAAAGTGTGTATAACTAATTAGTGATTATACAAATAGTGATAAAAATAAAACCCTTTACATAAAGGTAAGGCTGCCTAGTACCTACTGTCTAGTACAGACAGAAACAGAACATAAAACAAAAATAAACCTGGCGCCAAATGTTCAATATGGTAAGTCCTTTGATGCTCAGTGAATCTGCACGAGTGCTTGCAGGCTATGTAACGAGAAAAGACAACAAAAAAAAACAAATCATAGCGTATAGCTGCTGGGTGATGTCAGTCTACACTAAACATATAAACAAAAAACTTCTAGAAACAGACTAAAAAATATTTATTAAAATATAATGAACTGTCATTAAATTATTAATGACATAGTTCATTATATTTTAATAAATATATACATTTATATAAATATTTTTTAGTGTGTTACTAGGAGATTCTTTGTTTATATGTTTAGTGTAGACTGACATCACCCAGCAGCTATACACTATGATTTGTTGTCTTTTCTCGTTACATGGCCTGCAAGCACTCGTGCCAATTCACTGAGCATCAGAGGACTTACCATATTGAACATTGGGCGCCAGGTTTATTTTTGTTTTTTGTTAAGAATACCAAAAATATATGGATAATGTGAAGGAGAAGAGAGTGGCCCACAGTATCAAATACTGCCTAGAGGTGGCGTAATATTAACAGTGTGTAATAACCTCTGTCTTTGGCCGCATAGAGGTCATTAGTTATTTTAGTGCGGGCTGTTTTAGTGGAGTGAGCAGTGCGGAAGCCAGATTGCAGAGGGTCTAGGAGAGAATAGGTGTTAAGGATATGGTGCAAACAAGAGAATACAAGACATTCAATGAGTTTAGAGGCAAAAGGCAGGAGGGAGACAGGACGATAGTTGGAAAGACAGGTAGGGTCAAGCTTGCTGTTTTTGAGTTACACTGGCGACACACTTTATTCGAGCTCGGCTAGTCCCACGAATTCGGGTATACCCGGGTGTATTGAGGTTTGTGACTGTTTTCTGCCCGAGTGCATTGGGTTATTTTCCAGGCAGGGATTGAAGCATTTTATTCCCGCTGGCTGCAATACTGCACAGTAAATATATATATACTGCATTACAATTCATGAATTTATGCTATCTGGTAGACACGCGAAGCATTGCAGCCTATTAAATCCTAATCATTATCATTTAACAGATCAGCTGCCCGTCAGCCAGGCATGAACCCAGGCTGGGAAGGCAAACGCAACGGGGCTTGTCAGAGGTGAGAAGCGGCGCATTCCAGGTATCTGCCAGGTACATGCTGGGTATTTGCTCGAATAAAGTGTGTCGGTGCAGTATGGTATTACTGTTGCAAGTTTTAAGGAGGAAAAGGTACCAGAGTAGAGGGAGGAGTTAAAAATGTGTGTGAGCATAAGGATTAGAGTAGGAGCAAGAGATTTTAGGAGATGGGCGGGAATGGGGTCAAGAGGGCAGTTGGTAGAGGGAGAAGAGGAGATCAGCAATGACACATCCTCCTCTGTGACAGCGGAATAAGAGTCAAGGAAGGCAAGAGGAGAGTTAGGAAGAGGTGTAGGATGTGAGGAGGATACAGAGGGGACGTGCTGACGTATGGATTCCACCTTTTCCTTGAAATAGTAAGCAAAGTCCTGAGAAGAGATAGAGGAAGAAGAACAGGCAGTCGAGGGTGGTCTGTGTAAGGAATCAAAGACAGAGAAGAGACAGCATGGGACGGACATGTGTGTGTTATAGTAAAGAGGAGCAGAGAGTGTTATACACAGAGAGGAACTTGTTGGTAATGGAGCAAGCATTCCAAAGGGCACAGGTGAAAGGGAGAGAGGAGGGTGAAAGGGGATGGGGATGGGTATGAAGTTAGAGGGGTTAAGGGGCACCAGAAGGAGTAGAAGTTGTATGTGGGAGGTGAGGATGAGAGCATGTAGAAATAAGACAGGGACCAGGGTTAGGAGAGATATCTCCATAAGAAAGGAGGCGAGGCATGGAAAGAAAAAGAATGTGTAAGGATGATTTGTAGGGGTGTTTTAGTGCAGGGGGTATAGATGTGTAGTGTCAGAGGGCACAGGTAAGAAAGGTGTTCATGTGAATTGAGAAGTGGCGAATGAATGAGAGATGGAGATATATGAATATATCCATTTTATAGACAGATGTCTTTATGTGGGTCTCGCCTTTTATCACATTAAACAAGCCATTAGGTCACTTGTCCCCTACGTGGGATTGACCCATTCACCCATTAAACACTTCACTGTCATAGGTCACTGTGCTACTACATAGGACTGACCATATAACCTATTAAACAAGTACCTGTCATTAGTTCACTTGACCCCTACGTGGGACTCACCCTTTAACCCATTAAACACGTCCCTATCATTGGGTCACATTGCTCCTACATGTCACTGACCATTTTGAAGATGACATCAACAAATATTTTATAAGTCAAATGATAAAGAAATACATCTTACGTTTTGCAGACGGCTGGGGCGGGTTTCTCTGTGAAGTTAATTTCGGAATATATTTTGTAAACATGGATGGATAACACCCCACCAATTACAATGTCTCCAGCCTCCACAGTCCCCCCGAATTCGGTGTAATTGAGGCTGCACCCCAGCGTGAATGGTGCAGTGTAAAATAGCATAAGGTGCCACATTGTCCTATAGAAAAATGGCAGGAAAATTTTCTGACATCCCCAAACTGTTGGGTGATGAATGTCATGTCTCCGGGAACTGCATGGGATAAACATGGCTCTGAGAAAATAAGACACTCGACATTCACTTAATTTAAAGCTGTGTTTCATTTTTAGTTAATCAATCATCCTCTTGCAATATTCACCCTCGAAGACCGGAAGGGTTCTGAGGCAGGATAGAGGTGTGTGTGTTAGAGGAATAGCAGAGAGGGCTGCAGGCCAGGATGGAGATACAGTGCAGGGCTTTGTATGTGGGGGAGGTGGTCAGTACAAGAATAGCAGAGTTGGCTGCAGGGCCAGATGGAGGTGCAGTGACACAGCTGTGTGTGGGAGAGATCTGAGATCCATAATAGCTGCAGGGAGGGAGTGAGAGGAGTAGGAGGAAGTATGCTATGTAGAGTACTTACATGAAAGAAAAGTTTGTTTTCTGAGAAAGAGAATGTCCCGAGGGTCAGAGAGAACTCCCAGGGAGGGGGTAACTACCAGCCACAGACATTGCAGCCCAAAGTAGTGTTCTGGCCCTGCATTTACCAGTTACCCCCTATTTCCAAGACCCACAGCCATGTGGATCAATGTGGTGAGACTGCGATATAAAGGTACCGGGGAAATCCCAGATAAATGCTTTATTGACAGAGTCCTTCTGAAGGAATTTATGGGGTTTCAGGCCTCGGAAATCTTCACCTTTATTCATACCTCAGGTGACAGGAAGTATCATGTAAGCTTCAAAAGGGGTGAGCCATGAGAAGCATTTTAGCCCAGGTTTGAGGTCTTGAAACTTACACACCCGAGAAAAGAGATTGTGGCCATTCTTGTGAGCCGTCCGGGAACTAAACTAGCGACTGATATATTTTACAACAAGCCTGTTACTAAAAAGGACATTATATATTGGTTAAAGTGACAATGTACTTTACTTTCTGGAAAATATAGAGGAGGATATCTGCGAAGGAGGGTGGGCATGGACAGGGGGCTGAGGGTGTAAGGTTCAACTTTGGGAAACATGTGGTATTGCTCACCATCCCCCAAATTCTCTCTTTATTGGGGGGTACAGAATGGTAAGTTTCTACAGTGCCCAGACCAGGCTTTGCTTTATGTGTGGATCCAACAGACATTTAAGTGCAGGCTGGTACATAATGAGATGCAGTTAGTGTGGGTTCTGGGGCATAATCGTTCTCTGTCCTAATGTTGTGATGTGTCATTTGTGTGGGGGGCAGGGTAATTATTTTAGTGTCCTGAGGCAGTGCATAATAATTATCCCAGGAAAGTGAGACAGCCCCATTGGAGGAGACCCCTGTAGTGGATGACACCCGCTAGTTATTCAGCCTTCATCTTCATTACAATGTACAGTAATTACATAAATGAGCTTGGGGGTAGATCTCCAGAGTCATCGTCCCTGACCATAAAGTAGAGATCACTGGTATGGATATATTCTCTGAGGAGGGGGGAGCAGGGGGGAGCAGGAAAAAATGAGGGCAGGATAGGAGCAGGAGCAAACAGGGCAGGAGGGGAGCAGGAACTAACAGGGGCAGGAGGGGAGCAGGCGCCAACAGGGCAAGAGGGGAGACAGAGCCAATGGGGCAGGATGGGAGCAGGAGCCAAGAGGGGCAGTATGAAGCAGGAGCCAATGGCAGAAGGAGGGGAACATGAGTCAATGGGGCAGAATGGGAGTAGGAACCAACAGGAACAGAATGGGAGCAGGAGCCAATGGGGGCAGGAGGGGAGCAGGACACAACAGGGGCAGGATGGGGAGCAGGAGACAATGGGGCAGGAGGGGAGCAGGAGGTAATGGGGGCAGGAGGGGGAGCAGGAACAAATGGGGGCAGGAGTGGAGCAGGAGGTAACAGGGCAGGAGGGGAGCAGGAGGTAGGGGCAGAAAGGGAGCAGAAGTTAGTGGTGCAGGAAGGGAGCAAGAGTCAATGGGGGCAGGAGGGGAGCAGGAGGAACAGGGGCAGGAGGGGAGCAGGAGCGAATGGGAGCAGGATTGGTGTATGAGCCAAGAGGGGCAGAAGGAAATCAGGAGCCAACGGGGGAAGGAGAGGAACATGATTCAATGGGGGAGGAGGGGAGCAGGAGCTAACGGGGACAGGGGGGGAGAAGGAAACAATGGGGGCAGGAGTGGAGCAGGAGCAAACATGGACAGGAAGGTGATCAAGATCCAACTGGGCAGGAGGGGAGCAGGGGCCAATGGGGGCTGAATTGGGAGCAGGGGTAACAGGTGCAAGAGAGGAGCAACAGCTAACGGGGACAGGAGGGGTGCAGGAGCTAACAGGCACAGGAGGGGTGCGGGAGCCAATGGAGGCAGGAGGGGAGCAGGAGGCAATGGACAGAAGATGAGCAAGAGCCTACATGGGCAGTATGGAAGCAGGAGCCAACGGGGGCAGGATGGAAGCAGGAGCCAACAGGGGCAGGAGGAGAGAAGGAGCCAACAGGGTCACAAGGGGAGTAGGAGCTGCAGGAGGAGTGCAGGAGCCAGTGGGGCAGGATGGGAGTAGGAACCAAAAGGTTTAGGATGGGAGCAGGTGTCAACTGGGGCAGGAGGGGAGCAGGAGAAAACAGGGACAGGAGGGGAACAAGAGTCAAATGGGTCAGGAGGGAAGCAGGAGCAAATGAGACAGGAGGGGAGCAGGAGCCAACGGGGGCAAGATGGGAACCAGAATCCAAAAAGGCAGAATAGGAGCCGGAGCTTACAGGGCAGGAGGGGAATAGGAGCCAACGTGGGCAGGATTGGAGCAGGAGCTAATGGGGCAGGAGGGGAACAGGAGCCTGCATGGGCAGTATGGGAGCAGGAGCCAACAGGGGCAGGATGGAAGCTGGAGATAACGGAGGCAGGAGATAGCACAGGAGATAATGTTGGCAGGGTGGGAGCAGGAGCCAATGGGAACAGGAGGGGAACAAGAGTCATCTGGGGCAGGAGGGGAGCAGGAGCAAATGAAACCGGAGGGGAGCAGGAGCCAACGTGGGCAGGAGGGGAACAGGAGTCAAAAGGGGCAG
The DNA here is from genome assembly GCA_036426205.1 of Ascaphus truei. Classification (NCBI taxonomy): domain Eukaryota; kingdom Metazoa; phylum Chordata; class Amphibia; order Anura; family Ascaphidae; genus Ascaphus; species Ascaphus truei. The sequence goes on from CM071586.1 coordinate 5,131,913, forward strand.
GATGGAAGCAGGAGCTAATGGGGCAGGAGGGGAACAGGAGTAAACAGGGGCAGGATTGGATCAGGAGCTAACGGGGCAGGAGGGGAACAGTAGCCTATTTGAGCAATATGGCAGCAGGAGCTAACGGGGCTGAATGGAAGCTGGATATAATGGAGGCAGGAGGGAGCACAAGAGATAACGGTGGCAGGATGGGAGCAGGAGTCAACAGGGGCAGGTGGAGTGCAGGAGATAATGGAGACAGGTTGGGAGCAGCAGCCAATGGGGGCAGGAGGGGAGCAGGAGCAAATGGGGACAGGAGGGGAACAAGAGTAAACTGGGGCAGGAGGGGAGCAGGAGCAAATGGGACAGTAGGGGAGAAGGAGCCAACGGGAGAGGGAAGGGAGCAGGAGCCACAGATGCAGGAATGGAGCAGGAGCAAATGTGGGCAGGATGGGAGAATGAGCCACTGGGGGCAGAATGGAAGCTTGATATAATGGAGGCAGGAGGGAGCACAGGAGATAACGGTGGCAGGATGGGAGCAGGAGCAAACAAGGATAGGCAGGGAACAGGAGTCAAAAGGGGAAGGATGGGAGCAGCAGCTAAAGGGGCTGGGTGGGAGCAGGAGCAAACATGGGAAGGAGGAGAGCAGAAGCCAACAGTGGCAGGAGGGGAGCAGGAGCCAATAGGGCAAGAAGGGAGCGTGAGCCACAGGTGCAGGAAGGGAGCAGGAGCAAACTGGGCAGGATGGGAGTAGGAGCCACTGGGGGCAGGCTGGGAGTAGGGGCCAACGGGGGTAGGATGGGAAAAGGAGTCAACAGTGGACAAGATGGGAGCAGGAGTCAACGGGGGCAGGATGGGAGCAGGAGCCAACGGGGACAGGATGGGAACAGTAGTCAACAGAGGCAGGATGGGGGCAGGAGCTAATGGTGGCAGAATTAAAACAGAAGCCAATGGGGGCAGGATGGAAGCTGGAGTCATCAGGGACAGGATGGGAACAGGAGCCAACGGGGCAGGAGGGGAGCAGGAGCCAATAGAGGCAGGATGGGAGTAGGGGCCAGGATGGGGGCATGCAGCTTCACCAAGAAAAAAACCCAAAGGAAAATGCAACACTGGGGAGTTACAGATATCTGGGATCCCACCCCGAATGCTTTCAATGCACTAACCTGGGCAGGCATTATGAATAATACGGAGGAGGGAGAAATAGAGAAGCCTCCAAAAGTGAGTGAGGGGAGGAGGGAATAGCAGATACTGTGAGAGAGAAAGATGTGTCCTCCCACTGACACAATGCAGCATAGTAAAGGCGCACTGGGACCACATGCAGCCTATTCAGGGTGCACTGTGACACCATGCAGCCTATTCAGGGTGCACTATGACCACAGGCAGCCTATTCAGGGAGCACTATGACCACATGCAGCCTATTCAGGGAGCACTATGCACAGTAGGTGCAGTGACTGAGCTGTGTGTATAGAGGGGGGGGGAGTGTAGTCAGTACAGGAATTCCAGAGAATGTGCAGGACAGGATGGAGGTGCAATGACAGAGCTGGTGGTGTGTGTGTGGTGGGGGGGGGGGGGGGGGTGTGTAGTAAGTACAGGAATTGCAGACACAGTGCAGGACAGGATGAAGGTGCAGTGCAGTCACTGAGCTGTGTGTGTAGAGTGGGGTGGGGGTGTAGTAAGTACAGGAATTCCAGAGAAGGTGCTGGATGGGGGGGAGGTGCAGTGGCAGGGCTGTGTGGGGGGGGAGGTGGGGTATGGGACGGGTAGTAAGTACAGGAATTGCAAACACAGTGCAGGACAGGATGGAGGTGCAGTGGCAGAGCTGTGTGTGTGTGGATGTGGGGGGGGGGGGGAGTGTAGTCAGTACAGGAAAAGCTGAGGAGGTGCAGGACAGGATGGAGGTGCAGTGAGAGAGCTGTGTGTGCAGTGACAGGATACACTCACCTCTTCGGCCTCAGTCTCTTAACATTTATAAATAAAAGCCCCTTTTTATACAGGGGTAGATTTTGCTATTAGGGAATTTTAATTCCCCTAGAGGATAAATAAGTAGCAAACGCCCCACTGCTGGAATAAACAGCTTTACAGTGCAGAACATAACATGCAGAGAACATACATTGCTACCTCTGCAGAGCTGAAAGGGTTAAAGACAATTTCTTTTAATGAGATGAGTTTATTTTATGTGTACGCTTTGGGACTTCTTCAATTTGGAAATAATATATTCCCCACTGTGGAACACTACACACCGGACTTTGAAAACCTTTTACCTTGAGAGCAGTTTTTACGCTCTGATAAAAGGCTCAATTATCTGAGATATGGGAATTTCATAGGGAAACAAAAAAATTGAAGCGTTTATAAGGCGGGTGGGGGGGGGCTGGCACTGCCACTGTCTGTGCTGTACCTGTGCTGGAGACTGGCACAGCCGCTGCCTGCATTGCACCTGTGCTGTGTATACATGTCATGGTGTAAAAGTGTGTTTGATGGGGGATGCTGGCACTGCTGCTGCCCATACTGTACCTGTGCTGTGTATACATGTCATGGTGTAGTAATGTGTGTGAGGGGAATCTTTTTTTATTTTAAATACAAAATACAATTATTTACAAATACACACAATACTTACAGAATAGCATCCAAAGAATCACATGCACATTTCAAAGAGATATCAAAACGCATCTCTTCAACCTCTCAGATTCCCTCTGTTATATACACTTTACTGATAGATAAATGACACAAAGTAGTCAAGCAAGTTTCCTGCAAAAAGAAAATCTAATTCTTAAAGTCCTTTAGAATAGAAAAGGCTTCAGTCTGGGTCTTTTACCCCTTAATACTATTCACATTAATAGTTGCCACTTTCAGCGGAGAGGGGCACTTTGGCATATTTAGTGAATCACCACCACCTTTTTTTTGTTTTTAGCACCATTTTTCTTTTTGACCATTTTCTTTCTCCCGGGGGGACTCTCTGTTGGCAGATTTCTCTTATTTGATGGTCCGGCCATCTCAATGTCCTGAATTGATCCAGACTGTTGTAGTGTATGACTGTCCGACATATCAGGGTCTGCTTCATCCATCTTTTCGCCCCAACTCTTTTCCTCCAATACCTCATAGCTATTGTGCAGTGAGATCTCTTCTTGCCCAGTTTCTTTATCTCCAGTTTTTGCAGTTTTCTTTCCAGCTGAGCTGGTTTGGGCAGTCTTCTTCTTATTTCTTATGGTTTCCCATTCATTATCGCCATCTCTGCGAGGTTCGACGCCATATTTCCGGGGTTCGCCGCCATCACTGCGATGTTCGTCATCTTTGTGGGGTTCGCCACCATCTTTGCAGGGTTCGCCACCACCTTTGCGGGGTTCGTCGCCATCACTGTGAGGTTTGCCATCCTTGCGGGGTTCGCCACCATCCTTGCGGGGTACATCACCTTCCTGAGTAGAATTCTTTGTGTTTGGAACAAAACTCAGATCGTTCCTGTGCTCTCCGTCTGACCCCCTTTGGGCTGGAAGCCTATATGTCAGACTCCGAGACTTTAAAACCTCTTCTACAGGTGTACGTTGAAGACTTTCTGATGACTCTGTGTCATTCTGCCCATAATGGTTGTGTTCGGCTTCTGGGCAATCTTTAAAGGAATGACCACATTTATAGCACAGGTTGCAGACTATGGGGGCTATGCACTAAGCTCCGTTAAGTCACTTTTAGTGTGCAAAGTGCTCTTAGAACGTGCTTTTGCGCTCAACCCGATGCACTAAGCAACGCAAACAGGCACTTTGCGCTCTAAAAATAACTTTTTTCTGGAATTTTTTCTAAGTCCAACTTTGCTCGTTCGTAACCCTGTTTGCGTGAAATTCTGCCCTTAAGCGGGATGCACTAAGCAACACAACCTTAGCGTATGCGAAAGTTGCGTTGATCAGATCACGTCAGGTCAGAGTAGATGCAAAGAAATCTGGACTTAGAAAAAATTCTTGCTTTTTATTTTTGCATGCGCAAAACCCATACAGCAGGCCGGCGGGTGTCCCCGGCTGACCCCACGGGGGTCCCCGAGGGAGCCCGGGGGTCATGTGGGTGTCCCCGGCTGACCCTGTGGGTGTCCGGGGGTCCCCGGCTCACCAAGCGGGGGTCCCTGTGGGAGTCCGGGGGTCCCCGCGGCCGTCCCGGTGTCCCCGCGGGAGTCCCAGGGTACCCGCGGGCCTGCGGTACCAATGTTGCACCTCCCAAAATAATAAACAAGAATTATAACTAAATACACCTCCCTAACACATACTATACAGTAATAGCCAATATTACTATTATCCACATATGGATAATAATGCATTTGGCCATTTTAAAAACATATAACATTCAATAAATACCGTCAAAACATATTACACTTACCTTTTACAGGCACCCACGATGAAGGCCATCTTCATTCTCATCTTCATTCTGCCCATGCCCCTCCGGTGCTGCAAAACATGCACAACAATCACAATAGCCAATATAATGTTATAATGTCCCCTAACCCCTTAATCACCATAGCGGTTATTAACCGCTACAGTCATTAAGGGGTTAACCCACCCTCACCCACCACTCGGGAGGCCTACCTACCCTCCCCCACTAACCCTCCACCCCGTGAGGCCTAACCACCCTCACCCACTACCCACAAGGGAGGACTACCCACATAACCTTGGGGCCAATACACCCCCCCCAACACATACAGTACAATAATGTGCAAAATAACTATTATCCAGATATGGATAATATATTATTTGCCCATTATTAAACACATAAAACATGCATAAATCAAAACATGAATTTTTAATTTTAAAATCATCACATTGCCTGTTACAATAAATCCAGAATCTATTGTAAATATAAGCCAACAAATCAGCAGCTCCACAAATGTATATGAAATGTCACACAATTGCATTGTGCGTGTACATGATGCAATTAATCTGTGCATCATGTAACACTATGCAAAATATATGTAACAATAAAATACACTATGAACAATGTCCCCTAACCACCAATGCCATCATGAAAATCAATTAGAAACTAACCAACATCAATACAATTAGCATCAATTAATTAATAAATTTCCTCAAACAATTAAAATACAAAACAAATCAATTATACAATTTCCTATTCAATTCCTAAAGCCAAACCATTGCCAAAACAAATCTAATTTAAAGTAACCACCATCATTCTAATCTAACTACCATAAAGAAGCCATTACCTAAATACAAATTACATTATTCACAACAATGACAAAATAAAGCTGCTAAATACATTATCCATACATGAAAAGAACCTAAACATGAGCCAAACAATCAATTATTATCCCTGTATGTCTATCCATACAGATAGATAAACATAACAGGGCAATAATAGAGCATAAAATACAAAGCATTTACATACAAAAATCCCATACAATGCACCCATTCAGTGTCCGTGAATGTATTATATACATAGGTACATAGCTACATTCACAGGCATTAAATGGGACTGAAAAAATAAAAGACATGAATCAAAAATCATAAAAACCTGTAAAAGTAAAAATAATACACTTTTCTTTTGTTTACTCACCATTAGATGTCCACTCACTTAAATCCTAGTGACCCGGAAGCACAGGAACCAATCCACAGGTACACTGGCGACCAACTTTATTCTTACTTGGCTAGCTCCGCGAATTTCAGAGGACCCCGGTGATGTGCGGTTTTGTGTCGTTTTTTCCCGGGGTATATAGCGTTATTTTCGCGGCTGTGATTTAAGCATTTTATTCCCGCTGGCTGCAATACTGCAATGCCGTGTAAAAACGCATGGGGGCGTTTGCGAGCTGTTGTCTCTGAAGTCTAATACCTTCGCGGTTCTATCTGCAGTACAAAGTCTGTGCGTGCGCGCGCAGTAATAGTAAAATTGCATATTTAATTTATTTTAAAGTACAGTACTGTACAGTACATGCTCGGACCCTGTTGGGGTGAAGTGAGGGGGTTCCTAACATCTGGGGGAAAATTAATTTTAATTCTATGGTGAGTACTGTCTTGTTGCCGTATTATTTTGGTGGGGCTGGCTGGGTACTTCTTTAGGGGGCTGACCATTACTGTACATTAAAACTTTTCTTTTTTTTTCCTCAGAAAAGAAAACGGCTAATGGGGGGATTTCGATGGATAATATTGTACTGTATGCTGATGTTTTCCGGCCGTACAGTATACTGTGTAATAAACCCTGATTAAATAAAACTACTGTATGCATTTATTCTACATATTCAGTATCGTTTCATTATTTGTCTTCCACAGTATACTGTAAAGTGGTATACAGTGCCTAACATCTATGGGCAAAAATAATTTTATTCCTAGGTGCCCTAGAACAGAAGTTCCCACGCCAATTGCCCGTGAACTTAACCGCGGCCCTAAGTAGTTCCCATGCCAATTGCGCAAATATAATGTAAAATAACCCGTTCTGTGGGTCTGAGCGGGTTGAAATTTACCTGGTCCCCATGCGGGAGGACCCTTGCCATAGTGGCAAAATATCAGCCTTGCACGACCCCCGGAACCGGAGGTACCAAAAGACAGTTTAAAAGCACATTAGCAAAGTGGCTTTTTTTCTGCCATGCAAGTCAATGGCAGAAACCTAAACTTTAACATCACCCTGACTCCGTTCTGTTGCCACGAGAGGGTCGCAATTTGCCATGCAATCCTGCCGCAACTAGGACTACATGGTGACCGAATATGGGCCCTCTAGCTCGAACCGAAACGGAGTTGTGGGTTCCAGGTTTCTGCTCATTCTGACTTAGCCGGTTCAAAGCTTTCTCCGCCATTTGCACTCAATGGTAGGACCCTCCTCGCCGGCGTGACCCTTTCTCGCCGCCATTACTGCTGGGACCCTGTTGGGGTCAAGTGAGGGGGTTCCTAACATCTAGGGGCCAAATAAATTTTATTTCTAGGTGCCCTAAAACAAAAGTTCCCATGCCAATTGACCTAGTTCCCACACCAATTGCCGTAGTTCCTACGCCAATTGCGCGACCAGGCAGTAAAAAAACAGTGCAGCAAGGCTCTACAGTACATTTGTTACACTGGCAAAGGAGCAGATGGAAACAATGTGAGGCAATTCAACATGGTCTTTTATTGGTGGAGTCAGTACAAAAACATTTATTTACAATATTGAAACATTTATAAAGTGCACAGCAATTCACCTGGCGCAGAAGACACTTCTCAGTTTGGGGGTAACCAATGAAAGCCAAAGAGCAGAGGAAGCATAGGGACAGGGAACACAGGAGAAGACAACTGAGGGTGTAGTTATTGGCTCTGACAATGGGAGTGGTTTTAAAGTGGATAAAAAGTGCAAACATAACAACCGGGACAAAAGAGGAGGAGATACTTGTAGCGGCTAAGGTGAAACCCAATGGCTCTTCATAAGAGAGGAATTCTCTGGACTTTGGGAGGCATTTGTCCTTTTGAAGATTGGGCCACATATCCCACGGACATTTAAAGCAATAAACAGAGTCTGAAAGAGACACAAAAATAATGAATTTTATAATCAATCAAGTTATGTTCACAATTTATGTTGGCTTTCTAGTTCTTCTAATATCTGCTCACCTGTGTGTTTGGAGATTTCTCCTTGCGGACAGAGGACACATTTGAAGCAGCAGACTGGCCTCCCTCTCAATGCTGCCTTCCTGAAACCAGGGGGACAACTGCTACTGCAGAGAGAGAGGGGGACCTGGAGGAGAATTTGGAATGATGAAGTGAATATGAGGAAGATATGACTTGGATACAGTACTATAAAATGGACAAACTCTGTCCAGTATGGTTGAATTATTGGGATATGACACATTGTCACTAGCACTGAAAGTTGCATGTTGAGTAATTTTATCAAACTACTGTGAAATATAGATGGCATTTGGTAAGTAAATGAATGAGCGGATAAATTTATGTCAAGTGTTTCCACCTATTTCCCAATTCCACCATCCATATAACTCCTACTATTGCTTCATATAATGGCTCCCTATAACTCCTCCTATTGCCCATGTAGCTACTCTCTAAAACTCCTCCTATATCTCCATATAACCACTCCCTATAACTCCTATTGCCCCACATATCCATTCCCTACAACTCCTATTGCCCTAAATAATTGCTCCCTATAACTCCTTCTTTTGCCCCTATAACGGCTCCCTATTATTCCTGTTGCCCCATATAACACCTCCATATAACTTCTTCTATTGCCCCATAAAATTGCTCCCTATAACCTCCTATTTCCCCATATAACTGCTACCTATTGCTGTTTCTTTTACTGCTCCTTACATGTATCTCATCTCCATGACAGTACCTTACCTCCCTTGCACCTGACGCCCAAAGCACGGCACTGGCATTGATGGTGAAAACCTGTCCAATTGCAGCTCCGATATCGTAGCTGCCCACCTTGAACTTTTTTATTCCACCCTCAGGGTTCGGTTGCCAGTTCACTATATCATATAATGCAGGTGGGTCCCCGTTCTCGTTAAAGAAAAGCTCCCTCCCACTGCTCGTTCTCATGCGTACCTTCTTCACATAGTGCAAAAGCTGCGGAGAGAGTAGGGAGGTTATTTTATTTTACATAGGCCCAGAGTTATTAAAGACAATGGGGCTCTTAAAGGAATGAGAACCAATGGAGTTATCAAAGGGAAACTCATGCAAAGCAGTGGGACTCTGCTGCCCAGAAGTACTGGTCATTTACTCCCAATCTTGGGTCTGTTGTCAACATATTATTTTCTTCCATATAACTGGCCCATATAACGCCTTCTTTTGCCCCATATAACTGTTCCCTATAGATTTTATTATTGCTCCATTTACCCCCCACTATAACATCTCCTCATAACTCCATATAACTACTCCCTATCACTCGTCTTATGGCCCTATATTACATCTCCTTAAAACTCCTACCATTGCCTTATATAACCCCTCCATTTAACACCTACCATTGCCCCATAAAACCCCTCCCTATAACTCCTCCTTTTGCTTCATTAAAATTGCTCACTATGGTTGTAGATCCTCGGAAGTCTGTAAAATATTTTATGATACTTTAAGTTTAAGAGGCGTTCCCTCTAACAATCCATATCCCATACAGTAGGTGAGTTATAGTTACCATTGAGAATTAACGTAACGTCATAGGTTAAAGCAAGTAGTGGCATTACTCCTAACCTAGACACTGAAATAGGATGGTTATAGGGTCTGGATACTGTATGTGTAAGACCACAGTTAGGTATGATTTAATAATTATATTGTTATTTACTATATTATTTCCTTCTCCTGTCTTCTCTTTATTTACTCTAATGAAATAATTATTGAAAACTGGAGCGAAGTAACGCCACCTTTGGGTGAGAACAGGCTTTACGCCATGCTATTTAAAGCTAACGCAAAGCAGTGCTAACTTCAAATTAAGCCTATATGCAAATGAGGAATCAAATGTTCGTAGTCTTTGCATATATTTAGCTATGTAGAGGCCTGTTAAATGCAGGGAAAATAATAGACATTATCTATTAAGGTAACATCACTTTAGTAGCCCAGATTGAATGTAGCTCTCAGTATCTACCCCTATAACTCATCCTATTACCCCAATGCTGTGCTCTGTGCCTTGACCAGTGTAGTATAAAGTCCTAGATGCCATATTGGTGGGTTGGGGAAATGGAGATTGGTTGCAGGCTGGAATACCGTTGAGGAGACCGACAATAGATTTCTTCAGAGTTAAAATCACAAAGTACAGAGTTTAGAAAACCTCATACCTTTTTTCTTCAAGTGTAATCTGGAGCACAAATAGGGTATATATATATATATATATATATATATATATATATATATATAAGAAAACAGACAAAAAATGAAGTAGCGCCTCTATATACAACTAATTAATAAAATGAAACGGTCAAGCTAATCATGAAAAGGTGCTTGGTGGGGTGGCTAATTAGAGACTAATACACAATGATAAAGACTAAAAATATAAAGCAATATGGACTAAATCACAGCATGTATTAAATTTAAAATTCTAGTATGGGTTAAAAATATATATAAACTTTAATACCACAAAATATAAAAAGTGAAAATGTAAAAATAAAAAATGAAAAAATATTTGAAAAAACCTTCAATATTAAAAAGTCCTGTTCCAATGATAATTGCACCAGGTTCCTGCAGCCCGTTTCAAAGGGATCACCAGTCCCTAACCATATCTGAAAAAAAGAAAAGAAAAACAGGCGCAAACCTAGTGCATTAACATAATAAAATTTGTATTTCAAGGAACATAAAATCTTTCAAATGCCCACTGACAAAGGTAAAGCGATAAATAGCATGTATGAGATTGTTTCTCATGTGCCGTCAGCTTAGTCCTCTCGGTGTAGCTCCAGGTACTGGCGTCGTCACGTGACTCCCCTCGTGTTGGAGTTTCAGAATCTCCTCCAGGATGCATTCACTCGCCAGTCAGCAGGTAGATAATCTCCAGGGTGTGATTCAAGATCCTCTCAGTCATCTGCTTCTTGTCATTGTTCATCATCAGTTAGTTATTCAGATGCACCAAGAATGGGCTCTACTGTAGTTCCTGTGGAAGTGTTTCATGCGTGGTGACCTCTGCAGTTACTGATATATATATATTGTACTTCCTTCGCAGTAATATCCTCCTGGTGCATCTGAATAGGACCGAGAGGACTAAGTGGACTAAGCAAAAAGTGGCACTGTGTGCTCATTTGCATGTCATTTTCCAGAATCCCTTGCTGCAGTGGAAGTGCTGTGTGCTGGGTGATAATGGTGAAAGGCAGGGTTGCAGACCGGCCTAAGACAAGCAAATGAGCATACAGTTATATTTCCATTTGCTCTATGCTTTGCTGTGGAGGGTTTTTGTAACTTTTTGTACTCACCATAACTTAACTAAGTATGGTAAACCCCATCCTCTTTGCTTCAGCTTTGCATAGCCAGTAACCAACCTCACACTGATGAGACCCATTAAGGTTAAAACAGCAGGCTGTGGGTGGCTATGCATCTTAACCCTGGCTCTGCTTAAAGCTGTGACCATACAGCAAGCTTAAGCCTATAGGGAACCATGTTTAAAATGGTTTTGAAGAAAAAGTGGCACTGTGTGCTCATTTGCATGTCATTTCCCAGAATCCCTTGCTGCAGTGGAAGTGCTGTGTGCTGGGTGATAATGGTGAAAGGCAGTGCTGCAAACCTGCCTAAGACATGCAAATGAGCATACAGTTATATTTCCATTTGCTATATATATATCTCTAAGTTGATGAGGAGGGTGGACAGGGAGTGGTGAGAATATATATGTTTTGTTTTTTTTCTGTGCTGCCACAGTACACTCAGAGAAGAAATCTACGAGGTTTTGGTAAACTCTGTAATCTCATCTCTAATGGTGGTCTATGTAAAGGTGTCTAATATCATTTCTTTTTACTGTATTATGCTATACTTTTGATTTGTGATTTGTTAAAGATCTCTACCTGCCATGGTTGGAAATTCCAAATATGTGAGCATCTTCCATGTGAGAATGGTCCTTCTCCTTCACGGCAGTTGGTCAAATCTTGCAAAGCTTTGGCTACAACACGAATTGCAGTATAAACATTGTAGGTTGCCCTTAAGTCAGAGACATCATTGTAGCGGTTCTGGATGTTTTCTAGATTTTCAGCTCCTGTACACTCTTTTATTGAAGTCCCTGATGAGCCTGTTATGTTTTTCTGGTCCAGGAACTTGCAGCTGAAAGCTTCTTCCCAGAATATCTTCACCCACTCTCTTCCCGTAGACATGAATGGGTAGATGCTGTTGAGGAACTCTTTAAACTCCGGGATTGTTCCGCTGGGGAGGGCAAAGCCTAATGTTCCAGAAAGAAGTCCTGAGTATTTGTCCACTGATAAGACGGTGGAGGTAGCCCAAGCTTCACTGGCCAACAGGATCTTCCCTATCACCTTCAGTCTCAACATCTCATCCAGAATTAAGAGCATGTCAAAATCAGTGGCGAAGATGATCACAACATTGGCCGTTGACTCTTTGAGGACCCGGGCAATCTGTGGAGCATTGCGGTCAGGTTGATTTATCATGATCTTCACCATGAAGGCCACGCAAGCTCCGGCCTTAAGTATCTCTCTATTGGTGACCTGGATGCCCTGTTCCCCATAATCATTGTCAATAGCCACCAGTCCCACCCAGGTCCAGCCAAAGTGCAACACCAGCTGGGCCAGTCCCTGGGACTGGAAGGCGTCACTGGGGACAGTCCTGAAGAAGGAGGGGAACTGTGTCCGGTCGCTCAGGAGGGAGCTGGTTGAGTAGAAGCTGATCTGTTAAGATTAAGGTGCCAGGGAGGTTGGTGAACAAAACAGAATCTGAATTGGTTTATTTTGGGGCCTAAATGTAATAGTCTCCTGGATGCCAAACTGGAGCAAAAATAGTGCATAACAACAGTACTTCATTTATCAAAGAGAAAACTTCAAATTGCTTTCAACAAGTTTCCTTTACTATTTTTGGTGCTTGCTTTACAACAGTTTGGCATTGGACAGACGTTTGAAATTTATCACTGCATTAAATCTCATAGTAAATATTGCATTAGGCATAACAAAATGCATTGTGTTAACCAGTGCAATAATGTCTATTAATGCTATGTACATCATGTGATCTGCCTACATGTGTATGTCTTACAGACACTGGTTTATTTTTTCCTTGTGTTGATTAAATCTGCCAGGTCTGAAGACACATTCTTCTCAACATCTACGAGATCAGGGTCCCACATCACAATTACCAAGCAGAAAATAATATATGTATTGTTATTGTAAAGATCTTGATCTTAAAGGGGCAATCCTTGCAAGAACCAAAGTGAACTGATTCCACTTACAAGTTTGTACAGTACTGTTTATTGAAAGTCTTTCATTGCATGTATTAGTCAAATTATGTTAAGATCATAAATGGTCAATATTTTCTTTTGTTCCACTGACAAGTTTAATGGGATTTATACCTTTTTCTACAGTACAATAATCTGCCAAATGTAAGTATTTTTAATTATGTTTGTAAAGTAAGACTTGGGAGGGGTGTGATTTCCTCTGACTGCTCTCTTTTGAGTCATGTCCCTGTGGTTTCAGCAAATTTCTACAGTCAGAGACCATGTCCCCAACTATCCTATCTGTATTGGCTTTCTAAAAAGGACATGGTGGGATAAGGGTAAAGAAAACACTTGGTTGATAAACACTCTCCCCATTCAGAGACTCCTACAAAATTTATCTGGCAGACAAATTAAATGGGGATAAATTGGGGGAATCCTTAATGGAGAAGGATTTAGGAGTGCTTGTAGACAGCAGGCTTAGCAATAGTGCCCAAAGTCATGCAGTATCTGCAAAGGCAAACAAGATCTTATCTTGCATCAAACGGGCAATGGATGGAAGGGAAGTAAACATAATGATGCCCCTTTACAAAGCATTAGTAAGACCACACCATGAATATCGAGTACAATTTTGGGTACCAATCCTAATATAAGACATTATGGAACTAGAGAGAGTGCAGAGAAGAGCCACCAAATTAATAAAGGGAATGGACAATCTAACTTATGAGGAGAGGCTTGTTAAATTAGACTTATTTACATTAGAAAAGAGGCGTCTAAGAGGGGATATGATAACTTTATACAAATATATTCGGGGACAATACAAGGAGCTTTCAAAAGAACTATTCATCCCACGGGCAGTACAAAGGACTCGGGGCCATCCCTTAAGGTTGGAGGAAAGAAGATTTCACCGGCAACAAAGGAAAGGGTTCTTTACAGTAAGGGCAGTTAACATGTGGAATTCATTACCCATGGAGACTGTGATGGCAGATACAATAGATTTATTAAAAAAAAGGTTGGATGTCTTTTTAGAAAGGAAAGGTATAAAGGATATATCAAATAAGTATACATGGGAAGGATGTTGATCCAGAGATTTATCCGATTGCCAATTCTTGGTGTCAGAAAGGAATTTATTTTTTCCCTTATGAGATATCATTGGAATATGTGACTCTGGGTTTTTTTTATTTGCCTTCCTCTGGATCAATAAGTAAGTATAGATATAGGATAAAGTATCTGTTGTCTAAATTTAGCATAGGTTGAACTTGAGGGACGTATGTCTTTTTTCAACCTCATCTATTATGTAACTATGTGGAGTTACACGTGTAATACACAGACACACTATGTGGTTACACGTGTAATACACAGGCAGATTATGTGGAATCACACATGTACTGTAATACACAGGCAGACAACAGTATGTGAAATAAGATGTGAAATACATTGGCAGACTATATGGAATTACATGTGTAATACAGAAGCAGACTATATGTAATTACACGTGTAATACAAAGGCAGACTATGTGGAATTACATGTGTAATACACTGGCAGATATGTGGAATTGCACGTGTAATACACAGGTAGACTACAGTACGTGGAATGCTCAAGCTCCAATGATTTTTTTCAGTCCATGGACAGCAAACACAACCTTACAGTACCTGCGGGTATCGGTACAGCCCCAGGATCTGAGCCATCAGAATGGTGTATGTAGAGATAGAGTGGCCGACGACAGCTGCCAAGGGGACACCATGATGGCACCTGTAATTGGGCACAGGCGGCCCGTGTCCAGTCAGCACTTGAAGGGTTCCTTCTATTGCCCTCTGTAGCACAGCGCAGGAGTCATAGATATGGAGGCCCAAGGTGATGTTGGGTAGAAGCTCAATGTCCCTGTTGATCTCCTGCACGGCAAACCGCATGGCCTGGACACGCTGGTAATTCTCGAAACGGAACCTAGATGTTAGAGTGGGGGTTGGGAAATCTGATGAGGCAATTTAACCCTCAGGATATTTAGAGGATCAAACCACGAGTCAAATATTAAAGAGTGAAGAATGGGGGTGTATAGATCATTTATGACAATTTACTAAAGTGTGAAGAAAAAAGAATGTGCACTCAAAATAACAAGGAGATCTGCCATGGGTGCACAGGAATCCCCCATCGAATGGTATAACTGCGAATATAGAACACACTCTGATGGACTTATTAATCAATAAAGTACATTTATTTTAAGCGGAGCAATGTTTTGGCCATGACAAAGATCCATGTTTGGACTGAAACATTGATCCTCATACAATAAATGTATGTTATTGATTACTACTCACTGGAGTGCTGCTCTCCATTGTACAAATTCACAATGACATTTAAGGGTTCGTGGTGGAATTGTAATGTTTGTCAGTACTGAATTGCAGGGAGGGTGGTGCACAGCAGGATTGAGGCTAGCAAAGTGGGCTCCACCTCATAGACAGATGTCTATAGGTGGGACTGGCCTTTTAACCCATAAAACACCTCACTTTGTTTAGGTAAACTTTCCTGCTACATGTCACTGATCCTATAACCCATTGCCCCTACATGAGATTGACGCTTCTACCCATGAAACACATCCATGTCATTAGGTCACTTTACTCCTATGTTGGAATGACCCAATAACCCATTAATCACATCCCTGTCATTAGGTCACTTTTCTCCTTCGTGGGACTGACCCTTTGACCCATTAAACACGTCCCTGTCATTAGGTCACTTTTCTCCTTCTTGGGACTGACCCTTTAAACCATTAAACATGTCACTTTCATTAGGTCATTTTGCTTGTATGTGTCGCTGACCACTTTAAAGATAATATCAACAAATGTTTTACAAAGAAATATATCTTACGTTTTGCATATGGCCGGTGTGGGTTCCTCTGTGAAGCTGATTTTGGGGTATATTGTGTAAACATGAATGTGTAATACCCCACCAATTACGATGTCTCCGGCTTCCACAATCCCCCTGAGTTCAGAATTATCGAGGCTGCACCCCAGCATCACTGGTGTAGTGTAGAATAGTATAAGGTGCCACATTGTCCTATAGAAAAATGGCAGCATTTTCTGACATCCCAAAACTGTAGGTTCATGAATGTGATGTCTCCGGGAATTGCACAGGATAAACGCTGGCCCTGGGAAAAGGAGACACTCGTCATTCACTTAATTCAAAGCTCTGTTCCTTTATTTAGTTAATGAAGCATCCTTTTGCAATGCTCAACCTCTCAGACCTGAAGGGTTCTGAGGCAGGATGTAAGTTACGTGTGTTATATGAATAGTAGAAGAGGCTGAAATTCAGGGTGGAGGTGCAGTGACAGGGTTGTTAATGTGAGGGAGGTGGTCAGTACAGGAATAGAAAACAGGGCTCAAGGGCTGGATGGAGGTGCAGTGACAGAGCTGTGTTTGTGATGGGTCAGAACAGGATAAGCAGACTGGGCTGCAGGGTAGGTTGGAGGTGACAGATCTATATGTGTGTGTGTGTGTGTGTGTGTGTTACATGAATAGCAGAACAGGTGCAGTGACAGGGCTGTGAAAGTGTGTTATGGATCAGCACAGGAATAGCAGACTGGGCTACAGGGTAGGTTGGAGGTGATAGAGCTGTGTATGTGTGTGTGTTACATGAATAGCAGAGTGGGCTGCAGGGTAGGTTGGAGGATTAGTGACAGTGGTGTATGTGTGTGTTCTGAGATCCATCATGACTTCAGGTGCAGTGAGAGGGGTGGGGGGGGGGTGGCTGCTGCGTAGAGCAGCTAAAGGGAAGAAAAGTGTGTTTCCTGAGAGAGAAGAAACTGCAGACATTGATAAGTAAAGTAAGGGAAAAGAAGACAATTTTTTCAGAGAGCAGAGAGAGGAAACTAGATGAGAACATGAGCAGTGAGTCAGAGGAAGGCACCTGTATGTCTCCAGGTGAGGTACCTGAGAGCCCCATTCCCCAGGCACAAGGGCTGAGCAGCTCTCTGGAAAGAAGACCAGTGCTCTGTCCTAGAGGGGAGAGGGAGGATAGGAGAGTATGTAACCCTCGCAGTGTTCTAAGGTTCAGAGATTACTCCTCGCCCAAACACAGCCCCCTGAGACAACAGAGTAGACATGGGGTCTGAGTAGAGAGCGAAGAGGGTAACAGCAGCTCACACAGTTACAGACAAAATAACCAGAAAAAGAGGTGAGAACGTCTGTAGCACTGAAACTGCAAAAATCGATTTGCAGTCTGTGTAACTGCACTAATTCAATCCATCTACGGAGTTACAGCATACAGCCTCATTAGAACAGCCTAGCAGGGACCTCTGCCCAGGATCTTATCAGGGCTTACAACAGTACAATCTGAGGCTGTATGCTTAACTAACCAATAGAGATCAGGAAACTACTCTATTTGTGGTTACTTTTGTTGCATACGTTCTGCACCAGAGACCATACAGTACTGTATCAGATAAGTATCTGAAGAAATCCTGGCAACCTGTTCCTCTTATGTGTCAAAATAGAGCAGCTAACTAAAGATACTAATAATTGTATCACTTTCACACTGACAACCTAGGTAGGGACCATTATTCCCTTAGGACGCGGGCATGGTCAGCGCTTTGCCGCTGACCCGCGCTGAGCCACGCTCACGTGTATCAGTGAGCCCCTGCAGCCGCAATGGGAGAGGCTTTAGCAGGGGCTCGCGCACGCTTCCGCAGGTGTGCAGAGGCGTAGCAGACAATGTTTTTTAGTTTCAGCACTGAGGGGAGCGGAGGGACGGTCACATGAGCGGTTTGCCCAATGAGTGACGTCACTGGCCCACCCCAAGACATGCCCCCGGATGGCGCGCGTAGTAAGGCCAGGGAAAGCACCCACTTTCCCTACGCCTCTGCGCGCCTTCGCACGGCTGCAGTGTCTATGGACTCAGCCTTACATTGTGCTCTGAGACTTAAGATCTGAGTGGGAGGTGGTTTGGTTTTTAACACACCATTAACTGTGATCCAAAATAACTCACAGACAATTTACTATAGCTGCTTCTATATGAAGTCTGCATTATATTCCAGGCCAAAACTGGCACCACAAGCAATTCAAGTTTATCACTCACCCAGGACAGGATTATTTCCTCCATTACTGCTATAGTCCCTGTATTTGTTACACATTTTAAACCATATTTTTATTTATACATTTTTTGATAGATGTGTTAATAATATTGTATATATAGTTCAACTATGGCCTTTATTTTATAGTATAATTATTAAAAGTTAATTTATATTTCAATCACATACTACTTATAATTCACTGAGTGCAGTATACAGGGCTTTTTTCCTGTCTTTGGTTGCTCTATATAACCACAGGTGTAAATTACCACTACACATTACTGCTGCTGTATTATAAATTAGCAGAGATAGGAGAGTCCCCCCCTTTTGTGCTAAAGCCATACGTATAGGTAGAGGAGTAGGGTACGGGAGCACAAATCGTAGAGGAAATAAAAGGGATCCTCCTTTGGGTTGAGCTGCAGAACATTGCTGGCCACTATTGTATCATTTGATTTACATATGCATACCTGTTGCCTATTTTATCATCATCAAACCACCAAGGGTGAGCCCCAGATATCTTCCACTATTCGTATAGGTAGAGGAGTTTGGAAATTAATCTTTAACCTGTTAGAACAGTTATATGTGATGCAGCGATTTGAAACCTTTCTAATAAACAGGTTTTCTTCGCAGTTTTTGTTTTCAATCTACGCAGAATGGTGGGGAAATATAAAATTAGATAAACAATATTGTTTTTTTTTTTTTTTCCAAAAAGGAACTAGGTTTTGTATATCCAATACACAACAGAAGTATATTCAGCTGAACAATAAACTTACAAGACTGTATTCAGATCTACAACTGGGGAGAGAAGGTTTGGGAAAGGAGGTAACAGAAGTGAAGAGGAAAATGCTAAGGTCTAGTATAACACAACGGTGCGCAACTGGAGAGCACGCCCCCCAGGGGGGGGCGGGAGTATTTGTAGGGGAGGCGCAGGCGGGTACAGAGGTCCCGTACTGTTCCCCATGGCATTAAAATAAAATAACGTATGAGCCCTCTGTAACTCACTTACCTGCTCTCGGCGGGTCTTCGGCAACGCGCCGCCATGGCAACGCGCATCAAATGACGTGGCGGGGTCACGTGACGTCACATCACCCTCTACGTCATTTGGCGCAGAGTCATTGGGAGAGGGTGGGTGCGCAATTGCTGCTCCTACTGGGCAGGGGGGCGCAGCTCAAGAAGTTTGCGCACCCCTGGTATAAAAGGTATAAAACTCTGCAGGAGGAGAGCAATTTTGGGACTATCCAGAATTTTTTTTTTCAGTCCCCTTTGTGTCATGTAAGGGGAGGAAAGAGAGGGAAAAAAATCAGGTCTGTTAAATGAAGAGGGTGTAATGATGCAGACACATCAGAAGATATTGGATTTAGTCTCAACATTGTACAGTGATTTATATATATCAGAAGACCCCGCTGTGAGTGAGATAGGAAAAAAGATAGGGGGAGCAAAGGGTTAGAGCATAACACACCAGCGACAACAGTAAGGGAGTGATATATTAAAGAAACAAGTCAATAGCCTCTAAAATGGACGTGGAGTGAATTGGAGAATAGTAATAATCAAACACTCACACGGCCCTGTGTGAGCAAAGGTGCGTAGGGGTAACTTGCAGGTGCAAAGTCTGGTCTGCCCAGGCAGTTGGTTGGATTGGGGATGGGGAATAATAAAATAAGGCAATAGCCATATAATACTTACTGTGTAAGCACAGTTGCTGAAAGGTATCTGTAGGGTACACCTAATTGCCCCGTCCAAGGTGATTCCAGGGGTACAGCGCACACATCTGCTAGCAGGCAGGGGGTTAAATGGGGGGTTTCCCCTCACGATCCTCACGTTCTGAGGTTCTTTCCCTCCCCGGTTCAGCAAGCGGGAGTGAGTGAAGCAAGATGACAGCAGGGGATCAGCAGTCTTTAAAATAGTACAAGTCCGCGTCCGGAGTCAGAAGAGATGGACGCGGAGGAGAGTGCGGTTGAGAAGCGACTACTAACCACAGCAACAGGAGTGCGCCGGGAATTTGTATTTTCATGTGAGTGCCTTTTTGTCGATCTAATTTAATGTTTAATAAACGTGTACTATTTTAAAGACCACTGCTGATCCCCTGCTGTCATCTTGCTTCACTCACTCCCGCTTGCTGAACCGGGGTGGGAAGGAACCTCAGAACGTGAGGATCGTGAAGGGAAACCCCCCATTTAACCCCCTGCCTGCTAGCAGATGTGTGCGCTGTACCCCTGGAATCACCTTGGACGGGTCAATTAGGTGTATCCTACAGATACCTTTCAGCAACTGTGCTTACACAGTAAGTATTATATGGCTATTGCCTTATTTTATTATTCCCCATCCCCAATCCAACCAACTGCCTGGGCAGACCAGACTTTGCACCTGCAAGTTACCCCTACGCACCTTTGCTCACACAGGGCCGTGTGAGTGTTTGATTATTACTATTCTCCAATTCACTCCACGTCCATTTTAGAGGCTATTGACTTGTTTCTTTAATAAATCACTCCATTACTGTTGTCCCTGGTGTGTTATGCTCTAACCCTTTGCTCCCCCTATCTTTTTTCCTCTCCACGTTCAACAAGGGTTTTGGATATCCCTTTCTGGGGTTGAGCAGAGGGACCCATTAGGATTAACGGACGCCATTGTGAGAGACTACATTTATTGGTTTGTTATAGGCACTGAACTATACCCTCCACCCTGACCTAACATTTAAAGGTAAGCGCCCGGCTTTTGTTTGCACTGAGTGAGATAGGGCAGTTTCTAAATTGGTTAAGATTACCAACCTTTGATAAGGAAGAGACAGAGGCCTTTATAAGGCTCATCAGTAACTCTGAGGTAGATGATGTCATAGCATCGTTATATTTAAAGAAAACTCCTGGATCAGATGGACTAACTGCAGAGTTTTATAAATGTTTCAAGGATATTTTAGTGCCACACCCAGCTCAGCTTTTCAATTACATTTTACTTTCCCAAGAAGTAAGAAACTCCCAGCAGAAATCCTTATTGATATTATAATTATTATTATTACTATTATTATTATTATTATTATTATTATATAAAAAGTATAATAAACATGATTGAAAGAATTGGAGACCTGCAGCGTTATTAAGTGTTGACTACAGAATTTTAGCTAAGATTTTGTTTGTTAGGTTGAGTAGTGTGTCAGATACACTGGTTAGTGAGTGGCAGGGCTGTGCAGTGAAAGGAAGAAAGATATGTACAGTAATAACCTGTATTGGTAAGAGACACTTTGAGTACAGCAGTATGCAGGACAGGATGGAGATGCAGTGATAGCTGTGTGTGTGGGGGCTCAGTAAAGGAATAGTAGGATGGCTGGCAGCAGGGTATGATGGAGGTGCAGTAACAGAGCTGTGTGTGTGTGTGTGGGGGGGGGGGGGTCAGTAAAATAAGAGCAGAGAATTGTGTAGTGCCGAATAGAGGTGTAGTGACAGAGCTGTGTTTGTGTGGGAGTGTAGTCAGAACAGGAATAGCAGAGGTGGTTCAGGGCAGTATGGAGGTTCAGTGTCACACAGATGTGTGTTTGTGTTGGGGGGGGGGGCGGGGGTGTAGTCAGTACAGAATTAGCCAAGAAGGTGCCGGCCAGGATGGAGAAGTAGTGACAGAACTGTGTTTGTGTGGGAGTGTAGTCAGTACAGGAATAGCAGAGAAGGTGCAGAGCAGGATGGTGGTGAAGTGACAGCTATTTGTGTGGGGAGGAATTAAGTCAGTACAGGAATAGCAGAGAAGATGTAGGACAGGATGGTGGTGCAATGACAGAGCTGTTTGTGTGTGTAGTTAGTACAGGTATAGCGTGAGGGCAGCAGGGTAGGATGTATGTGCAGTGAAGGATGGAGGTGCAGTGACAGAGCTGTGTATGTTGGGGTGTATCCAGTACAGGAATAGCAGAGGAGATGAAGGACAGGAAGGAGGTGTAATGACAGAGCTATGTGTGTGTGGGCTCAGTAAAGGAATAGTAGAGATGGCAGCAGGGTAGGATGGAGGTGCAGTGACAGAGCTGTTTGTGTGTGTTAGTAAAAGAGTAGCAGAGAAGCCTGCAGTGCAGAATGGAGGTGCGCTGACAGGTGTGTATGTGGGGTTGTAATCAGTACATGAATTACAGTGTGGGCAGCAGGGTAGGATGGATGTGCAGTGACAGTGTCTGTGTGTGGGATTGTAGCCTGTACAGAAATAGACAAGGAGGTACAAGGCCGGACGGAGGTGTAGTGTCAAAGAGTTGTGCGTGTGGATGGGAATGTACAGTAGTCAGTACAGGAATAGCAGAGAAGGTGCAGGACAGGATGGAGGTGCAGGAAAGGATGGAGGTGCAGTGACAGAGGAGTGTGTGCGATGACAGGATAAACTCACCTCTTCTGCCTCAATCTCATTCTGTTTCTACATTAAAGCCCCTTTTTATACAGGGGTAGAATTTGCTGTTAGGGAATTTCAATTCCCCTAGAGGAACAATAAGCAGTAATCCCTCCCACTGCTGGAATAAACAGCATTACAGTGCAGAACATAGCATGCAGAGAACATACATAGCTACCTCTGCAGCGCTGAAAGGGTTCTAGGCAATTTTTTTTAATGAGATAATTTTATCTGTACACTTTGGGACTACTTGTGTGAGAATAACAAATTCCCAACGAGGCAACGGACTTTGGAAACCTTCTGCCTTGTGTATTTTTTATCTCTTATAAACTGTTTAATTACTGTATCTGAACTATGTGAATTTCATATGGAAACATTAAAATTGAAGCGTTTATTAGGGGGAGGCTGGCACGGGCGCTGCCTATGCTGTGTATAAGGCTGGGCTTATAGTGCCGTCACTGGCAATGTTGACATCACGCTGCGGTCGCTGGAAAAATCCAATTGACATGACTTCCGGTAATCGCGACCAAGCTCCATCGCGCCGTCGCGTTCCTTCTACTACTATGTCATGGTGTACTAGTGTGTGAGGGGAATCTTTTTATTTTATTTTTAATTTAAATACAAAATACAATTATTTACAAATACACACACTATTTACATAAACATTACATTTTATCTTACAGAGATTCTCTTCCAATGATATCTAAACGCACCTCACCAACCTCTCAGATCCCCTCTGTTATATACTCTTTATATCTGATAAACAAATACCACAAGCAAGTTTCCTGCAAAAAGAAAATGTAATTATTAAAGTCCTTTAAAATAGAAAAGGCTTCAGTCCGTGTCTTTTTTTGTCTTGATACTTTTTACATTAATAGTTGCCACTTTCAGCAGAGCAGGGCACTTTGGCATATTTAGTGAATCAATCACAGCCATTTTTTTCTTTTTATTAAAACTTTTGTGTGACGGTATGGGGTTACCCAGGCCAGTAAATAAAGGTATTATGCCCGGCTGGGTGCCCCTAAGCCATGTTGGGAAAATGTAGAGTGTCAGCTCAGCAGCCCAGTAATGGCTGCAACACTGTAAATGTATTAAAAATGTCTGTGTGTGTCCCGCTAGGTATAAGGTGATGATATCAATATCTTGAGTAAAAAGGTACATGTTGTTGTGTCCAGGTTTCCCTGTAACTGCACGAAGTAAAAAAGGTTTTAAATCGCAGCCACCTGCAGCACAGGGCATAGATTATAGCTAACTTTGGCTGGCAAGGTCCCCCAGCGTGCTGAAATTGGTGTGAGCCCCCCTCTTTAAATTGTACTAATATTAAAAGAGTAAGGGATTTTTCATTCAGGCAGGCGGAGCAGCGGAAACGCATAAGTGACAAGTTCAGTGATCAAAAGGTGTATGGCAGGACATTACTGAATGTGAGTCATGCATAATTTAGCCCAGACTTCTAAGACATCCTGCTGGTATGGTCCCAGAATGTCTGACAGAGTCCGGAGATAAGAAAGGACCGTCATTTTAGAGTGTTAAATGGGGAGAGGTAGATGTAAACAGCTATCCCCTAGCATATGTCCAGATGTCCGGGGGGAGGGGGACAAGATGTCACCGGGGAAGTGGGCTTGGTTAGGTATGCTAAACGGCTCAGGTGCGAATTCTGCACATGCCCGTGGCATACCACGAAGCCCCTTTGCCCGGCTCCATGAAGTACTGGCAACATTGCCATAGGTGGGAAGTTTGTTTCCCATGCCGCAATTCGCTGCAGAGTGTACAGATAACCAATCCTGCAGTGGGGAAACAAAAAGAATATCTTCGGCGGAGAAAAAGTGGTTGCGAGCGGCACCACTAGCCAAAGACTATTTTGCGGTTCTGTTTGCGCACAAGCCCCGTGCCTGGGGATTTGTACCAAGACCCTTTGTTTCTGAGGATTTCGTTCCGGGAACATTTTATTTAATTTTGCCCTGTACCAGTAAGTGTTATTTCGTAATATTTTGTAAATCAAGCTATGTATGTTCATTGTGTAAATAAATTACAATTTATTTTATCTTTTGCTTTGCTCAGTCAAAGGATCCGGGATCCGAATAATTAAGGTGTTAAAAGCATTGGTCTACCATGACATTTTCTTCTTAACCAATTTCTTTCTCTCTGGGGAACTCTCTGATGGCAGAATTATTTTATTTGATGGTCCGGCCATCTTAATAGCTTGAATAGATACAGATTGTTACGGGGTCTGACGGTCTGACATATCGGGGTCTGCGTCATCCATCTTTTCACCCCAACACTTTTCCTCTAATACCTGGTATGTATTGTGCAGCAAGATCTCTTCTGGGACAGTTTCATGATCTTCCGTTGTTGAAGTTTTCGATCAAGATGAGTTGGTTTAGGCAGTCTTGTTTTTCCTTTTTATTGTTTCCAATTCATCATCGTCATCTTTGTGAGGTTCACTGGCATTTCTGCGAGGTTCATCGCCATCTTTCCACTCACGTGCAGAAGTTCCCACCACACGAACACCACGGTCACTATCACAAGTGACCAAGAGAGAAGGGGATTCTCCCCACAAAGATACCTTTACAGGTTCATATTCACTCTAGGCCATGTGAGTAGTGACTTTGATCCCTTGTTGAACAATAATTTCTTCTAAGGCTAATTGCAAGTACGATACAGCACTATATGCACAATTTATCTTTTGCATGATTCTGCCCTCCCCAAACTCTACAAGAATCATAGCCATCTTTTCAAGGTTCACCGCCATCTTAGTGAGTTATATCACCTTCCTGAGCATTTCACATCTAATGTAACCTCTGGAAGCTATCCCATTAAGACATTTATTAATTGCCATTCCACCTTTGTAATATACTTGCTTCAATGCCCTTGCGGCTTGCAGTATATTGGCAGAACTGGGAGAACCTTCCAGATACGCATCTATGAGCATGTTTATAACATCAAGAAAGGATTGGTCACACATAGTGTCTCCCATCATTTTCTTTTGTGTCATAATAAAAATCCTAAAGCTTGCGCTGCCAGGCCATTGTAGTGGTTCAGCCCAGTCTAAGAGGTGGGAGTAGATTAAAACAGGCCAGTATGCGTGAAGCATACTGGATTTATGAAATAAAAACACTGTCCCCTAGAGGGCTGAACATAGACTTCGAATTAAATGCCTTTTTATAATATGATATATTATTCATTTTCTGTCAGCCCCATTATTTATTATTTTAAGATCAATTATAAATGTTTTAATGTTTTTATGTTTCTATGTGCTGTTTAATGTTGTGTAATGTATGTTTAGCAAGCTTTGTTGTTGTCTAGCTCTGACCATGGCAATTGATGGGTTAACACCGTGTCATCTAATTAGTCAATTAGAACCACCCATGCAGTGTATATAAACTGCTGGTTGTCAGGGCAAGCCACACCACTTGAAGAAGTGCACATATGTGCATGAAACGTCGTTGGGAGATTATTCTGTTTTTAGAGCTGTCTGTTTGGTTGTGGAGGATATTGGCAGCAGTTGTGTAGGCTGTGGGGGGAAAGGAGAGGAAGAGGAGCAGCGATTTCAGTAACACCGCAGCGTGTGACGTCACATCCACCAGGAAGTTCCGGTTTTCGTGCGACTCAACATCCATCCCCCACACGAGGCAATCCCTAAAGGAGCTCCAGTTATCATCAGAGAGGAGCACCTGAGCGATCTTCAGCTTTACTGCTTTTACCATCCACTGTCCAGTAAGTAGGGTTTTAATTTTACCCCTCTGGACTTAAGTGCTGTATCCTCCGGAACCCAGTATTTCAATGTTAATAAATAGCTTTTTGTTGGGATTATAGTCTTGCTAGTGTCTGTCTGTCATTGTGTGTTATGTTTGTCATGTGTGAGTTTTTAATGTTTTAATGTCAACTATTTTGGCGTACTGCACCATTATCTGTTTGTTTTCTTCTCTTTTTTACACATTGCACTATCATTTTGTGTGAGCCGTTCGTTGACCCCTTCACTGCCTGTTTGCTCAAGGACACTTTTGGGACTTTGCAAGAGACGGTTTGGTCTTTATTCGGATTTATTATTATTTAAAGGACTGATTTGGTGCCGGCAATTCTTTCTATTCTCACCTTCCTGCGCAGGATTCTCTGTGTCTGGTGCAACGCTTCTCCATCTGACTCTCTTTGGGCCGGTGGTGTATTTTTCAGACACAAAGACCCCAAAATATCTTCTACAGGTGTCAATTTGAGACTTTATGATGACTCTGCTTTATTCTCTTTATCATTATGAGATTATGTACTCTGTACACTAGACATTTCCCTTTGTCTGTAATGGTTGTGCACACTTCTGGGCAATCTTTAAAGGAATGACCACTTTGATAGCACAGGTTGCAGACTATATCCTTGTCACACTCAGAGATGTGATGACCAATTGAACCACATAAAGTGCACCTGATTTTATAATACGCTAAACTTAAGTGCCTGGGGAATCACATTGAAAACACTTTTAAGGCTATCCCCAATAAACCATCGCCCGTGGTCCCTTCCAATATATATGGAGTTTGGGAGGTGACATGCCACATTGTGTGTGTATCTGTGTCTAACTTTAAACTTGTAACCCTCATTCCAAAAAACTTCACATCCATGTTTTTTTACTGGGCTACTCTGAACATCACACCCCGCCCTATGGGCTTACGTAGACAGCCCATTACACACGGTTTGAGGGGCAGCCAACCGGGCTTCACCTGTATAATGAAGGCTGGCTACACCTACCGGGACAGGGAGGCTGGCACTACCACTGCCCATGCTGTACCTGTTCTGTTTATACATGTCATGATGTAGTAGTGTGCGTGAGGGGGAAGCTGGTATTTCTGCTGTCCCAGGTCCAGTGAGTCAGGCACGGGACCCTTTTTGGTCACTTGTCAGAAAAAATTACTCAAAAATATATCCTTGTTTGGAGAGGGGAGATAATCACGGCGTTCCTCATGGGCGGGGACTAGGAGCTGATATAAGCATCAGCACAGGCGGGAGAAAAGTGTGAATGTTCCTGGCTTCCTTGGTGTGCCGCTGCTCATTCAAATACAACCCGTAAATACTTCACTATATTTATATTACCCTGTACTGTTGTGTGTGTACACTGTGTCCCCTGTTTGTCTCTTTAGTGTCTGTGTGTCCCTCTTCCAGTGTATATTTGTGTGTGTGACTGATCCCCAACACATATAGAACACCCACAAGCTCATATTGAACCCCCAAAATAACCACAACATATATATAAGCGTATAAGTGTCACAGAGGAGTGCTACTGAGCATGGCAATATACATTTAAAACCAGAGACGAACATGAAACACAGAGAGAGCTCAATGCACATCCAGCGAAACTTTATACACAGTACAGTGCCTAAATATACATGTATTGATATCTATTAAATAAAATGGTCTTTAAGTTTAACATTTTGGCCAAATTGTAAGCCCCTGAGCCACTGCACGGCAGACCACACCTCAAGGGTCCCTACACTAATATAAATTCTTAATAACCTGTGCATTGCTAGGAAGAATGATTTATAATAAATCTGTTAAAATTAGTTGCAAAGTTCTAAGTCTGTTTGAAGCTTTTATTAACCTGTACATTACCAGGAAAAGCACTCTGTATTAGATTTGTCACAATCACACTGCAAGCAAGCAAGTTCCCCTGAGAGTGGGAGATGCTATGGAGTGAGCTTTTAACCATTTAAAAGTGGGATGGTGTGAGCTTAAATTAGGTAGGAGGTTGCCACCCTCCAATCAGCTAAGACCAGCTGAACAAGAATTGTAACACATATAGAACACCCACAAGCTCATATTGAACCCCCAAAATAACCACAACATATATATAAGCGTATAAGTATCACAGAGGAGTGCTACTGAGCATGGCAATATACATTTAAAACCAGAGACGAACATGAAACACAGACAGAGCTCCATGCATATGCAGCGAAACTTTATACACGGTACAGTGCCTAAATATACATGTATTGATATCTATTAAATAAAATGGTCTTTTAGTTTAACATTTAAAAGATAGATATCAATACATGTATATTTAGGCACTGTACCGTGTATAAAGTTTCGCTGGATGTGCATTGAACTCTGTCTGTGTTTCATGTTCGCCTCTGGTTTTAAATGTATATTGCCATGCTCAGTAGCACTCCTCTGTGACACTTATACGCTTATATATATGTTGTGGTTATTTTGGGGGTTCAATATGAGCTTGTGGGTGTTCTATATGTGTTACAATTCTTGTTCAGCTGGTCTTAGCTGATTGGAGGGTGGCAACCTCCTACCTAATTTAAGCTCACCCGCTCCCACTTTTAAATGGTTGAAAGCTCACTCTATAGCATCTCCCACTCTCAGGGGAACTTGCCTGCTTGCAGTGTGATTGTGACAAATCTAATACAGAGTTCTTTTCCTGGTTATGTACAGGTTAATAAAAGCTTCAATCAGACTTAGAACTTTGCAACTAATTTTGACAGATTTATTATAAATCATTCTTCCTGGCAATGCACAGGTTATTAAGAATTTATATTAGTGTAGAGACCCTTGAGGTGTGGTCTGCCATGCAGTGGCTCAGGGGCTTACAACAATTTGGCCAAAATGTTAAACTAAAAGACCATATTATTTAATAGATATCAATACATGTATATTTAGACAGTGTACCGTGTATAAAGTTTCGCTGGATGTGCATTGAGCTCTGTCTGTGTTTCATGTTCGTCTCTGGTTTTAAATGATCCCTAACACCCCTTCAATTTCTCCATTTCCCCCCGCAAATCAACCCAATGGGCCTTAATTGCATCCACTGCAGTCTCCTACAAATCGCACCCCCCACACCTTCCCAAAATCCACACCCCAAATTCAATATCCCCACTCCCCTCCTCGAGCCCTATCTGTATCCTTATTAGTCCCTCTGCCCCATGGACAGTCTGAAGTACACTCCTCTGTGAGTCATCCGATTATCATGAGGCCCCCCACCCCATATCAAATCCCCTCAAAAACAACCCCCACCCCTGCAAATTCCCCTCCCCAGGCCCTTCCTGCATCCTCTGCAGTCCCATGTCCCTCTGCACCATGGGTATTCTGGTGGTGCCACGCTTTTGTTTCAGGCCCCCCACATGCCATCTGAATCAAGAACCCCTCCGCCGGCCATCTGGTGCACCAAAGCCCCCAGCGGGCTGTCTGAGGACCTGCTGCAGCTTGTCTGCTGACCCAAGGACCCTGCATACTGTCTTAAGGCCCCCTCCACGGACCATCTACATATCCAAGGTTGATGCAGAGCTTCCAGGTAATTTTCATTAGGGACCCATCATTCCCCCTCCTAGTTAAATGCCCCTAACACCCACAACTTATCCCCCCAAGCCTATACCTTAGCCCCCCAAGCCAATACCTTACCCCCCAGGCCAAAATCTTACAACCCAGGCCCTGCAGGATACAAATAAGGCTAAACCATAAATACATAAAAAAAAAACAAGAATCAAATATGGTCTGAAGTATTACAGCTGGGAAGAAATTGGACAGACATGGTGGGTCAAATGGTTCTTATCTGCCATCAAATTCTGTGTTTCAATGTTTCACAAGAGCGCACAAATGTTCCACAATCCATAAAACGCATGTGTCCTGAGTTGCTTATTATTGTATTGTTACGCCGGTGCTGCCCGCAGACCAGACTCATCACTTATACTGAGGTGGGGACGTATATGTGCACGCACCCGCAGCAGAAGGAGCGTATCCGCAGTGTGGTGTTTTGGTGTTGCCAGGCCAGGTGTGAATAGGTGTAGCAATACTTGCCGGTACCGGTACAGAAGAGACAAAGTTGTTGCTGTTAGCCAAGGTCGGGGAGAGAGAGATCCGGGTGGTCGAGGTCCAAGCTGTGGTCGAGGAATGAGAGAAGCTGCAAGGTCAAGAGGGAGCCGGGGTCTAGAGCCAGATACTGCTGCGGCACAGTTTATTCGAGCATTTGCCCGTTCTGTGCCGCAGCAGTAGCCTGGCGCGCGCCCGAGTGTGACGGGCGCACGCCGAAGCAGCGGAAGAGCGCCCTCCGATCGGGGCGCTCTCCCTACCGCTG
Source organism: Ascaphus truei (assembly GCA_036426205.1). Classification (NCBI taxonomy): domain Eukaryota; kingdom Metazoa; phylum Chordata; class Amphibia; order Anura; family Ascaphidae; genus Ascaphus; species Ascaphus truei. Next base: position 5,162,129 of record CM071586.1, read on the forward strand.
CCGGGTCCACCGGGTCCCCCGGAACCCCCTGCCGCTGTCCCGCGATCGCGGGACACCAGGGCTCCCTCGGGGAGCCCCTGGACACGCGTGCAGGGGGCGCACGCTCCCGATGACGCGTGACCGCGCGTCTATGACGCGCGGCACGCCGAGGGGCGGCCACTAGCAAGCCGGGAGATTTCCCGGCTTGCGGTACCGACCACACTTCAATAAAGTGTGTCGGTAGTGTAGGAACGTCCGCCAGAGACTATGTCGAGCGATGTGAGAGAGGTAGGACAGGTACTAAATACTGTGGCTGACCAAAGGGTAGCGGAGGCAGGCCTGGAGGAGCCCAAGGAGCTGTCCAGGATTGGTCCCCATAATAGGCCGCCAGGTGGTAGGGTTTAGGGTTAATTGGTAACCAGCGCATGGGCGGGGGGCGTGGCTTCACGGCAAGAGCAGTGAATAAATTAACTTGTGTCGGCACGCGCTCCGTAACGGGAGGGGAGCACCAGCCACACGCGGAGCAGTGGCAGCCCGACGGAGGGGATGGGGAAGCACCCCCACCATGGAGGTCGAGTGGGAGTGGCGAGGATGAAGCCCCACAGCAGCGGGAGCCGAAACAGGTGAGGGGAGGTCACGCTGCGACCGCTGTGACCCCCGAATCCTCACATGTATATTCACAGACCAAAAGACTGATAAACAGCACCCAAAAATCAGAAAAAAAAATATGTATGCAGTGCAGGATGCCAAGGACAAAAGAGAATCCAATTCCTCTAACAATAATATACACTAATCCAAACTGTCCAGCCCTCACTGTCTATAGAAATCAAAAGGTCAAAGATGGAATAATTCCAAAAATGTAATAATTTTAATGTATACACAAGAGAATCAACACCACAACCACACACTCCACAACTACTAAAGTGAAAAATGCTATATAATAAAACATATTATCCCTGATGCAATCACACTGCTAGCAGATGACCTTATCTCACCTTTAAAACTATCTCCTATCTATGCATTGACTCACAGACGCCCTGTACACATGAGAGGAGCAGGATCTTTGAACTTGCATACAGACTACGTGTTGTTTGACTTTTGTCTATAATACTGACTTTGAACACTTGTTCTGCTCCCTCTGGGATTCACATATACCCATTGCCATATAGCAAAGTTTATTTTTCCTCATATTTGTGTGGGGGGTGTTCATTCTTGTTTGGGGCTTGATATTGTCTCTGTGGGTCGTGGGGACAGGGAAGTACCCCTCTGTTCCTCTGGAGGGAGGGGGAATGGGCCTGATGAAGGGGTGATCTCTGAAACGTTGCCCCCCTGTTGTCTCCCCTTGTTGTACCCACCATTGTATTGTCTTGTCCCCTTTTTCCCCTTTTTTTCTTTTTTGGTTTCCCTCCCCCCCTTATCCCTCTACGGGACTACCTACTGTATGTTTTATTATATTGCATTTTTCACTTTAGTAGTTGTGGGGTGTGTGGTTGTGGTGTTGGTCCTCTTGTGTATACATTAAAATTATTAAGTTTTTGTAATTATTCCATCTTTGACCTTTTGATTTCTATAGACAGTGAGTGCTGGACAGTTTGGATTAGTATATATTCACAGACGTTACGTACATATCTCATTGGAACTCATATGTGTTCCAAGAAACTATATACACACTGGCACAGCTCCATCACATAACAGTCACAGAATACCAGGCAATTTACACTATTTTACCAGGATCATTCATTGAGCAAAACAAGGTAATGAAACAAATTGTAATTTATTTGCATAAAATTGCTTACACACTATGATACACAAAATACAGATGAAAAACACACTTACTAGGGGTCTGGGGATCGAAACCTAGACTGTTCTAGATGTTGGGTACTCTAAATAAGAATTTTACCCTGACCGAGACTTAGCCCGGAATTTCTATGGTAAATCGGCGCAAATTTCCTTAAGGCATCACTCCCTTCTCTTCTGAGAACTTGGATGTTTCTTGACCGCAAGCTACCATGGAACTAAAATCAGCATCAAATCCTATCCCCGACCACTATGTTCGATTATTAGAAATTAGCTTCAAAAAGACTTGACTCTGGTGGGCAGACTTTCCGGCTTCAAATTGAAGACGGTTGCTCTGCTATTCGCGCAAGTGCACCTTTGAAAAGCCTGTCCGCACATCTACCGCTAGAAATATCAAATCTGATTGCCTCAGATGTTTCTTATAGTATTCTGAGTTTCATTCAATCATCGCGTGGGAACTTTCTCAGCAGCCAATCACAGCGAAGGCAGTATAGAAAGCCACGTCAGCGGGAAATCTGAATTTGCCAAGGGACATGCGCAAGTTTGCCACCTCTGTCCCTGGCTATTCAATGCCACCTGCTGGGTTAGTCTTCACTTGGTCTAGCATAACAAATGGTATCCCGGATGACTGCCATTGTCCTCTGGACCTGGGTACTTTAGCCATTCCCTGTTACCCAAATGGCTTTCATACCTCCTGCATCATCTGGCTACTTTGAACTCATATGTCCACCAGACTAACTGGTATCTATGGGTAGCCCTGACAGTCTGTGTGGGCATCAGTTCCGTAAGTCCCAGCACAGTACAGTACACAACAGTATATTAAAATGTATTAATAAAATATATTTTAATACATCCCTAAGCCCTGAGAATGGGGAATAGAATAGGAAAGGGTACTTTAATTATCATCTATTATCAGCCTTTATTCCCCACACACTATCCAATTGATTTTGACTAGACTCTGAGAGTCTCCTCACAACCTTATCTACGGTTGGAGCACCCATGAATTCAATACAGGTTCTGGGCTACATGGGCATTAACTGGGGTACACCCCTTAACCTAGGGATAACCATAGTTACAGGGACACTTTTCTTCCCTTTGCCCCATTTACCTTTCTGGGCTATGTTGGAGCAGGGAACCCTAGCGGTGAGTCGCGCATGCATTTTCAAGGGGAAATATTTCCGGGACAATGTGCCTACATGTATCCGGGAATCAAGCATGATTCCCAGGTACATTTTTTGGGGAACTGACAACTCCGGAACACATTCTGCCAATAATTACTCTGAAACCCGCCTTGAAACTCATGCCCTAGCAATTCCTGCTCGCTGGCATGCCTGGAAAGGTAAAAAAGATAAGAAACAAAAATTCTTTATTAACGCAAAGTGCTGTTTATACATACAGCGATACTGGGCTCAAGAGCTGACTCTCTTGAACCTTCATTTTTGGATCAGGGGCAACCAAAATTGGGCTTAACATTTATTAAGAGCCTGGTTACCCCCTCAACATCACAATGGCACTATGAAACACCAGGTGGGCAAAGCAGATATTGCAATAAAATAACATATTGCGTTTATATATCGCTTTAATGTTTGTCACTGAGGAGCAGAAACGTACAATTCTCTGCATATCATGGCTCATTAACAAGGGCATTAATGTTAGCTACTACATCAGTATAAGCTTGCAGGTTATCGAGGTTCCATAGTACAGTAACTTGAGTCCATGCATTGACTGTTTGGCCACGTTGACAAACCGGTTTTGGTGCCCATCTTTTTACTACAGTGATGGTGAGGAGTTTTGACTATGAGAATGTATATGAGGGTGTGTATATATATATATATATATATATATATATATATCTAGCTATTTAATCCTACTCGATGCATTCCGTTTGTTTGTATGTCAGAAGCATCGAAATCTCAGAAACGGCACCACGTAGCACAACAAGACTTTCACTGGACATTCTGATGTGGCTTTGTAGGTCAACGCAACTATTTTGAGCTTCCAATGTCACTCACCTCCCAAATTATGGGCATTCTAAGTTTCACTCGGCTGTACAGCAACTCTGTTAGAACAGGGGCAGGGGCGTGGCTACTAAGGGAGAGGGCGTGTTTGTGCCTGTGTGTGTGATGTGAGATGTGCGGGGCCGATGTGGCAGCAGGGGGGAGGGGGTGTGTGCCAGTGGCGGGTGGAGATGTGTCGGGGGGAGAGGGGGGGGGATGTGCCGGGAGGGGGGGGGGGGGGTACATGTGCCAGCAGCGGGGGGATGTACCAACTGTGATGACGGGGTTGGCACTCCTTTGACACACTCTTGGTGCGGGAGGAGGTGGAATGCCGCTGCAGCAGCTCAGTGGTTAGGAGCTAGGGCCGGTATGTCGTGGATTCAAGAGAGGGGTATGACGTTGTAACGCGTAGCTCACCACAAACGAAGCGAGACCGAGGTTCTGAGGTAGGGAATTTATATACGCCAACCCACAGCCACACGGGTGCGCCTAGGATGTAGATTGGTCATGCAAGCCAGGTCAGGATTATAGATGTGAGAATAGTTGTAAGTTCTTGCCAGGTCAGGAGTGAAGAGTTGCGGATCGTCAGAGTGCATAGAAAAATTCAGGATTGGAGAGAGATCCTCATCCTCGGGGTACGTAGCCAGGTTCAGGATAGGAGAGTATCGGATCGTTGGAGTCCTTAGCCAAAGTCAGGACTTGAGACAGGAGAATGGTCGTTCGTAGCCGGATCAGGAGGGGAGAGGTGCGGAGTCCAAGTAGAGAAGCAGGATCAGGCAACAAGAGGTTAACAGGCACTGCAAGGCAAAGCAAGGTCATAGAACAGGAATGCAGCAAGGCACGGCGCCACACTAGACTTTGCTCAGCAATGAGAGTATGCAGCAGGAAGGTATATAAAGGAAGGCCCTCCAATAGCCAGCCAGGGCTGAACCAGGAAGTAAAATCCAATAGGCTGCTGGTTCACACAGTTCTGCCCTATGATGCAGCCTGATCAGGGATGGGGGCAGGACCGATTGCGTGCCGGCCCACGCATCACGGAGGTCAGGTGGCGGAGCCTAGAACGCACGTCATTCCCATGCTGGTCCTGTCCATCGTCAGACCGGGGGCGGACCTTGGAGCGCATGTCAGCAGGGAGGCTGGACGAGTGCACCCATCGTGCGCCAGAGCGGAGGGCAGAGTAAGACCGCGAAAGATCCGAGCGCGTGCGTGTAACAGGACCACGAGATAGAGAATCCTGGGTGTCCATCGCGGGAGGGTTATTGAGGTGAGGAGACGGTCTGCGACCAGGATGGCGAATCCTCACAGTGCCCCCCCTTTAGGAGCGACCTTCGGGCCATTCCACGATGGCTTATCAGGGAATTTGGAGTGAAACATGTGGACCAGTCTGGCTGCGTGGACCCGATGATTCAGAATACAGGATCTTTCCTCCGGACTGAAACCTCTCCAATGCAACAGATGATGCAGAGATCCTCTGGAGATTTTCGAATCAATAATAGATTGAATCTCATACTCAGGTTGGCCTTGAACAATATGAGGAGAAGTGGAAGGAACCGGAACAGAAAAAGCATTCTGGACCACAGGTTTGAGAAGCAAAATGAAACACAGAAGGGATCCTCATGGATGGCGGGAGAGCGAGTCGATATGCAACCGGATTAATCCTCTCGGAGACCGAGAAGGATCCAAGAAATCTGGGTGCGAATTTCATAGATGGGACTTTCAGCCTGATATTCCTGGATGACAACCACAGCTTGTCGGCAGGTTTGAGGTCCAGAGCAGGTCTGCGGTGGCGATCTGCCTGATTCTTCTGCCTATTGACTGCTTACCTGATGTTGACCTGAATCCTTTTCCACAGGTCTTGTAATACTATGATTCTGTCATCTGCTGATGAGACCCCTGAGGAAGGTAGAACAAGGGGAAGAGTAGATGGGTTGAATCCATAATTTACAAAGAAAGGAGACTCCAGGGTTGAGCCACTCTGGCCGTTGTTGTGGGCGAATTCTGCCCAGGGTTTGAGTTCAGCCCAGTCAGCTTGGGAGTCTGATATAAAGCAGCGTAGATACAGTTCGAGAGACTGATTGGTCCTCTCCGTTTGACCATTAGTCTGTGGGTGGTATCCAGATGAAAAATGAAGAGCGATACCTAGCTGGAGACAAAACGAGCGCCAGAACCGGGAGATAAATTGAGAGCCTCTATCTGAAACAATTACCAAGGGTACTCCATGTAAACAAAAAATCTCCTTGATAAAGATGACAGCTAATTTTGGAGAATTGGGGAGACCCTTGAGGGTTATGAAGTGGGCCTGTTTCGAGAATCGGTCCACTACTACAAGAATCGTGTTCATACAATGAAATCCATGGACAAATGTGTCCATGGCCGATAGGAACAGGTAGAGGTTGAAGAAGACCTGAAGGAAGTATTCTGGGCATTTTAGTCATTACACACGCAGGGCACGCAGCTCCAAAATGTTTTATGTCCTTTTGCATTCCTGGCCACTAGAAAGTGCGAGAGATAAGTTCTAGAGTCCTCTTGGTGCCGGGGCGTCCTGCCGATTTGGATGAATGACTCCATTCGAAGACCTTCTAACGGTGCAAGGAAGAAGTGAAGAGATGGTCCTATGGAGGCAAGATGCCAGGAGGAATGTGACTTTGTTGACGGACAATGTCTTTGAGTGCTTCAAATGACGTGGCCAAAAGAATATATTTGGGTTGTAGAATGGGTTTTTGCTGATCCTCAGTCTTGTCGTCCAGGGAAAATTGACGAGATAAGGCGTCAGCTTTGATATTCTTGGATCCAGGAAGGTAGGAAATTATGAAATTAAATCTTGAGAAAAATAGTGACCATCTGGCTTGATGACCTCCCAGGCAACGTGCACCCTCAATGTAAAGCAAGTTCTTATGATCCGTGAGGATAGTTATCGGATCTACGGTACCCTCCAGCAGATGTCTCCATTCTTTGAGGGCCAATTTCATGTCTAAGAGTTCCCGGTTCCCGACCTCGTAGTTGCATTGGGCCGGATATTTTTTTTTAGAAAAGAACGCACATGGATGCAACCTGGATAGAGAATACTTCCTTTGGGATAGAAAAGCGCCTACACCCACATCAGAGGCGTCAAACGCAAGAGTAAAAGAAAGTTTGGGATCCGGATGCATAAGAATAGGGGCGGTCACACAGAGAACTTCTTGAGACGAGTGAAATATTGAAGCGCAGCAGTGGGCAAGGAAGCAGGGTCCGCTCCTTTCTTGGTTAAATCCATAAGAGGAGCCACTAAGGAAGAGAAATTTTGGATGAACCTGCGATAATAATTAGAGAATCCAAGAAATCACTGTACAGCTTTAAGGATAGTCGGTTGTGGCCAATCCAGGACTGCTTTGACCTTGGCTGGATCCATGGTGAGGCCGGTATCTGAAACCTAGGAAAATGGTAGATGTTTGATGAAAATTAAATTTCTCCAGTTTGGCAAAAAGTTTGTTCTTGCGTAAGCGAAGGAGCACTTGTTTCACGTCAGAGATGTGTTTCTTTCTGGATTTAGAAAAGATTAATATGTCATTGAGATAGACGATTACAAAGGAGTTGAGAAGGTCCCTGAAAACTTAATTTACGAAATCCTGAAACACAGCTGGGGCATTGCACAGACCGAAAGGCATGCCTAAGTACTAATAATATCCATCTCTCGTGTTGAAAGCAGTCTTCCATTCATCACACTGATGGATTCTAACAAGATTATAGGCACCTCGTAAATCCAATTTAGAAAAAATATTAGCTCCTTGTAATCGATCAAACAGTTCAGAAATGAGGGGAAAAGGGTAGCGATTTTTGACAGTGATTTTGTTGAAGGCCCGATAGTCTATGCAAGGGCATAAGGTTCCGTCCTTCTTCTTCACAAAGAAATCCCAGCACCCGCAGGAGATATGGACTTACGTATAAATCCCTTCTGTAAGTTCTCAGCAATATATTCCTTCATTGCCTTTCTAGCATAGACAATGGGTAAGTGGTCCCTCTTTGAGGTGTGGTGCCTGGAGGTAGATCAATGGGACACGGGCGGTGAGGGGGAAGTACCTCCAATCTGACCTTATAAGAGACGTCTCGGAACTCAGCGTACTCATCTGGCAATTGTACACTTTCCTTCTCCTCGGACACGGTGGTACCCCCAATGCTACTTGCTTCAAGGATGCGGTTCTTATGGCAAAAGGTGCTCCATTGAATGGGTTCCTTATTGAGCCGGTTGTGTATCTATAGCCAGGTAAGCCCGAGGATCACGCTAATTGATGGAATGTGGATAACATTGAATTGGATCTTTTCCAGGTGTTTATTTTCTACCTTGAGCTGAAGTACCTCTGTCTCCAAGGAGATAAAAGCCAGCTGCAGATGTCTTCCATCTATGGCTTCAAGAGCGATGGGCTTCCTTCTGCACCTGGTCGGAACTAGATGGCGTTCTGCGAAAGCCTGATCTATGAAGTTTCCTCTGGAACCTGAATCGAGGAAAGAAAGCGTAGAGACTTGGAAGCCCTCCCCAAAGAGAGTAATAGGGATACAAATGCGAGAAAGGTTGTCAGTAGAAATAGGGGGGGAAAAAAACGTTCCCAATGAAACTCCCCCGGGTCTCATGGGAACTTTGTGTTTCCCAACTTTTGGGGACAGAAATATGCAAAATGTCCCGAAACTCTGCAGTAAAGGCATACGCCGGCATTTTTGCATCATATTTTCTCAGATTTGGAAAGACTAGTACCCCTTAATTTCATAGGCTCGGACGTATCCGGGATAGAAATCACAGCTTGGCTCACCTGACCGGGATTGATCCGGGGTGGAGTGACACGATAATGAACATTCTCTGCTGTCCTCTCCAATAGGCAACAATCCACCTTAATACAGACGGCGATTTGTTCTTCCAAATCAGTGGGATGGTCATAGGCTGCCAGCTCATCCTTCAATGCGTCAAATAATTCTTGCCAAAAGGCAGCAGCCAAAGCTTCATTGTTGCAGTCAGTTTCTGCAGCTATAGTCCTAAACTCGAGTGCGTACTGTATTTGGCAACTGGACGATTGTGTTGAGAAACATGAAAAAGTGCAGAGGAAGCACATACCCTATGGCCGGGTGTATCAAACACTTTCCGGAACTCCCTGGCAAAGGCTCCGATATCCTGTGTGAGGTCAGGTCTTCGTTCCCAGATGGGTGAGGCCCAGGCAAGAGTGTCATCTATAAGAAGGGAAACAATGTACGCCACCTTGGCGCGGGGTGCAGTGTAGCGTGATGGATTCATTTCAAATTGTACTGTATAAAGCATTGATTCAGGAAACCCCCGGCATTTGTGAGGGTCTCCCCCATAGCGGTTGGGGGCAAGTAAACAAGGTTCTAGGGGAAAAGGTAAAGCTGGAGTAGTGGTAAGTTCAGGAACAGCAGGCACAAGAGGTGGACGCGGTTCCTGTAGGGAACGAGAAAGAGATCTGAAGTCCTCCTGAAGGGAGAGCATGTTTTGCTCACTACCCACAATTTTTTCCTCTAGGCTAGACAGATAGTTTGCGTGTGTGCACAGGACTCTTCCTACCTCATCGGGGTCCATGTTTGTGTGGCTGAGCATACTGTAACGTGTAGCTCACCACAAATGAAGTGCGACCGCGGTGCTGAGGTAGGGAATTGATTAATGCCAACCCACAGCCACACTGGTGCGCCTAGGATGTAGATTGGTCATGCAAGCCAGGTCAGGATTATAGAGGTGAGAATAGTTGTAAGTACTTGCCAGATCTGGAGTGGAGAGTAGCGGATCATCAGGGTGCGTAGCCAAATTCAGGATTGGAGAGTAGCGGATCGTCGGGGTACGTAGCCAGGTTCAGAATAGGAGAGTATCGGATCATTGGAGTACTTAGCCAAAGTCAGGACTGGAGACAGGAGAATAGTCATTCATTGCCGGATCAGGAGAGGAGAGGTGCGGAGTCCAAGTAGAGAAACAGGGTCAGGCAACAAGAGGTTAAAAGGCAAGGCAAGGCAAGGTCACAGAACAGGAATGCAGCAAGGCACGGCGTCACACTAGACTATGCTCAGCAATGAGAGTATGCAGCAGGAAGGTATATAAAGGAATTCCCTCCAATAGCCAGCCAGGGCGGAACCAGGAAGTAGAATCCAATAGGCTGCTGGTGCACACAGGTGTGCCCTATGATGCAGCCTGATCAGGAATGGGGGCGAGACCGATCGCGCGCCGACCCGCTCGCGTCATAGAGGTCAGGGGGCGGACCCTAGATTGCGCATCACTATCACACCGGTTCTGTCCATCATCAGAGCGGGGGCGGAGCTTAGAGCGTGCGTCAGCGGGGAGGCTGGACAAGCGCACCCGTCGTGTGCCAGATCGGGGGCGGAGTCAGACTGCGCAAGATCCGCGTGTGTATAACAGGACCACGAGATAGCGCATCCTGTCCGTCGCAGGAGGGTTATTGAGGTGAGGAGATGGTCTGCGACCGCAAGGATGGCGTATCCTTAAAGACGTCGGCGTAGCTTGGTTTTTATGTCGCATGATGTCAGCTGCGCCGGGCCTGGGTATGATGGGCATGAGGCAGGCTGGAGACCTGTGACCGGTGCAGAGCAGAGGGATTAGGAAGAGGAAATCATAGTGTGGTGAAGACACAGGGGGGACATCAGTGTGCTGTAGGTACAGGGAGGGACATCACTGTGTTTTGCAGGTACAGGGGGAGAGAATCACAGTGTGGTGCAGGTACAGGGGGAGGGAATTACAGTGTGCTGCAGGTACAGGGGGGAACATCACATTGTGGTGCAGGTACAGGGGGGGACGTCCGTTTGGTGCAGGTACATGGGGGGCATATCAGTGTGGTATATATATATATATAACACACACAAAAGACTAAGACAATCCCCAAAGTAGCACTCTAAATATACCATGAAATAATGAATCAAATTGTGGTTGAGATACATCGACGATATTCTTATCCTCTGGCAGGGCTCTGCCGTTGAGTTTAGGAGTTTCGTCGATGTACTCAACCACAATGAACATAACATTCGACTTACCTGCAAATTTAGTCCCACATCAATAGATTTCCTAGACCTTAACATCTTTATTGATTCTAGTGGAAATGTGGGGACTGATAATTTTAGTAAGTCAACATCTACCAATTCAATTTTACACGTTTCCAGCTTCCACCAGCAGCATCAAATTCAGGGCATTCCTCGTAGCGAATTTATTAGATTAAAACGCAATTGTTCTACAGAGGAGTGCTTTGAAATTAGGGCAGCAGAGATGAAGGAGAGATTTATCTAGAGGATATAGTAGAAAAAACATCCATTAGGGCAATCAACACAGTGTAATGAATGAATGTACAACATTGTTACAACCTAAAAAGAAAAACATTGATTCCAAAATTCGATTCATTGGAACCTACAATGACAGGTGGCGAGAACTTAAATCTATTCTCCAAAAGCATTGGCCCGTCCTTTGTACCGATGGAGAACTCAAGGACACATTGGGCGATAAGGTTACTCTGACAAGCAGACTTTCACCGAATTTACAAGATCGTCTGGTACACAGTCATTATACCCCTCATACCAGTGAGACATTTCTTACTATCAGAAGAAAAGGTTTTTCCAAATGCAGTAATTGCTCGGTTTATAAATTTATGACACAGACTGACAACTTTACCAACAGTGACCACACTAAAACATACAATATTGGCTATACTTTAAATTGCAAACCTAAAGGTGTCATTTATTGTTTAACTTGTCCCTGTAAATTAAAATATATAGTCATGGTGACCCGTGAACTTAGGTTCAGAATTCTAGAGCATTCAAGAAATATTAGATCAGCTCAGCGGGATTTGGATGCTTTTAAAAAAATCACTTCTGTAGCACGGCATTTTTTAAAATGTCAAGATAGTACGTACATCTCAGCATTTGCCTTTGATAAAGTGTCCCTGGGTATTAGAGGAAGGGATTTGGAAAAAGCCCTTCTCAAAAAAAAATGTAGACTGATTCTTCTTCTAAATACTATGCAGCCCAAGGGAATGAATGATTCTCTTGGCTTTGCCATGTTCTTATAACTTCACTTTGCCTTTTTTCGTCTGTGTCATTTATTTTGACTATATTGCTTAGAGAGGCTGTAGGACTTTCAAATATTTACTTTTGATATGATTATGGCATATTTTTCTTCGTTTTCCTTGCTCCCTTCATATACACTTTACTTTCCCTCTTCTGTTTTACTATTTATTTTTTTAATCATTAGTTATTATTTTCTTTATGCTCATATTGATATGTATTTTGTGCTTGCTTCCTTACAAACTTTGCCTTATATTTTGTAAGGCATATCATCTCATTCATGTCTAATGTTTGTGTACCTTTATCTTTGGATTTCATTATGCAGATAAGAACTTAATGAATGCTGTCTCTGTCTGTTTACAATGTCCTGATGACGTCATCAAGACTCTCATAGCAAGACGCTACAGTCTGTAGTATATGCGTATGTGCACAAGAGTAATTATGCTATCAGCTGGGATTTCTTCCTCCTGGGACGCATCGGCATTGACTGCCTCACCTTGGACACCTGTGTAGATGACGCCGCCCTCCAGTAATGTCTCCGCTATTGGTTGCGAACATGAGAAGGTGACGCCGACATGAATTGGACACAGTATAAAGCCTAGCACACCTCCACTACTCTTTTACCACTCCGGGATGAAGCCCCCCACGGTCAAAACGTGTAGAGTGTTTACCATCGGCAGCTATTATTGATTTTGTTAGCGTGACTTTAGTATCATATTGCTATTCCTGTGGACTGCATGAACGATTTCTACATAAGTCGGAGTAACACTCCTTTGGACTGACTCATTGACATTTCATTGACAGCTGAGTATCACTTCCTGTGCTGCCTAGAGTCTTCCCCTTTTGTGGGATTCTTACATATGTTTGCCTGATTCAGCATAAGGCACTGGCTTTCACTTGCATTCTACAGCCATGTGTCTTGTCCGTTTTTTTGTAGAGTCCACATGCATTTTTTGCATTCATGCTCCTTGATATGTTAATTATTTTTCTTTTTACTTTTTTGGTTATTGCTGTTCAGGGTTTGAGTATGTTTTATCTTTTTTTCCTCTGTGTCTCCCCCTTGGTTTAAGATATTATAATTATTGGTCTTCTTGTGTACACAATTGTGTATATAGGTTTATTCATTCTATATTTTTTCCCTGTGCCCTGAGTTCAGCTATATGTTTTGCAGCTAGGGTCTTTAGGGGATATTTGTTCCATTTAGCTTATTTGTATCACCTTATATAGCTGTTAGGTTTATATAATACTTTTTGATACATTTTTTGTTATTGGTTCATTTTTTAGCGTAATCTTTGTTTATTATTTGTCAGTCACAGCTCTTATATATTTTTGCTGCCATTAGTGTGTTTATGTTTTTAATGTTAGTGTGTCTTATTGCTCGCTATTAAAGTCATTTCCTTTTTTCTACTTTGACTTTGAATCCAAGTCTTTTTTCTATATTTGATTAGTTATTTCATGGTATATTTAGAGTGCTACTTTTGGGGATTGTCTTAGTCTTTTGTGTGTTTTATATTATCTTTATACCCTAGCACCAGCCGTTTCCCTTAGTTACTTTACTATAGATTATCTTGCTTTATACTTTATATCAAGGTAGTCTGTTTAATTTTTGTGTCTGTTTAATGGCCATATATATATATTATATATTATAATATATATATATTATAATATATATTATATATATATATAGATATATATATATATAGTATATATATATAGTGTGAGCAACATCCTTTTGTGTGTTTGATTATTATATATATATATATATAATATATATTTAATGTCATAAGAAAGCTTTCGAGAGTTCTCCTCTCTTCTCGGTCTGCAATACAGATATACAAAGAATCTATGGCTAAAAACAGTGTAGAAAAAAACAGATATGTACTGTAATAAGGTAGGGTTTTAAATGTTTGAAGCGAGGGGGGTGACAAGGAAAGGTTATCGAGGGGAGGGATGCTGGGGGGGGGGGGAAGTGTGATCGAATAGAGGCAAGCAGGATAATTACAAACAATTTTGATAGGGTGTGAGAAAACCCATATCCGCATTACATCCTTTGGTTTTGCTGTCAAAGAGTCTTATCATTCTGAGTTCAAATGTTTTCCGTTCTTGGGTGTGTTTAAACATTCCATTGAGGATTTTGATTTTTAAATCATTTATGGAATGATCTTGTTGTGAGAAATGATGACTCACAGGTGAACAGTATCTTCCTTCTTCATGATGGAGTGTCTGTGCATATTCATTTTGCCTTGTAGTTTTGGGCTGGTTTCCCCAATGTAGCAACCTTGATCACATTTGTTGCACTGAATCATATACACCACGTTCCTGGATGTGCAGCAGTATGATGCTTTAACATTGAGAGTTCCATAGTTGTAACTGGCTGTGGGATCTTCGATGACTCCGGCCGGGCACCAGTTAAAGAAATAAATAAAAAATGGCGGCGATTCACCGCTGTCCCGGCGCACATACGCAGGGCCCGCTCCCCCTCCTGCTCCCTCCCCCCCGCTCCCAATGTGGGACGTAGGGGGAAGTACCAGCCTCCTGCGGGTCCGCTCCCCCCCCCCTCCCAACATGGGATGGAGGGGGAAGTAGCAACCAGCTCCTCCTGTGGCCTGCTTCCCTCCGCGGCAGCTTCCCGCATCCCCTGAGCTCACCTCCCATGCCCCCCCCCACGAGCTCACCTCCCGTTCCCGCCCCCCCCCCCAAGCCTGCATCCCCAAGCCCACCTCCCGTCCCGGGCAGCAGCCGCAGGGATATCGGGGGCAGGAGGGGAAAGCGTCCGGCGGCAAGCTGCACCAACCTGGTCAATGTAAGTCACTGTCACCCACCCTGTCACCCACCCAGTCACTGTCACCCACCCAGTCACTGTCAAAGTCACTGTCACTCTGTCACCCAGTCACTGTCACCCACCCAGTCACCCAGCCACCCAGTCACTGTAAAAGGTCACAGTCACTGTCACCCAGTCACAGTCACTGTCACCCTGTCACCCTGTCACCCAGTCACTGTCACCCTGTTACCCAGTCACTGTCACCCAGTCACTGTCACCCAGTCACTGTCACCCAGTCACGGTCACCCACCCAGTCATGGTCACCCAGTCACTGTCAGCCAGTCACTGTCACCCTGTCACCCAGTCACTGTCACCCTGTCACCCCATCACTGTCTCTCACCCAGTCACTGTCTCCCACCCAGTCACTGTCACACAGTCACTGTCACCCTATCACCCAGTCACTGTCACCCAGTCACTGTCACCCAGTCACCCAGTCACTGTCACCCTGTCACCCAGTCACTGTCTCCCACCCAGTCACTGTCTCCAACCCAGTCACTGTCACCCAGTCACAGTCACCCAGTCACCCAGTCACTGTCACCCTGTCACCCAGTCACTGTCTCCCACCCAGTCACTGTCTCCAACCCAGTCACCGCCATTCACCCACCCACCGCCATTCACCCACCCAGTCACTGTCATTTACCCACCCACCCACCCACCCAATCACTCACCCACCCAGGCAGGCAGTCATATGACTTTTGTTGAAAATATAAAAAATAAACAGGTTGCGTTATAATGTTTTTTTCTGTATCACAATAAGAAAACAGTTAAGTAAAAGTTGCGCGCTAAAAGATATTTTTTCGTGGTAGGTGCGCTTTGGGTTGTTGGTTTTGGGGGGGTGGCACTGTGGTTTGGGGGGGGGGCTGCTTCTTCATTAATCCCGAGCCCCATGATATCTGTTGGCGGCCCTGTGGGTGATGTGAGGTGCAGAGGGGAAGGGTGATGGGTGAGTGAGGTGCAGGGGAGAGTGATGGTGATGGAGTGCAGGGGGTCATTGGAGAGTGCAAGGGGGTATTTGAGGTAAAAGGGGGGTGATTTGAGTCAAATGGGTGGTGTTTGATTTGCAAGGGGGGGTGATTTGAGGTGCATGGGGGTGATTTGAGGTGCAGGGGGGTCATTGGAGGTCCATGGGGGTGAATTTGAGGTACATCGGGGGGTGATGATTTTGGGTGCATGGGGTGATTTGGAGTGCATGGGGGGTGATTTGGGTACAAGGGTGGTTGATTTGAGGTGCATGGGGTTATTTGAGGGTAAGGGGAGTGATTTGAGGTGCAAGGGGCGTGATTTGAGGTGCAAGGGGGGTGACTTGAGGTGCAAGTGGGAGAGTGATGTGAGGTGCAAGCGGGGAGAGTGGATGTGGAGGTGCAAGGGGGGGAGCGGAGTGAGGTGCATGTGGGGAGTGATGTGAGGTGCAAGGGGGAGAGTGATGTGAGGTGCAAGGGGAGAGTGATGTGAGGTGCAAGGGGGGAGAGTGATGTGAAGTGCAAGGGGGAGAGTAATTTGAGGTGCAAGAGGGGAGAGCGATGTGAGGTGCAAGGGGGAGAGGTATGTGAGTTACTGGGGGAGAGGGATTGGTGAGTGCAGGGTGGGTGTGATGTGTGTGCTGTGTCAGGGGGGTATTGGTGTTGTTGTATGTGGAGGGGGAGTATTATGTGTGTGGGTGAGGGGAAGAGATGGGGGTATGAGAGATAGATGGGTAGTATCGCAAAGGTGATAGTGAGGGTTCTGGGGGAGATTGAATGATATGAAGGGTGCTGGGGAGATAGGAGGATGATGATGGAGGGGTGCTGGTAATTGATGATGTATGAGGAGACGGGGGTGCTGGAGGAGAGTAGTGATGGTGAGGTGGTGATTGGTGGTGATGAATGATGAGATATGATTTTACCCGTGCGTCCCAATTTTTTTTCCTTGGAGCATTTCGGCCCCTTTTCACTTTACGAGTTGTGTTGCGGCCTGCTTTATATGTTTTGCAGAGTTTGCAGCTTTGTTTTTGCTGCACGAAGTTTTGTGCCATTATCAGTGTCTTTAAGTTTGTTGTGAAGTTTTCTGTTGACTTAATTCTTTTTGAGGTTTGTTGATTGCCGGAATGCAAGATGGGGAGGTTTGGGAAAGGATTTCTTTTAAGTCACCATCCTCTGCCAGCAGGTTGGCAGATCTTTGATTAGTTTTTCGTATACCCCTCTAGGGTCTATGTTGTAATGTGGCCACTATTGGTATGCGTGTGGTAGGTTTCTGTTCTGTCTGTATTGAAGCATGTGTTCTCGTGGGCTTTTTAGTGCAGATGTAATAGTTTGTTGGCAATGTCTTTGTTTGTATCCCTTCTGTCTGAACATTCGGATCAGGGTTTGCGATAATGTGCGGTTTCTATCTATCTTATTGTCAGAACATATGCGTGGTATCTTATAGCCTTCTGTGTATGATGCCTTGTTGGTATGAGTTTGGATGGATACCATGATGACCAACATAGGTCACACAAAAAGAGACCCCTTAATTGCACACAGCCGATAATACAGATGAAAATAGTAAGGGAACCGATTAGTCCCGTCATATACTTATTGCACACCAGGAGGGAAAAAATCCAAAACAATCCATTTTTTAAGATTATCCAATTCTAACTCTTCGTAAAGTGCAAAAATGAATCGTAAAAATCACTATAAACCCACTGAAATATGCCTTAGTTATGACCTATCTATGATAATAGAATAATTTAGATTCCTTGTTCCTTATGTAGCAGAGTCAGGCACATACCACACTATAGTTAGTGGTTGTAAGAGGTGTCACTAGTATTGATTCCTCTATAGACACTTATCACTAGGTTATGTAATATTGATGAAAGCTGGTTGTGGAGTACTGCTGCGGCCAAGTTTATCGAGATTGCCCGTTCTTGGGCCGCAGCAGTGCCTGGCGTCGCGCCCGAGGGTGTACGGGCGCGCGCCATCAGCGGAAGAGCGCCCTCCGATCGGGGCGGGGCCTCTCCCTACCGCTGGGCCGGGTCCCCCGGAACCCCACCTCCGCCGTTCCCCACCTCGCGGACACCAGGGCGTCCCTCGGGACTCCTGACGCACGTGCAGGGGGCGCAGGCTCGCGAATGCGCGTGACCGCGCGTCTATGGAACACTCGCACGCCGATGGGGGGCGGGCCACTAGCAAAGCCGGAAATCTCCCGGCTTGCGGATCGGACAAAAATGCCAATAAGCGTTCCGGTATCGTACTGCCTCCTTTTTGTTCTTGAATACAGATGTTTGTAGTTTGGCCATTTCAGTGTTACTGGTGAAAATATTCGAATTGGCGGGTGCGGGTATGGTCGGGGCGGAGAGAGAGAGCGACGACGACTGAGCGACGGAGCATCGAGAGCACGAGAGAGCGGAGAGAGAGAGAGAGACGAGAGAGAGCTCGAGAGAGAGAGAGCCTAAGCGAGAGCGAGGAGAGAGAGAGAGAGAGAAGAGAGAGAGAGAGAAGAGATTTTAGCATCCTGTAAGTGTATCTCCTAGTGGACACTTTCTTTTAATAACTTCCTTTTGTGTATTCAATTACGTTGTCTATTGGATATGTGCGCGTCTTTTGTGTTTGTTTCTCTAGGTTTATATGGGGGTGGCTATACCCTTTGTTAAAGCAGGAAGGAGCGATCATTGTGCTGTTGGGATTTTTTTTCCCACCTTGAACTATAATGCACGTATAAACACTCGGACATTATCCTTCTTGGCCTCTATATACTGTTTAGTTTACTCATTATCTTTATTAATCACTTGAATATCGCACTTATTTTACTGTAGTTTTGTTCACTTAATTTTATTTTATTTATTAGTATTGCACTGAATATTACGTATCTATATTTTTAGTTTAACACTTATACACTTTACTAGTAGCGCTACTTTTTGTGTGTGTCTTGCATTGTTTTTAAGCCATGTAGCGTATTTAGTAGTTTAAAATAGCCATATGTGCAATCTAAAACTGAAGGTTCAATAGGAGGATGCCGTTTGAAATGCAAAAACCAACCCTGTTATTTTCCTAATGATATCCTGATATGAAGGGGAAGCTTTTTTAAATTAGAAAAGTGTCTCAAGGAAGAGATGTGGCACGGGTGGGATAGGTTTCCCTCCAACACTATATTGAGAGAAATTATACTCGAGGATTAAAAAAACATAATTTGTATTATGGATGGTTTTCTTTAAAAATTGAAAACACTTTGGAACTTTGTTCCTTATTTTTAATGAAGATTTTAGTAGATTTAGGGATGACAAACTGAAAACATTAGAAACTATAATTGATACAACACAAAATGAACTCCCACTTTTGCGGAGGATCCTGAGTGTCAAGTTGAAGCTATTGTAATACCGAGTAGACACATTTTGTAGGTGAGATAATGGAAAGGAAGACGAACAAATAACCAGGGACAATGAAGATTATGAGAATGGTAATGGTTTTGAACTGGAAGCGTTACAAATGATTCCAGGTAATACCGTACAATAAGAAATTCTCTAGAAAACATTCTTATAGGAAGCTCTAGGGTAGATGACTCTATGGGTGAAGTCTTTGAGAACCAAAAGAACCGATTGAGGCATCAATTGAAAATTTGGAAAAATTTCATACAATACAAAATTGATAACTTGCAGAAACAAATCCCCATACTAATCCCAATAACCAAATAGGGGTTATGTTACAGTTTATAATGGTAATTTAGGGGCAAGATCTAAACCATGATTGCACCAAAGAAATATGACTCTCAAAATCAAGGACGGAGAAACTTTTTCCAATATGGGAAAACCATCACCTGACATCAAACAATCACAGGGACTAAAAAGAAGGAAAGAGGAAATCGAGCAGGGAGGCAAGTACAACAGCAAGAAAACAGATTAGGAATAAGATTCCAGACCCAGTGGCATCTTTATCTTTCTCACACATACTTCCAACTCACCAAATGACACTCTGACCAAGGGACTTCATTTTTTACCCAGTTCTAAACCAAGAGCATTTGATCTCTTCTTCGTCGATCTGAATAGTTTTGTATGTAATTGACACGTAAACGTTATTATCTATCAGATCGGCGAAGGCCAATAATAATATGCTCGTGGTGAACTGAGTGAGGAGGATTTTTGGTTGCCTAAGGGATCTGGTGGATCTATGGGGGATTCTGCTTCACAAATAGACTCGCCATGTCCCTAACCACAAATGGATGAGATTAGTGAGAACTGTCTAGATCATATTGGAATTCTCTCCCATTGAAAGTAATACAGACCTCATTTAAAGCCGAAATCTTTATTCTACCCCTATCAATCTAGGTGTAGTTATTTGATACCTTCTATACACTGGTTTTACAAGACTTTGAGTAATTTGTATGGAATTCGCCTTACATTAGGGGCAATTTCAATATTTGGTTGAAATCTGAGGCACTTAAGGAACTTTAAGTTCTGGCACATCAAATTACTGTACTTTCGAACATGTCCGATAAGGGAGGAAGCATTGTGGTACAGGTCGTGAGGATACGTGGCTGAGCATGAGGTTGCTATTGGATCATCATTCTTATATAATTGTTAAATATATCACATTCTGGTTATCAATTTGAGTTATACTCTTTGGTTACAACAGCCATGGTAAAAAGCGCATTAAAAAAAATGAGTTTGCTTCCTATACATTGCTAACCCATGTTACCTATTTTCTATCACACTTCCGAAGGTGACAAGAGCCTCAAGAAACCCACCAGGTAGGCCCATTATTTCAGGGGGTGGATTATATAACGTCGAGCGTGCCTAAATATGTGGAACCACTTTTTACAACTCTTATGTTGTCCAACTCCATCGCATATTAGGGACACGCCAATGTCATAGACTCTCTCTCTGATTCATTGGAAATCTCCCGTGATGTCCATTCGTTATACACATGTATTCAACATGACAAGGGTCGAGGCGATTGGGCATTTTTTGGAAGGTGATGGAAATTTGCACTCACACACAATGCAGTTCATTCCTCCCTTATCGGCTTTATCTTGGAACATACATTAACTATTTTTTTTCGGTTTATTGCTTCCATCTCCAACCTTGGGTATGGCCATGGGTAAAAGGTTTGCCCCAGCTACGCAACCTCTTTATGGGGTTGGGAGACCAAAGACATCTGGTCCCAATTTGCGGCGGTTGGCGGCCTGGTGTTCTATGGCCACTATATTGATGACATTCTTATCATATGGAATGGGGATGGAGGCACTCTCAAGCAAACTTCTTGATGAATTTTAACAACTAATTTTGGCCTCAATTCACGCATCAGATTAGCCCTCTTTTACGATTTTCCTGGATTTGGAGTTGTCAATTGATGATGAATGCATTTCAAAGGATGTGAAGGTTAACAGCTTCATCATGAACAAGCAGTTCATCACCCAAAATGGCTACAAAAATATCCCCCTGAGACAATTAATAGGCTCAGGAAAACTGCTCGTCGGACACACACTTTTGGAGTGCAGTTGTGACGTCTAATTGAAAACTTTAGACAAAAAGGTTATAATCATAACACTCATACAGGAGTCTTTCAATAAAGTATATCTATTAACATCAAGATCTGCTATGTAAATCAAAAACTAAGAATGGTTGCAGACCAATCTAGTCTCAAAATAGGAACTCTTTTGAGGAGACGGTGAAATGTAATTACAAAATGTACCGTTATTCGAACAAAATTAAAACTATTGTCAACGACATTGGAAGGTTTTGCTTTCAGATCCCCACCTTAAAGATCAACTTTCCCCTACAGCACCCTCAATCTTTCGCAAAGCAATGAGTAATTAAAAATGTATTAGCACACCAAGCAAACTCAGCATACTGTTTAGATTTTGGTACTATCACCTGTTAATGGGTAATAGGAAATTGTGGTATATCAAGATGCATTACATGCAAACCCCCCCTATGTCTGAGTACCTCATTTCACACAGTAACAACTCGGTGGCATCAACTTAAGAAGTTCTGTCAACTGTTTATCTACATATGTGGTACCTTATTCTTGTTCGGCAACATTCAGTATGTAGGTCATTCAAAAAGAGCACTGTGCGTCAGATTCCTTGAAGACAGGCGGAGCTATTATCAAGGGGTCTGTGCGCACAGTGTCCTAGGCTCTTTTTCCCAAGTTCATTCGAAAAATCCCAGGTGACTTAAATCATGGGTATTGAGACTATGCCTACCACCAAATATGGAGGTGATAGATTTTAAAGCCCTATGTGGTCAGGAATCTTCTGGATTTATTCCCTTGCACGGCTCCACACCTAAGAGTCTTAGACGAGTGTGTATAGATAAACGAGTACAGTTGTTTCTAAACCTGTTCTTCTTTGCTGTCTATTTCACTCTGTCCTCCCTGCTTTGGTTTATGTACTTCACTGATATAAGTAGGGTATCCCATATATTGTTCATCTTGAGACCACTATTTGTGGGTCCATGTAGACCCCATGCCCCCATGCCCTGGGGTTTGTTGTTCGTCCTTTCCAGTACTTAAATTGCTCACATCCCACTCAGTTTGTCAACAAATGGTTCATCCATTCTATGTTATGGAACTTCCCTAATAGGTCTATACTTTTATTAATTTTGTAATTGATTATACATTTTTAAAACACATTCTGTATTCGCACAATATATTATGCTTAATAGTAAAGTTCAATTTTTAATTTCCCTTCACATTTAATAGAGGAATGTAAAAACTTTTCTACATGTTTAAGGATGTTTTTGGTCTTACTGTTCGCTCTTGGATAAAAATCCCCCTCCAACAGAAAAAAAAAATAAACTAAACCCAACAAACAGCAACAAAGAGCCCCCTCTCTGGAACGCACCGGCCGAGGGCAAAACCCACCCCACACCCTTTACCTGCCCAAACACACCCCCCACACCTCTATCACCGACCCCCACCCCTACCCATGAAATTCCTACCCACCCCCCACAAGCAACAACCCAACACACAGAAAAATAAAAAAACCGCAAAATAAAACTAACTCCAACAAAAGCCGATCAGAAAAACCCTGAAAAAAAACTAAAAATAAGATAGATAAATAAACAGAAAAACAAAAAAACACGAAAACGAAACAAATCGGCAAAGAAAAAGCAAAAGAACCTGACAAGACACAAAAAAAACGAAACAGAAACAAAAATAAAGAAGACAAAAAACACGCCAAACAAAATATGATCACCCAACAAACCAAACACACACCCCCCGCACCACCCTCTCTCACCTCGCCCAATTTGAACCTCCCCCCTCCCCCACCCCCCCCCCCCACCCCCCCCTTTTTTTTTCCCCTTTCTTTTATCCATTTGTTTTTTGGTGTTCCTATTAAACATTTTTGTACTGTTATGACGGTATTTCAGCACGTGCTTTTTTATTATTACGACTTGACTAGTGAATTGTAGGGACAGATCTAACACTTATTAATATCTACATTGAGTCCAGCTTGTATATGCGTTCTGATCTGTATGTTTACTGTTTATTGCTTAATTTGATATGCCTATCTCTGTCTCAGCTATTTATTGTATTTTAACCCTTTGTGTTCCTTGTGTGGAGATGCTGTCAATCAGCAAACCTGCTATCACACCTGATTGGGTGTTTTAGACAGGTGTACCAGTTGCCCTCATATTTAAGGAGGGGTCCTTTTTGAGCTGCCAGGTCACTCTTGATAAAGGGTCCCACGTACCGAAATGCATCAGAGGACCTGTCAGACGATGTCTGATTAAAGTCTACTTTTACTTAACCCAGCTCTATCTTCTATTGCTTGTGCTGACTTTCAACACGTCACCGTTGTGAGGGAAGATTTCTTATCTACAACCTGCAGGCACGCCGGGATGGTGCTACGCCCTACACGCGATTCCACGTCTCTCCGTAGTCTCCTGCTGACGACGACCTATGCGCCGACCGGTCACGTGACCGCGCCCATGCGACCAGCTTTGTGCAGAGGGTTGGCGGCGGATGCATCCACGCTCCTTACGGATGCCAGGACCATCATTCGGGGTACGCTGAGGTCACAGAGGAGCATCATTGATTTCATACTTAATACACCACACCAATCACAACCGTGAAACCGTGAGTCTTTCTAACTCGGCGTTTTGGGAGCTTCTTTCTGAGCAACAGCCGACTGGGAGAAGACATACAGGTCATATTTTCAAGCTGTTTCTATACAGCAGTGTGGTAGGATTTCATTATGACTATCTCTCAAGGCTTACACGCACACACCGAGACCTTTCTACTGGGCAACCATAGGTTTAAGAATTTTCTTCACCTGTGTAATACCATTTGAATAGAGATCGTTTAGGTTAGTTGGCATTAATTTATAGGGCACTAATATTTTAGATTATAAGGACACTCCACTTTTAGTACCAACTTTCGAGTAAGTACATATCGCTCAGTAGGCAAATGGCAGTCTGCGCTGCGCCTGTCAGCACGTTTCTGAACACAATACAGCTCCTTTACCTGGCACTTAAGCTGTGCGCGAAGCGGGGATGACTATATAGCCTGTACCAAAGCGTTATTTACATCAGTAGCAGTATATGCACGATTGGCAGTACGTACATGCATCGATAAGTGGGAAGAAAAAGGTTTTCGTTCTTCCCCCCCCCCCCCCACTTAAGTAAATTTCGCTTTAATCATGCTCGGTCCCAGTGCGTACGTTAATGCGGTGTAATGCCTGTATATAGTTTTATTATGGGTTAGTGTTTATTTATTTAATATATCATAATGTTAGTAGTAATTAGTGTCACTTATATTAGTTTATTTGTTGTTATCAATTTATAGCAATATTATACATTCTACTATTATAATCACTATTCATATCCGAATTGTGTGTTGAATCAGCAGTTTGCTGATTCCAGGCACTTTTGAGCACTGTAGTTTGTTTACTTGGACTTTTCCTATCTAACTGAGCTCAACTCTTCATATACCTCAATAACTCCTGAGGAGTCACGAAAAGTGAGGAAACGACGTAGAGAGCTGGTGAACGCATCTATACGGAATTTGTTGTGTGGGAGAGGTCCTGAGGTTTCCTGATTACTTTGTTCAGTGATCTGCTTCACTTAAAACGGTGAATGTGAATACAACACTGAGTGCACTGAAGCCCACTTGGAGACGCTGATAACGCTTTGCAGAGTACTATGGCCAGGGGAACTTATTGCTGTACATCTTGAACATCAGGTGACAGTACACTTCGGACCCCTCCACTCATGTTATAGTGACTCCCTTACGATTTCTCTTCAACTGTGTGTATTTTTTAGCCATCCTGTAACGTGTCGTCCTAGGACACGGGTTTTTTTAAATAAAAAATTCACATTTGGTTAAAGTAGCGTGTATGACGATTCGGCTTCTTGTGTTTGTGTTACCTCCTCCCTCCTCAGAAGTCTCTGGAGCGCATCCGGATCAGCTCACTCGTCGTCGTCGCGTCATCTCGAGACTCTCCAATAGATAATATTTAATATATGGATTTTGTGTTTTCTATCTATTTTAATTAATATATTACAAGAGCTGAATGTAGAAAAGAAAGCCGTCTTATTGCTATGTATAAAGCATTCCTGTTTTTACGTTATTTGACCTTGTGAGCCGACCTCTTCTTTGCCATGAGATTTCTTCTCGAGTTCTGTGGGTCTTGAAAATATGATGAAAACATTTGGGCATAATAAACATGCAGCACCAAAACAGCAGTCCCAGCTGAAGACAGGGATGGCGAAGACCTCTCATGGGCCACCGGTGATCTTGCCCGCGCGTTGCACTGAGGTGAGGCCCGGGTCTCGGAGATACAGACACCAGACATGAGAAGGCACATCATGCTGAGGTGATGAATTTCGTTGACCTCATTGAAGCTTAGGTGGTAGCTTGCCTGGCCAGGTAAGGCAACAATCAAAGCTAACGTAGCTAGCGTACCAAGATATCCTAGCATTACAACCAAAAGACTATGGGGGAACCCTCATACAATCAATGAAATTGACCCCAGTTACGATTTGGTTTGGTTTGTGTGTTGGGGAAGGACCTCGGTGAGAATGAGAGCCAGACGATTCAGAGAACAAGTTTGAATAAGGATTGGCAGAAAATGACAACCATATCCGAGACCCGATGCTGGTCCCACTTCCTCGATTGCTCCAGGCTTGGTGGCCTTGAATGCGAGACACCCTGATGGTTTTGGCCAAGATACATGAGACTCAAAGGTCAAAGCCATACCGAAAGCAACCTGGCGCAGAAGACAACACTTCTCATTTGGGGGTAACCAAAAAGCGACGAGCAAGGAACAAGAGTGACAGGGAACACAGGGGAAGACAACTGAGGGTGTAGTTGTTGCTCTGACAATGGGTAGTGTTTGAAGTGGATTAAAAGTCCAAACATGAAAATGGGACTAAAGTGAGGAAAATACTTGTAGTCGGCAGTCGGCGCGCGGGCCAAGGTGCACCAAAACCCAATGGCTCAATCATAGGAGAGAAATCTCTTGTACTTTTGGGAACATTTTTCCCTTTGAAACATTGGGCCACATATCCCACGGAAACATTGAGCATGAATAGATTCTGTAAAGAAAAAAAAAATAAGTGTGGATAATTATCATGCTCAGTATGTTCATACTTTATGTTGTCTCTCTAGTTCTTCTAGATCTTCTCACCGTTGTGTTGGAGATCCTCCTGGGGACAGAGGACACATTCGAAGTCAAGCAGACCGCTTCCCTCTCAATGCTGCCTCCTGAAACCAGGGGACAACTGCTACTGCAGAGAGAGAGAGGGACCTGGATAGATAATTTTGGACGATTAAGTGAATATGACGGCAGATATGACTGGATAAACAGTACTATACACGGCCAAACTCGTCCCGTCTGATTATTTGGATCTAACACGTTTCCACAAGCACTGAAATCTGTAGGTGAGTAATTTTATCAAACTGCCGTGGACAACCGATGGCATTGTAAGTAAATAATGAATGAGCAGGGTTACATGATGTCAGGGTTTCCACCTATTTAGCCAATTCCATTCCCCATCATATAACTCCTATTACGTCCATATAAGGGGTCCCTAATAACTCCTTCATTTTGCTGTCATTCACGTAGCCACTGCTCCGCTGGCACTAGCTGAGTAGTCCCCCCTTAAACTAGTTCCCCTCAGCTACAGGAATATATGTTTCCCATCCCTGTGCCCATTCCCCCTTTCTGGGGCTTTGCTGCAGCATGCTGGTACCTCTAGCGTTAGTTCCCTGTTTTGGCATTTTCAAGGGGAAGTACTTGCTGGGACGATGTGCCTACATGTATCTGAGATCAGGCAGTCCCAGGTACATTATGGCGGATCCGCATCTCTGAACAAAATGGTTCCTCCGCAAAAAAAACTTGAAACAACCTAGCAATCCCTGCTGTGATTTCCATGCCCAGGGAGGAAAAAACCCAGAAAAATACTTTGATTACCCTAGTATATGGTGAAATTATGATCAAAATGTTACTAACTGGCCCAACCAGCGCTAACTCTCTGGGACCCTTATACAAGATCAGGGGTTACCAAATCAGGGCTTTTACCTTTATTTGTAGCCTGGTTACCCCCTACCCGGTCATCATTGTGTCTAATCAAGTTTTGGCCAAACATTACAAATTTATTTAAATTACCACCTTGTTTTTGCTCAATGAATGATCCCTGGAAGAAGGTGTATTAATAACCTGGTCTCCCCTGAAGCTGCTCCCTATTACCACTTACCTCCTTCCCGGCTCCGCGGCTACCCATTACCCCCCTCCTGATACCAATTTTCATCTTGGTGACTAGGGGAATAACAAAGGGACCCGAAGAGATCCCTCCTCCATGGCAATATCTTACCTCCTTTCCACCTGACGCGCCATGCTCAACACTGGCATTGATGGTTAAAACCTGCCAATGGCAATCTCCCGGTATCGTGCTGCCACCGCCCACCTTGACCTGTTTTTGTTCCCCCTCTTGGCTCGGCGGTTTGCCAGTTTCACTATAGTCATACATCATACGCCGATGTGGGGTCCCCCGTTCTCGTTAAGAATAAAAGCTCCCTCCCCTGCTCATTGTCTCATGCGTACTTCTTCACATAGTGCAAGAGCTGCGGAGAGAGTAGAGAGGGTCGTTATGTTACCTAGGCTCAATTATTACAGACAATGGTGCTTCAGAAAGAATGAGAACCAATGGGTTTTATCAAGGAAAACTCATGCAAAGCAAAAGCAGTGGGACTACCGGCTGCCCAAGGTCTGGTCATTTCTCCCAAACTAGGGTCATTTGTCACATATTATTTTTCTTCTATATAACTGCCCATATTATGCTCCGTTTGCCCATAATAACTGCTCCCTAGAGATTTTCGTATTGCTTTGCTTTGCTCATTAACATCTCTCCTCTTACTCTCCATTAACCAACCCCTCCTAGTCACTCTTATCACCTCGTCTAATTGCCACTATTACATCTGCCTTACACTCCTCCCATTGTTTTTATATAACCCCATCCATTTACTCCTACCATTGCCCCTTAAAACAAAACAAACCCCTCCCTAGACTCCTCCTCCTCTTTACTCCATTAAAACTGCTCCCTATGGTTGGTGATCCTCGGAAGTCGATAAAATAATTTTCTTACATTAAGTTTAAGAGGCGTTCCCCCTAACAATCCATTATCCCATAACAGGTAAGTCATTAATGGTTAACCACCCGTAGGGATTAATGTACATCATAGGTCACATAGCTAAGTAGTGGCTACGCCTCCTTGACACTGAAATAGGTCGTGTTATAGGGTCTGGTTAAGTCGTAATACCGACAGTTAGGTATGATTTAATAATCATAATGTTATTTACTATATATTTCCCTCTCCTGTCTTTCACTTTATATTTATTCCTAATGAATGTATACCTTTGAAAAAGGAGAGAAGTACCGCCAAACCTGGGTGAGGACACAGGCTTTACACCATGTTATTTTAAAAAGCTACACAAAGCAGTGCTAACTTCACAACATAACTTCACACTGGCATTACTTAAGCCTATATTTAAATGAGGAACCAATGTTCATGCTTGTCTTTGCATATCTTTTAGCTTTGTAGAGGCCATTCAACTCAGTTAAAATAATAGAGACATTATCCTATTTAGGTAAACATTGTTAGTAGCCCCCGATTTAACCTAACTCCTTCGTATTTACCCCTATAACACTTCCTATTACCCCAAAGCTATCTCGTGGTCTTGACACGTGGTAGTCCAAAGTCCTAATGCCATAGTGGTGACTGGGATGGAGAATTGGTTGCAGGGCTGGGATACTAACCGGTGAGGATACCGACAATACTTCTTCAGACACGACAATCATAAATTACAGAGATTTCAAAAAAACCCGGTCAATCGTTTTTTTTCTTCAAGTTGAATCTGCAGCACAGTTAGAAGGAACATATATTACCTGAGGTGGATGGCGGCGGACATGGAGTTGTGAGAATATTTATCTTTCTTTTATCTTGCTGCACTCCCCTCGGAGAGAAGATCTACGAGGTTTTTGGTAACTTCTGTACACTATATCTCATCTCTAATATTGGTCCCTCAAGGTGTTGAATCTCTTTCTTTTCTGTATTAGGCAAATACTTTAGTTTTGTGATTTGTTAAAGATTTCTACCTGCCATGGTTGGAAATTCCAATATTTGATCATCCTTCCATGTAATACATGGTCTTCACCGTCATGGCAGTCGGTCAAATCTTGCAAAGCTTTGGCTACAAACAAAAACGAACTCTGCAATTATAGAAGACATTGTAGTTGCCCTTATAAGGAGCGGAGACCTCATTTAAGCGGTTAGGGATGTTTTCTTTCTCGATTTTCTCTCCCGTACACTCTTTATTGAAGTCCCTGATGACCTGTTATGTTTATTTCTCTGGTCCAGAGCTTCAGCTGAAAGCTTCCTTCCTCCAGAATACTTCACCCACTCTCCTCCCGTTTTTTAAAAAAGAAAAAAAAGGAAATGGGTAGATGACTTTTGCGGAACTCTTTAACCAAATCTGGGATAGTTCCGCTGGGGAGGGCACAAGCCAAAGGTTTCCAGAAGCATAACCTGAGTATTTGGCCACTGGATAAACAGTGGAGGTGCCCAAGCTTCACTCACTGGCCACAATATCTGCCTGTCCTTCTGTCTCAAACATCCATCCGAATAAAGGGCCAGTCAAAATCAGTGGAGAGATGATCACAGCCTTGGCCGTTTACCTCTTTTAGTACCCGTGGCATCTGTGAGCATTGCGGTCAGGCTGATTTAAATTCACTGATCTTCTCCATGAAGGCACACGCAAGCGCCCGGCCCTTGAAGGAGTACCTCCTACTGGTGACAGATGCCGCTGATTGCCCTAATCATCATTGTCAAAGCCAACTCCCAACCCCGGTCATCCAAAGTGTCAACACCAGCTCGCCCATCCCTTTTGGACTGAAGGCTCACTGGGGACAGTTCTGAAGAAGGAAGGGAACTGTGTCCGTCACAGCATGAGGGAGCTGGTTGAGTAGAAGCTGATCTTAAGAGGAAGATGCCAGAGAGGGTTGGTGAACAAACTGAAATCTGATAGGTTTTTCAGGATTTTTGGGGGGCTAAATTACAGACAGCTGGGACCAGTCTGGCTGAGTGGACCCGATGATTCAGTAATACAGGTCTTTCACTCCGGACTGAAAACCTCTCCCAATCAACAGATATGCAGAGTCTCTGGGATTTTCGAATCAATAATAGATTGAATTACATGACTCAGGTTGGCCTTGAACAATATGGGAGAAGTGGAAGGAACCGAACAGAAAAAAGCATTCTGGACACAGGTTGGAAGGCAAAATGAAACCAAGAAGGATCCTCATGGATGGCGGGACTCCGAGTCGATATGCAAAACCGGATTAAATCCTCTCGGAGACCGGAAGTATCCAAGAAATCTGGGTGCGGATTTCATAGTGGGGGACTTTCAGCCTGATATTCCTGGATGACAACCACAGCTTGTCGGCAGGTTTGAGTGTCCAGGCAGGTCTGCGGTGGCGATCTGCCTGATTCGTTTGCATATTTGACTGCTTTACCTGATGTTGACCTGAATCCTTTTCCACAGTGTCTTGTAAACTATGATTCTGTCATCTGCTGGATAACCCCTGAGGAAGGTATAGAACAGGGGAAGAGTAGATGGGTTGAATCCATAATTTACAAAGAAAGGTAGGACCACAGGTTGAGCCCACTCTGGCCGTGTTGTGGGGCGAATTACTGCCCAGGGTTTTGAGTTGCAGCCCAGTCAGCTTGGAAGTCTGATATAAAGCAGCGTAAGATACGTTCAGAGAGACTGAATTGGTCCTCTCCGTTTACCTTAGTCTGTGGGTGGTACCAGATGAAAATGAGAGCGTACCTAGTGGAGACCAAAACGAGCCCAGGAACGGGAGATACATTGAGAGCCTCTTATCTGAACAATTACCAAGGGACTCCATGTAAACAAAAAATCTCCTGATAAAGATGACAGGCTAATTTTGGAGATTGGGAACCCTTGAGGGTTTATAGTGGGCCTGTTTCGAGAGTCGGGTCCCCTACTATCAAGATCGTGTTCATACCAATGAAATCCTGGACAAATGTTGTCGTCCATGGCGATAGGAACAGTGAGTTGAGGTGTGAGAAGCCTGAAGGAGTAGTGATTCTGGGCATTTTAGTCACTTCCAAGCAGGGCCAACGACCAGCTCCAAAATGTTTTAATGAGTCCTTTTGCGGAATTCCTGGCCACTAGAAAGTGCGAGAAATAAGTTCCTAGAGGTCCTCTTGGTGCCGGGCGTCCCTGCCGATTGATGAATGACTCCATGAAAGACCTTCGTAACGGTGCAGGAGAAGGAATAAGAGTGAAGAGATGGTCCTTGGAGGCAAGATGCCAGGAGGAATGTGATTTGTTGAAGGACAAGGTCTTTGAGTGCTTCAATGAGACGTGGCCAAAAGAAATATTTGGGGTTGTAGAATGGGTTTTTTGCTGATCCTCAGTCTTGTCGTCCAGGGAAAATTGACGAGATCTAAAGGCGTGCAGCTTGGAATATCTAGGATTCATGAAGGTAGGAAATATGAAATAACATCTTGAGAAAAATACGTGACCACTGAGCTTTGCATGACCCCTACCAGGCAACGTGCACCCTGCAATGAAAGCACATCTTATGATCCGTGAGGGATAGTTATCGGATTACACGTTACCCCCAGCAGAGTCGCCATTCTTTGAGGGCCAATTTTCATGTCTAGAGTTCCGGTTCCGCCTCGTAGTGTACAGTTGGGCCGGATCATTTTTTTTTACGAAAGCACGCACATGGATCAACCCTGGAATATAGACATAAACAAAAATTCCTTTGGGATAAGAAAGCGCCGAAACCACCCACAATCAGAGGGCGTCACGCCAAGAGTAAAAGAAAGTTTGGGATCTGAGAATAAAAAAGCAATTAAGTAGAGGCGTCACAAACAAGAACTCTTGAGACGAGTGAAATATTTGAAGCGCAGATCAGTGGGCAAGGGAAGCAGGTCGCTCTTTCTTGGTCTTGAATCCATAGAGGAGCAGCTCACAAGGAAGAGACATTTTGGATGATAAACTGCGATAATAATAGAGAATCCAAAAAGAAATCAACTGACAGTCTTTAAGGATAGTCGGTTGTGGCCAATCCAGGACTGCTTTTTGACTTGGATGCTGGATATGGTTGACGGCCGGTATCTGAAACAGTGCAAAATGGTTGATGTTTGATGAAATTATTTAATTCTCCCGTTTGGGCAAAAAGTTTGTTCTGCGTAAGACCGAATGGCAGCACTTGTTCAAGTCAAGTAAGTGTTGTCGTCTTTTTTCTGGATTTAGAAAAGTTAATAGTCATGAGATAGCGATTACAAAGGAGTTGAGAAGGTCCCTGAAAACTTATTACGAAATCCTGAAACACAGCTGGGGGCATTGCACAGACACGTAAAGGCCTGCCGAAGTAATAATATATCCATCTCTCGTTGTTGAAAGCAGTCTTCCATTCATCACACTGATGAGTTCTAACAAAGATTATAGGCACCGCCTCTAAATCCATTTAGAAAAATATTAGCTCCTGTTCGATCAAACAGTTCATAAATGAGGGAAAAGGGGTTTAGCGATTTTTGACAGTGATTTGTGAAGGCCCGATTAGTCTATGCAAGGTGCATAAGGTGCCGTACTTCTTCCTTCCAAAAAAGAAATCCCCTCACCGCGCAGGAGATATGGACTTACGTATAAACCTTCTGTAAGTTCTACAGCATATACTTCCTTCATTGCCTTTCTAGCTAGACAAGGGTGTAAGTGTGTCCCTCTTTGAGGTGTGGTGCCTGGAGGTAATCATGGGACACGGGCTGTGGGAGGGGAAATACCTCCACTCTGACTTATAAGAGACGTCTCGGAACTCAGCGTCTCTATGGCAAATTGTACACTTTCCTTACTCCTCGGACCCCGGTGGTACCCCCCAATGCTACTTGCTTCAAGGATGCGGTCTTATTATGGCAAAAGGTGCTCCATTGAATGGTTCCTATTGAGACGCGTTGTGTATCTATAAGGCCGTGTAAGCCGAGGATATACGCTAATTGGATGGAATGTGGTAACATTGATTGGATCTTTTCCAGGTTTTTATTTTACTTACACTTGAGCTGAAGTACCTCTGTCTCCAAGGAGATAAAAAGCCAGCTGCATGATTCCATCTATGGCTTCAAGAGCGATGGGCGTTCCTTCTGCCCTGGTCGGAATCGATGGCGTTGTCTCGAAAGACCTGATCTATGAAGTTCCTCCTGCTGGAACACTGAATCGAGGAAAGAAAAGCGTAGAGTACTTGGAAGCCCTCCCCCAAAGAGTAAATAAGGGATACAATGCGAGAAAGTTGTCAGTAGGGAGACAATATGGGGGGGAAAAAAACGTTCCCAATGAATAACTCCCCCGGGTCTCATGGGAACTCTTGTGTTTTTCCCAACTTTGGGACATAAGAATATGCAAAATGTCCCGAAACCCTGCAGTAAAGCAACGCGCGGCATTTTGCATCATATTTTCCGATGGATTTGGAAAGACTGAGTACCCCTATTTTCATAGGCTCGGACGTATCCGGGCTAGAAATCAACAAGCTTGCTCATCCTGAACCGGGATTGATCCGGGAGGTGAGGTGAGAGACACGATAATACATTCGTCTGCTGTCCTCTCCCATAGGCAACAATCCACCACTTAATACAGACGGCGATTTTTTGTGTTCTTCCAAATCATGGGATGGTCATAGGCTGAGCTGCTCCTCAATGCGTACAAATTAATTCTTGCCAAAGGCAGCAGCAAAGCTCATTGTTGCAGTCAGTTTCGCAGACTATAGTCCTAAACAACTCGAGTGCGTACTGTATGTGGCAAACTGGACATTGGTGTTGAAGAAACATAAAAAAGTGCAGAGGAAGCACATACCCTATGCGAGTGTTTATCAAACCTTCCCGGACTCCTGGCAAGGCTCCGATATCCCTGTGTGGGTCAGGTCTTCGTTCCCGATGGGTGGAGGCCCAGGCAAGATGTATCTATAAGAAGGGAAAAATGTACGCCACCTGGCGCGGGGGGGGTGCAGTGTTGTAGGTGATGGATTCATTTCAAATGTGTACTGTATAAAGCATTGATTCAGTAAACCCCCGGCATTTGTGAGGGTCTCACCCATAGCGGTTGGGGGCAATAAACAAGGTTCTGGGGAACAGTAAAGCGGAGTATGGTGTACAGTCAGTGAACAGCAGCAACAAGAGGTGGACTCGGTTACTGTAGGGAACGCGAAAGGACTGAAGCCTCCTGAAGGGGGAGAGCATGTTTTGCTACACTACCCAATTTTTTCTTCTCTAAGGCAGACATAGTTTGCGGTGTGTGCACAGGACTCTTACTACCTCATCGGGGTACCATGTTTGTGTTGGAGCTGAGCATCACTGTAAACGTGTAGCTCACCACAAATGAAGTGCGACCGCGGTGCTGAGGTAGGAATGTGATTAATGCCAACCCACAGCCCACACGTGGTGGCATAGGATGAAATTAATTGGTCATGCAGCCAGGTCAGGATTTAGAGGTGAGAATAGTTGTAAGTATACTTGCCAGATGGAGTGGAGAGTAGGCGGATCATCAGGGTGCGTAGCCACAATTTCAGGGATGGATGAGAGGGATCGTTCGGGTGCGTACCAGGTTGTTAAGAATAGGAAGTATCGGATATCATTGGGGACTTAGGCCAACGTCAGGACTGGAGAAGGAGAATAGTCCATTCATTGCGCGTATCAGGAGAGGAGAGGTGCGGAGTCCAAGTTAGAAGAGAAACACGGGTCAGGCACAAGAGGTTAAAAGGCAAGCAAGGCAGGCCAAGCGTCACAGAAACAGGAATGCAGCAAGGCACGGGCACACCTAGACTAGCTCATCAATGAGAGTATGCAGCAGAAAGGTATATAATGAATTCCCTCCAATAGCCAGCAGGCGATAACCAGGAAGTAGATAATCCAATGCTTGCTGGTTGCACACAGGTGTGCCCATGATGCATGCCTGCTCAGAATGGGGGCGAAAACCGACGCGCCGCAGCACCCGCTCGCTCATAGAGGTCAGGGGCGGACCCACTAGATTGCGCATTCACTATCACCACACCGTTTTCTGTCCATCATCAGGCGGGGGCGGAGCTTCAGTGAGCCCCGTGCCGTCAGCGGGAGGATGGACAAGCGACCCGTCTGTGCCAGATCGGGGGGCGAGTCAGACTGCGCAAGTCCTCGTGTGTATAACAGGACACGAGATAGCGCATCCGTCCGCGCCAGAGAGGGTTAGGAGGTGAGGAAGCATGGTCTGCGACCGCAAGGATGGCGTATCTTAAAGACGTCGGCGTTACTTGGTTTTATGTCGCATGATGATCAGCTGGCGCGGGCCTGTATGTATGATTGGGCAGAGCAGGGCTGACTGGAGCACCTGTGACCGGTTGAGAGGCATAGGCAGGGGATTAGGAGAGGAAATCATAGTGTGGTGAAGACACAGGGGGGGAATTCAGGTGCTGTTTAGGTTACAGGGAGGGACAATCACTGTGTTTTGCAGTAGACAGGGGGAGAGATCACAGTGTGGTCGGGTACATGGGAGGGAAGGAAATTACATGTGTGCGTGCAGGTAACGGGGGGAACATCACTTGTGGTTGGCAGGTACGAGGGGGGACGTCCGTTTGGTGGCAGGTACATGGGGGGCATATCAGTGTGGTATATATATATATAAAAACAACACAAAAGACTAAGAAATCCCCAAGTAGCACTCTAAATATACCATGAAATAATGAATCAAATTGTGTGAGATACATCGACGATATTTATCTACTGGCAGGGCTCTGCCGTTGAGTTTAGGAGTTTCGTCGATGTACTCAACCACAATGAAACTAACATTCGACTTACCTGCAAATTTAGTCCACATCAATAGATTTCCTAGACCTTAACATCTTATTGATTCTAGTGGAAATGTGGGGACTGTAATTTTAGTAAGTCAACATCTACCAATTCAATTTTACACGTTTCCAGCTTCACCAGCAGCATCAAATTCAGGGCATTCCTCGTAGCGATTTATAGATTAAAACGCAATTGTTCTACAGGGAGTGCTTTGAAATTAGGGCAGCAGAGATGAAGGAGAGATTTATCTAGAGGATATAGTAGAAAAAACATCCATTAGGGCAATCAACACAGTGTAATGAATGAATGTACAACATTGTTACAAACCAAATAAAAGAAAACATTGATTCCAAATTCGATTCATTGGAACCTACAAGAACGTGGCGAGAACTTAAATCTATTCTCCAAAGCATTGGCCCGTCCTTTGTACCGATGGAGAAACTCAAGGACACATTGTGGCGATAAGGTTACTCTGACAAGCGCAGCTTTTTCACCGAATTTACAGATCGTCTGGTACACAGTCATTATACCCTCTCACCAGTTGAGACATTTCTTACTATCAGAAGAAAAGGTTTTTTCCAAATGCAGTAATTGCTCGGTTTATAAATTTATGACACAGACTGACAACTTTACCAACAGTGACCACACTAAAACATACAATATGCTATACTTTAAATTGCAAAACCTAAAGGTGTCATTATTGTTTAACTTGTCCCTGTAAATTAAAATATATAGCATGGTGACCCGTGAACTTAGGTTCAGAATTCTAGAGCATTCAAGAAATATTAGATCTGCTCAGCGGGATTTGGTATGCTTTTAAAAAATCACTTCTGTAGCACGGCATTTTTTAAAATGTCAAGATAGTACGTAAATCTCAGCATTTGCCTTTGATAAAGTGTCCCTGGGTATTAGAGGAAGGGATTGGAAAAACCCTTCTCAAAAAAAATGTAGATGATTCTTCTTCTAAATACTATGCAGCCCAAGGAATGAATGATTCTCTTGGCTTTGCCATGTTCTTATAAACTTCATTTGCCTTTTTTCGTCTGTGTCATTTATTTTGACTATATTGCTTAGAGAGGCTGTAGGACTTTCAAATATTTACTTTTGATATGATTATGGCATATTTTTCTTCGTTTTCCTTGCTCCTTCATATAACTTACTTTCCCTCTTCTGTTTTACTATTTAGTTTTTTAATCATTAGTTATTATTTTCTTTATGCTCATATTGATAGGTATTTTGTGCTTGCTTCTTACAAACTTTGCCTTATATTTTAAGGGCATACATCTCATTCATGTCTAATGTGTGTACCATCTTTGGATTTTCATTATGCAGATAGAACTTAATGAATGCTGTCTCTGTCTGTTTACAATGTCCTGATGACGTTCATCAAGACTCTCATAGCAAGACGACACGTTGTAGTATATGCGTATGTGCACAAGAGTAATTATGCTATCAGCTGGGATTTCTTCCTCCTGGGACGCATCGCATTGACTGCCTCACCTTGGACACCTGTGTGATGACGCCGCCCTCGTCAGTAATGTCTCCGCTATTGGTTGGTTGCGAACATGAGAAGGTGACGCCGACATGAATTGGAACAGTATAAGCTAGCACACCTCCACTACTCTTTTACCACTCCGGATGAAAGCCCCCCACGTCAAAACGTGTAGAGTTTTACCATCGGCAGCTATTATTGATTTTGTTAGCGTGACTTTAGTATCATATTGCTATTCCTGTGGACTGCATGACGATTTCTACATAAGTCGGAGTAACACCACTTTGGACTGACTATTGACATTTCATTGACAGCTGAGTATCACTTCCTGTGCTGCCTAGAGTCTTCCCCTTTTGTGGGATTCATACATATGTTTGCTTGATTCGCATAAGGCACTGGCTTTCACTTGCATTCTACAGCCATGTGTCTTGTCCGTTTTTTTGTAGAGTCCACATGCATTTTTTGCATTCAATGCTCCTTGATATGTTATTATTTTTCTTTTTACTTTTTGGTTATTGCTGTTCAGGGTTTGAGTAGTTTTATCTTTTTTCCTCTGTGTCTCCCCTGGTTTAAGAATTAAATTATTGGGTCTTCTTGTGTACACAATTGTGTATATAGGTTTATTCATTCTAATTTTTTTTTCCCTGTGCCCTGAGTTTCAGCTCATGTTTGGAGCTAGGGTCTTTAGGGGATATTTGTGTCCATTTAGTTATTTGTATCACTATATAGCTGTTAGGTTTATATAATACTTTTTGATACATTTTTTGTTATTGGTTTCATTTTTTAGCGTATCTTTGTTTATTATTTGTCAGTCACAGCTCTTATATATTTTTGCTGCCATTAGTGTGTTTATGTTTTTAATGTTATGTGTCTTATTGCTCGCTATTAAAGTCATTTCCTTTTTTCTACTTTGACTTTGATCCAATTTTTTTCTATATTGATTAGTTATTTCATGGTTATTTAGAGTGGCTACTTTTGGGGATTGTCTTAGTCTTTTGTTGGTTTTATATATCTTTATACCCTAGCACAGCCGTTTCCCTTAGTTACTTTACTATAGATTATCTTGCTTTATACTTTATATCAAGGTAGTCTGTTTAATTTTTGGGTCTGTTTACCATATATATATATATATATATATATATATATATATATATATATATATATATATATTATATTATATTAAATATATATATTATATTATATAGTGTGAGCAACATCCTTTTTGTGTGTTTGATTATATTATATATATATATATATATATATATAATTTATGTCATAGAAAAGCTTTCGAGCAGTTCTCCTCTCTTCTCAGGTCTGCAATACAGATATACAAAAGAATCTATGGCTAAAAAGAGTGTAGAAAACAAAAACAGATATGTACTGTAGATAGGTAGGTGTTAAAAGTGTTTGAAGCGAGGGGAGGGTGACAAGGAAGGTATCGAGGGGGAGGATGCTGGGGGGGGGGGAAGTGTGGGATAGGAATAGAGGCAAGCAGGATAATTACAAACAATTTTGATAGGTGTGTGAAAAACCATATCCGCATTACATCCTTTGTTTTTGCGGTGTCAAAGAGTCTTATCATTCTGAGTTCAATGTTTTTCCGTCTTGGGTGTGTTAAAATTCCATTGAGGATTTTGATTTTTAAATCATTTATGGAATGATCTTGTTGTGAGAAATGATGACTCACAGGTGACAGTATCTTCCTTCTTCATGATGGAGTGTCTGTGCATATTCATTTTGCCTTGTAGTTTTGGGCTGGTTTCCCCAATTAGCAACCTTGATCACTTTGTTGCACTGAATCCATATACACCACGTTTCCTGGAGTGGCAGCAGTATGATGCTTTAAACATTGAGAGTTCCATAGTTGTAACTGGCTGTGGGATCTTCGATGACTACTGGCCGGGCACCAGTTTAAGAAATAAATAAAAAATGGCGGCGATTCCCGCTGTCCCGGCGCACATACGCAGGCCCGCTCCCCCTCCTGCTCCCTCCCCCCGACTCCCCCAATTGGGAAGTAGGGGAAGTTACCAGCTCCTCCTGGGGTCGCTCCCCCCCCCCCCTCCCAACAGGATGGAGGGGAAGTAGCAACCAGCTCCTCCTGTGGCCTGCTTCCCTCCGCGGCAGCTTCCGCATCCCTGAGCTCACCTCCCATGCCCCCCCCCCACGAGCTCACCTCCCATGCCCCCCCGAGGCCATGCTCCCCCCCGTTCCCGTGCCCCCCCCCAAGCCTGCATCCCCAAGCCCACCTCCCGTCCCGGGCAGCAGCCGAGGGATATCGGGGGCAGGAGGGGAAAGACGTCCGGCGGCAAGCTGCACACAACCTGGTCAATGTAAGTCACTGTCACCCACCC
The DNA here is from genome assembly GCA_036426205.1 of Ascaphus truei. NCBI lineage: Eukaryota > Metazoa > Chordata > Amphibia > Anura > Ascaphidae > Ascaphus > Ascaphus truei. Next base: position 5,201,892 of record CM071586.1, read on the forward strand.
TGTCACCCACCCAGTCACTGTACCCACCCCGTCACTGTCAAAGTCACTGTCCACTCTGTCACCCAGTCACTGTCACCCACCCAGTCACCCAGCCACCCAGTCACTGTAAAAGGTCACAGTCACTGTCACCCAGTCACAGGTCACTGTACCCTGTCACATGTCAACCCATCACTGTCACCCTGTACCCAGTCACTGTCCCAATCACTGTCACCCAGTTCACTGTCCCAGTCATCCGTTCACCCACCCAGATGGTCACCCAGTCCTTGTCAGCCAGTCACGTGTCACCCGTCAACCCAGTCACTGTCACCTGTCACCCCATCACTGTCTCTCACCCAGTCACTGTCTCCCACCCAGTCACTGTCACACAGTCACTGTCACCCTATCACCCAGCCACTGTCACCCAGTACTGTCACCCAGTCACCCAGTCCACTGTCACCCTGTCACCCAGTCACTGTCTCCCACCAGTCACTGTCTCCAACCCAGTCACTGTCACCCAGTCACAGGTCACCCAGTCACCCATCACTGTCACCAGTCACCCCGTCCATCCCCACCCGTACTGTTCCAACCAGTCACCGCCATGTCACCCACCCACCGCCATTACCCACCCAGTCACTGTCATTTACCCACCCACCCACCCCACCCAATCACTCACCCACCAGCGCAGGCAGTCATATGACTTTTGTTGAAATATATAAAAATAAACAGGTTGCGTTATTATAATGTTTTTTTCTGTATCACAATAGAAAACAGTTAAGTAAAAGTGCGCGCTAAAGATATTTTTCGTTGGGTAGGTGCGCTTTGGGTTTTGGGGGGGGTGCACTGTGGGTTTGGGGGGGGGGCTGCTTCTTTCATTTATCCCGAGCCCCATGATATCTGTTGGCGGCCCTGTGGGTGATGTGAGGTTGAGGTGCAGGAGGGGAGAGGGTGATGGGTGATGTGAGGTGCAGGGGGGAGAGTGATGGGTGATTGGAGTGCAGGGGGGTCATTGGAGTGTGCAAGGGGTGATTTGAGGTAAAAGGGGGTGATTTGAGTCAAAGGGGGTGATTTTGATTTGCGGAGGGGGTGATTTGAGGTGCATGGGGGTGATTTGAGGTGCAGGGGGGTCATTGGAGGTGCATGGGGGTGAATTTGAGGTACATCGGGGGGGTGTTGATGATTTGAGGGTGCATGGGGTGATTTGGAGTGCATGGGGGGTGATTTGAGGTACAAGGGTGGGTTATTTGAGGTGCATGGGGTTATTTGAGGTGAAGGGGAGTGTTTGAGGTGCAAGGGCGTGATTTGAGGTGCAAGGGGGGTGACTTGAGGTGCAAGTGGGAGAGTGATGTGAGGTGCAAGCGGGGAGAGATGATCATGGGAGGGCAAAAGGGGGGAGAGTGATGTGAGGTGCAAGGGGGGAGTGATGTGAGGTGCAAGGGGGAGAGTGATGTGAGGTGCAAGGGGGGAGAGTGATGTGAGGTGCAGGGGGGAGGGGAGGAGAGTGATTGTGAAGTGCAAGGGGAGAGTAATTGAGTGTGCAAGAGGGGAGAGCGATGTGAGTGCATAAGGGGGAGAGGTATGTGAGTTCTGGGGGAGAGGGATTGTGGGTGCGGGTGGTGTGATGTGGTGCTGTGCAGGGGGGTATTGTGTGTGTGTTTGTGTGGAGGTAGGGAGTATTATGTGTGTGGGTGAGGGGAAGAGATGGGGGTATGAGAGATAGATGGGTAGTATACGCAAAGGTGATATGTGAGGGGTTCTGGGGGAGATATGAGGATGATGATGAAGGGTGCTGGGGGAGATATGAGGATGATGATGGAGGGGTGCTGGGGGAAATATTGATGATGATGAGGAGGAGGTGCTGGGGAGAGATGTGATTGGTGAGGGGTGATGGTGGTAGGTGAGGTGGTGATGATGATGATGATGATGATTTTACCCGTGCGGTCCCAATTTTTTTTCCTTGGAGCAGTTCGGCCCCTTTTCACTTTACGAGTTGTGTTGAGGCCTGCTGTATATGTTTGCAGAGTTTGCAGCGTTTGTTGCTGCAGTGTTTTGTGCCATTATCAGTGTCTTTAAGTTTGTTGTGAAGTTTTCTGTTGACTTAATTCTTTTTGAGGTTTGGTGATTGCCGGAATGCAAGATAGAATGGGAGGTTTGGGAAAGATTTCTTTTAAGTCACATCCTCTGCCAGCCATGGTGCAGATCTTTGATTATTTTTCGTATACCCTCTAGGTATTGTTGTTATGTGGCCACGTGGTATGCGTGTGGTAGGTTCTTTCTGTCTGTATTGAAGCAGTGTTCTCGTGGGCTTTTAGTGCAGATGTAATAGTTTGGCAATGGTCTTTGGTTTGTATCCCTTCTGTCTGAACATTCGGTCGGGTTGCGAAATGTCGGTTTCTAATCTTCATTGTCAGAACATATGCGGTGGTTATCTTATAGCCTGTCTGTGTATGATGCCTGTTTGGTATGAGTTGGATGGATACCAGATGACCAAGAAATAGTACAAAAAAGAGACCCACTTAATTGCACACAGCCGATAATACAGATGAAAAATAGTAAGGGAACCGATTAGTCCCAGCATATAATATATTGCAACAACCAGGATGGAAAAAATCCAAAAACAATACAATTTTTAATAGATATTCAACCTCTTCTAAATGCAAAAAATGAATATAGTAAAAATCATATAAACCACTGAAATATGCCTTAGTTATGGACCTATATGATATATAAATCGATGATTTAGATTCCTTGTTCTTATGTACGCATAGTCAGGCACAGTACCACACTATAGTTAGTGGTTGTAAGGTGTCACTAGTATTGAATTCCTTATAGACACTATACACTAGGTGTATGTAATATTGATGAAAGCTGGAGTTGTGGAGTGGTACTGCTGCGGCCAAGTTTATTCGAGCATTTGCCCGTTCTTGGGCCGCAGCAGTAGCCTGCGCGCGCCCGAGGGTGACGGGCGCGCGCCGAAGCAGCGGAAGAGCGCCCTCCGATCGGGGCGCTCTCCCTACCGCTGCCGGGTCCCCCGGAACCCCCCTGCCGCCGTTCCCCCACACTCGCGGACACCAGGGCGCCCTCGGGGAGCCCTGGACGCACGTGCAGGGGGCGCAGGCTCCCGAGACGCGTGACCGCGCGTCTATGACGCTCGGCACGCCGAGGGCGCCACTAGAAAGCCGGGAAATCTCCCGGCTTGCGGATCTGGCCGATGCGCAATATAAGCGTTGTCGGTAGTGTAACGAATCAGTTGGTTTTTCTTGAATACAGATGTGTGTAGTTTGCCATTTTTCAGTGTTACTTGAAATATATAGAATTGTGATATATATAGAGAGAGAGAGACGAGATGAGGAGGCCCTCGCGTTTGCAGTGATAGATCGATGGACGGATCTGAATGAGAGTTCAAGGAGCAGGACGACAGACGCCGAGTACCAATCGTCTAAGGGAAACAAAAGGTATGTAAGCTATTTAAGGTAAGGAAGCACAGATGACCGATGCAGATAGACTGGCTTTTTCCTGAGAGAGCAGCCGTAATATTGTAGCGTTTAGCATGGCCAAATGAGTAGATCAAGACAGAGAGACGGAGTCACGATCCTTGAAGTATCACGCCATGACGAGCGCACTCAGAGATGGAGATAGCTCGAGACTTGAACTCGCGAGATCTCCTGATTCCGGAGAGGTTTGACTGGGACGCCTTGCCCCTATACTTTACGCAGATTACCGGGAGCATTGAGAAAGACCCGACGGACGCCCAAGACTCGGGACTGAGACCGTTCGTGAGACGTAGTGGGTCGGAGAGATGAAAGGACGATCTTGTCTCTCTCCACTCAACTCCCTCTTGGTCTCGGAGGAGATTTGTCCAGAGAGACATGCGAGCTAGGAGAGAATGTGTATGAAGGGAGCATCACCGACTCGCAGACTCGTGCACGATAGAGAGCCCGAGAAGGAGGAAGAGAGAGGCAACGACCTCCCGAGTCAATTCTACGGAGTGACGAAGAGACTGCCCCGCAGTTCCCATTCCCATCCCGCTCCTCGCCTTATTTTTTCCTGAGAATCTACTTGGACGGTGAGAGTCACCCCGAGATCAAGGGTCCTTGACGTCCTCCGCACTTCTCACCTCGGCTGCACCACGGGACGTCCTGAGATGGCGGGAGGGGGTGAACTTCGAAGGGCACGTCGTAACGAGGCCGCGAGATGGCAGGAGAGCATTCATGGAGAGAGAGATGGTCCGCCTTTCGTAACAGCCAGGCCCTTCTCGGGATTTCGGGCTCGATGTAGTTTCCGGAGCTTGACGCGGGGCTGAGAGAGGGAACGTGAGACTCGCCGTGCGCACGTGAACCGATGAGTTGTCCCTGGGGGATGGAGATGAGATCGAGAGAGGGAGAGAGAGAGAGGAGAGAGAGAGAGATTTTAGAATCCTGTAAGTGTATCTCCTAGGGACACTTTCTTTTTTAATAAACATTCCCTTTTTTTATTCAATTACGTGCTATGGATCTTGCGCTTCTTTGTGTTTTGTTTCTCTAGGTTTATAGTGGGTGGCTATACCACTTTGTTAAAGCAGGAAGGAGCGATCATTGTGCTGTTGGGATTTTTTTTTCCCACCTTGAACTATAATCAAGTATAAACACTCGGACATTATCCTTCTTGGACTCTATATACTGTTATGTTTACTGCATTATCTTTATTAATCACTTGAATATCGCACTTATTATTACTGTAGTTTTGTTACATTAATTTTATTTTATTTATTAGTATTGCACTAATTTACGTATCTATATTTTAGTTTAACACTTATACACTTTACTTAGTAGCGCTACTTTTTGTGTGTGTCTTTGCATTGTTTTTAGCCATGTAGCAGTTTAGTAGTTAAAATTAGCCATCATGATGCAATCTAAAACTGAGAGGTTCAATAGGAGGAATGCGTTTATGGCAAAAACCAACCCTGTTATGTTTCCTAATGATCCTGATATGAAGGGGAAGCTTTTTAAATTAGAAAAGTGTCTCAAGGAAGAGATGTGGCACTGGTGGGATAGGTTATCCCTCCAACACTATATTGATGAGAAAATTATACCGAGGATTTAAAAAAAACATAATTTGATATGGATGAGGTTTTTCTTAAAAATTGGAATAACACTTTGGAACTTTGTTCCTTATGTTTAATGAAGATTTTAGTAGATTATAGGGATGACAAACTGAAAACATTAGAAACTATAATTGATACAACACAAAATGAACTCCGCACTTTTGCGGAGGATCCTGAGTGTGTCAAGTTAGAAGCTATTTGTAATACACGAGTAGAAACATTTTGTAGGTGAGATAATGGAAAGGAAGACGAACAAATTAACCAGGGACAATGAAGATTATGAGAATGGTATGGTTTTGAACTGGAAGCGTACAAATGATTCCAGGTAATACCGGTACAATAAGAAATTCTCTAGAAAACAGTCTTATAGGAAATGCTCTAGGGTAGATAGACTCTATGGGTGAAGTCTTTGAGAGACCAAAAGAACCGATTGATGCATCAATTGAAAATTTGGAAAAATTTCATACGAATAACAAAATTGATAAACTTGCAGAAACAAATCCCCATACTAATCCCAATAACCAAATAGGGGTTAATGTTACAGTTTATAATGGTAATTTAGGGGCAAGATCTAAAACCAATGATGCACCAAAGAAATATGACTCTCAAAAATCAAGGACGGAGAAACTTTTTCCAATATGGGAAAACCATCACCTGACATCAAACACATCCAAGGGACTAAAAAGAGGACAAGAGGAAATCGAGCAGGGAGGCAAGTACAGCAAAAGAAGAACAGATTAGGAATAAAGATTCCAGATCCCAGTGGCATCTTTAATCTTTCCTCACACATACTTCCAACTCACCAAATGACACTCTTGACCAAGGGACTTCATTTTTACCCAAGTTCTAAACCAAGAGCATTTGATCTCTTCGTCGATCTGAATAGTTTTGTATGTAAATTGACACGTAAACGTTATTTATCTATCAGATCGGCGAAGGCCAATAATAATATGTCTTGTGAACTGAGTGAGGAGGATTTTGGTTGCCTAAGGGATCTGGTGGATCTTATGGGGGAATCTGCTTCACAAATAGACTCGCCATGTCCCTAACCACAAATGGATGAGATTAGTGAGAACTGGCTAGATCATATTGAAGATTCTCTCCCATTGAAAGTAATACAGACCTCATTTAAGCCGAAATCTTTATTCTACCCCTATCAATCTAGGTGTAGTTATATTGATACATTCTATACACTGGTTTTACAAGACTTTGAGTAATTTGTATGGAATCGCCTTACATTAGGGGCAATTTATATTTGGTTGAATCTGAGGCACTTAAGGAACTTAAAGTTCTGGCACATCAAATTACTGTACTTTCAGACAGGCCGATAAGGGAGGAAGCATTGTGGTACAGGATCGTGAGGTATACGTGGCTGAGGCAATGAGGTTGCTATTGGATCATCATTCTTATAAATTGTTAAATGATGATCACATTCTGGGTTATCAATTTGAGTTATACTCTTTGTTACAACAGGCATTGGTAAAAAAGCGCATTAAAAAAAATGAGTTTTGCTTCCTATACATTGCTAACCCATGTATACCTATTTTCTATCACCTTCCGAAGGTGACAAGAGCCTCAAGAACCCACCAGGTAGGCCCATTATTTCAGGGGTGGATTATATAACGTCGAGCGTGTCTAAATATGTGGACCACTTTTTACAACCTTATGTGGTCCAACTACCATCGCATATTAGGGACACGCTCAATGTCATAGACTCTCTCTCTGATTCATTGGAAATCTACCTGTGATGTCCATTCGTTATACACATGTATTCAACATGACAAGGGTCTCGAGGCGATTGGGCATTTTTTGGAAGGTGATGGAAATTTGCATCACACACAATGCAGTTCATTCTCTCCCTTATCGGCTTTATCTTGGAACATACAGTAACTATTTTTTTTCGGTGATTGCTTCCATCTCCAGACCTGTGGTATGGCCATGGGTAAAAGGTTTGCCCCCAGCTACGCAAACCTCTTTATGGGGTATTGGGAGACCAAAGACATCTGGTCCAATTTGCGGCTGTTGGCGGGCCTGGTGTTCTATGGCCACTATATTGATGACATTCTTATCATATGGAATGGGGATGGAGGCACTCTCAAGCAACTTCTTGATGAATTTAACAACAATAATTTTGGCCTCAGATTCACGCATCAGATTAGCCCTCTATGTACGATTTTCCTGGATTTGGAGTTGTCAATTGATGATGAATGCATTTCAAGGATGTGAAGGTTAACAGCTATCATCATGAGACAAGCAGTCATCACCCAAAATGGCTACAAAATATCCCCCTGAGACAATTTAATAGGCTCAGGAGAAACTGCTCGTCGGACCACACATTTGAGATGCAGTTGTGACGTCTAATTGAAAACTTTAGACAAAAAGGTTATAATCATAACATCATACAGGAGTCTTTCAATAAAGTTAGAGCTATTAAACATCAAGATCTGCTTATGAAATCAAAAACTAAGAATATGGTGCAGACAATCTAGTCTCAAAATAGGAACTCTTTTGAGGAGACGGTGAAATGTATTACAAAATGTACCGGTTATTCGAACAAAATTAAAACTATTGTCAACAGACATTGGAAGGTTTTGCTTTCAGATCCCCACCTTAAAGATCAACTTTCCCCTACAGCACCCATCATCTTTCGCAAAGCAATGAGTATTAAAAATGTATTAGCACCAAGCAAACTCAGCAATACTGTTTAGATTTTGGGTAGCTATCAACCTGTTAATGGGAATAGGAAATGTGGTAGATCAAGATGCATTACATGCAAACACCTCCTAATGTCTGATACATTCATTTCACACAGTAACAACTCGGTGCATCAACTTAAGAGTTCTGTCAACTGTTTATCTACATATGTTGTGTACCTTATTTCTTGTTCGTGCAACATTCAGTATGTAGGTCATTCAAAAAGAGCACTGTGCGTCAGATTCCTTGAAGACAGGCGAGCTATTATCAAGGGGGTTCTGGCGCACAGTGTTCCTAGGCATTTTTCACAAGTTCATTCGAAAAATCCCAGTGAACTTAAAATCATGGGTATTGAGACTATGCCTAACACCAAACTAGGAGGTGATAGATTTAAAGCCCTATGTGTCAGGGAATCCTTCTGGATTTATTCCCTTGACACGCTCTCACCTAAAGGTCTTAACGAGTGTATAGATACGAGTACATTGTTCTAAACCTGTTCTTCTTTTGCTGTCTGTGTCCTCCCTGCTTTGGTTATGGCTTCACTGATATAGTAGGGATACCCATATATTGCTGCATTGAGAGCCACTATTTGTGGGTCCATGTAGCATCCCCATGCCCCTGGGGTTTGTTGTTCTTCCTTTCCAGTACTTAATTGCTCACAGCCCACTCAGTTTGTCAATCCAAATGGTTCATTCCATTTCTGTTATGGTATACTTTCCCTATATAGGTCTATACTTTTTAATTAATTTTGTAATTGATTATACATTTTTTAAACACATTACTGTACTATCACAATCAATACTTATTATTAATAGTAAAGTTCAATTTTTAATTTACCTTCACATTTAATAGAGGAATTAAAACATACTTATAATATCTTACATTGACGTCCATGCTTGTATATGCAGTTATACTGTATGTTACTAGTTTATTGCTTTAATTTGATATGCCTATTCCTGTCATGCTATTGTATTGTATTTTTAACCTTTGTGTTCCTTGTGGTGATGCTGTCAATCAGGCAACCTGCTATCCACCTGATTGGGGTGTTTAGACAGACTGAGCACCTATAGGGTTAAGAATTTTCTTCACCTGTGTATACCATTTAATAGAGTAGTTTAGGTTAGTATGGCATTAATTAATAGGCACTAATATTTTATATTATAAGGACACTCACTTTAAGTACACTTGCGAGTAAGTACATATCGCTCAGTAGGCAAATGGCAGCTCGCGCATGCGCCTGTCAGCACGTTCTGAACAGCAATACCGGCTCCTTACCTGCACTGAAGCTGTGCGCAAGCGGGGAGACTATAGAGCCTGTTCCAAATGCGTTATTTACATCAGTTATGCACGTATATGACGATTGCAGTACCGTACATGCATCGATAAGTGGGAAAAAGGTAGTTCTTCACTTTAAGTACATTTTCGCTTTACATACATGCTCCGGTCCCATTGCGTACGTTAATGCGGTGTATGCCTGTATATAGTTTATTATTGTTAGTGTTTATTTATTTATATATACATATTGTTAGTGTAATTATGTATGTACTTATATTAGTTTATTTTTTGTTATCAATTTATAGCATATTATACATTCTACTATATTATATATCAATTGATTGTGTGTTGAATCAGCAGTTTGCTGATTCCAGCCTTTTGAGCACTGTAGCTTTGTTTACTTGGACTTTTCCCTATCTAACTAGCTACTCTTCATTAACCAATAACTCCTGAGGAAGTCACGCAACGTGACGGAACGCGTAGAGACGTGGTGACGTCATCTTAGACGGATGTGTGGGAGGAGGTCCTGAGTTTCCTGATACTTTGTTCAGCTGATCTGCCTTCACTTAAAACGGTGAATTATACACTGAAGTGCACTGAGCACTTGGAGACGCTGAAACGCTGCAGTACTCATGGCAGGAACTATATGCTGTCATCTTGAACATCAGGTGCACAGTATCACTCTCGGACCCCTCCACTCATGTAGATGACGTCCCTTACAGATTTCTCTTCAATGTTTGTGTAATTTTAGCATCCTGTAAGTGTATCTCCTAGGGACACTTTCTTTTTAAATAAAAATTCCCATTTTTTATAAAGTTACGTGTTATGGAGCTTACGCTTCTTTGTGTTTTGTTTCTCTCTCTCTCTCTCTCTCTCTCTCTCTCTCTCTCTCTCTCTCTCTCTCTCTCTCTCTCTCTCTCTCTCTCTCTCTCTCTCTCTATATATATATATATATATATATATATATTTAGCTGGAATTGTCTTAACCCTTGTCTTGTACAGTATATAATGTAGAACTCTGTTCACTTATGTAACTGTATTTGTAACCATGTATTTGCCATCATAACTCTGTGCCCAGGCCATACTTGAAAACGAGAGGAAACTCTCAATGTATTACTTCCTAGTAAAACATTTTATAAATAAATAAACCCCTTCAGTGCCAGAGGGTCCTGCTACCTCTGTGGCCACTGACCCACCGGCACTGATAAATCACGTGACTACTCTTTGGAGAGATGACATGACCATGATCACGTGATCATCTCTTTGGACAGATCACATGATGCTTTCTTGGTTCTGGTCCACACTGGAAGCGAATGATAAAAGGTGAGTATCACTCTCCAGTGTAGTTCACAATCGGCGCTCCCATCTTGAAAAGCCCCTCAAAAATGAGCAACAGACCATGGCGTATGTCATATGTCATAACAGCCTCTGGAGTGGCACTTTTTATGACGTACACTGTACATTATTAGTGCACTGAATGGGTTAAGAAAGCCCTCTCCAGTGAACATATTTGCTGTTTGGGGTATTACAGTTTTGCACCTTATTTCTTTGAGTGTGTTTAGCGGTGTATTCCATTTAAAACTGGACTCCTAGAATGCCCTACAGATCATCCAATCAAGGCGCTTTTTATATTTTTAGTGGTAAATGTGGATTTTCATTAAACTCTTATCCTAAAACTTTATTTTGCTCTCTGATTTAAACAAATAAATAGTGAATATTTCTACATGCCTATAGAGATTTTCAAACATATACAGTATGTATTGTATGTTAGCTTAAGGGGGCAAAGTATTAGTTTTGTTCATACAAATTTGGAATGATGTAATAAAGAAAAAGTTTGACACACTGCACCGTTTTTTTTAACTGCTTCAAAGAAGCTCGTTAACAGGTTTCTTACATTTGACACAGATTGTAAACCAGGGTGTTTTATGCCACTTCAGACTTGGTGTAGATGATTAACTAGACCTAGGGGAAAGAATAAAGCACAGAGGCACATCATTTCATGCATTCCATTAATATACAGGCACATTGAATCCCATTTAATTCACACATCCCAAGAGTGTCATGTGATGTACATAGCGCAAAACTGGACCAATGTGGCCTCTATACCAGGAGAGGGAACTCTAGTCCTCAAGGGCTGTCACCGGTCAGATTTTCAGGATATCCCTGCTTCAGCACAGGTGGCTCAAAGACTGAGCCACTGATTGAGCCACCTGTGCTGAAACAGGAATATCCTTAAAACCGGACCTCTTGGTGGCCCTTGAGGACTGGAGTTGCCCACCCTTACTCTGTAAGGCCAAGCTCACTGTGGTGGCTATGCTGTGCGCTTCCGTGCGCGCCCCCCGTAAGCACTACCGCAGCCCCAGCGATGCATGCGCTAGCTGGTTTTTTCTTCAAGTGTAATCTGGCAGCACAGTTAGAAGGAAACATATATTACCTGAGGTGATGAGGAGGGCGGACATGGAGTTGTGAGAATATTTATCTTTCCTTTTATCTGTGCTGCAACTACCCTCAGAGAAGAAATCTACGAGGTTTTGGTAAACTCTGTACACTATAATCTCATCTCTAATATTGGTCCATCAAAAGGTGTTGAATATCATTTCTTTTTTACTGTATTAGGCAATACTTTAGTTTTGTGATTTGTTAAAGATTTCTACCTGCCATGGTTGGAAATTCCAAATATTTGAGCATCTTCCATGTAAGAATGGTCCTTCACCTTCATGGCAGTCGGTCAAATCTTGCAAAGCTTTGGCTACAACACGAACTGCATTATAGACATTGTAGGTTGCCCTTAAGTCGGAGACATCATTGTAGCGGTTATGGATGTTTTCTAGATTTTCTGCTCCCGTACACTCTTTTATTGAAGTCCCTGATGAGCCTGTTATGTTTATCTGGTCCAGGAGCTTGCAGCTGAAAGCTTCCTCCCAGAATATCTTCACCCACTCTCCTCCCGTAGAAATGAATGGGTAGATGCTGTTGAGGAACTCTTTAAACTCTGGGATAGTTCCGCTGGGGAGGGCAAAGCCAAATGTTCCAGAAAGAAGACCTGAGTATTTGGCCACTGATAAGACAGTGGAGGTAGCCCAAGCTTCACTGGCCAACAATATCTTGCCTGTCACCTTCTGTCTCAACATCTCATCCAGAATAAAGGGCAAGTCAAAATCAGTGGAGAAGATGATCACAGCCTTGGCCGTTGACTCTTTGAGGACCCGGGCAATCTGTGGAGCATTGCGGTCAGGCTGATTTATCATGATCTTCTCCATGAAGGCCACGCAAGCTCCGGCCTTAAGTACCTCTCTACTGGTGACATGGATGCCCTGTTGCCCATAATCATTGTCAATAGCCAACAGTCCCACCCAGGTCCAGCCAAAGTGCAACACCAGCTCGGCCAGTCCCTTGGACTGAAAGGCGTCACTGGGGACAGTTCTGAAGAAGGAAGGGAACTGTGTCCGGTCACTCAGGAGGGAGCTGGTTGAGTAGAAGCTGATCTGTTAAGAGGAAGATGCCAGAGAGGTTGGTGAACAAAACTGAATCTGAATAGGTTTCAGGATTTTGGGGGCTAAATTTAATAGTCTCCTAGATACCAAACTGGAGCAAATATAGTGCATAACACATTTATCAAAGTGAAAACTTCCAATTGCTTTCAACAAGTTTCCTTCACTGTTTTTGGTGCTTGCTTTACAACAGTTTGGCATTGGACAAACATTTGAAATGTATCACTGCATTAAATCTCATGGTAAATATTGCATTAGGCTTAACAAAATGCATTGTGTTAACCAGTGCAATAATATTTCTTACCGCTATGTACATCATGTGATCTGCCTATATATGTACTGTACAGTATGTCTTACAGACACTGAATTATTTTTTCCTTGTGTTGATTAAATCTGCCAGGTCTGAGGACACATTCATCTCAACACCTTAGAGATCAGGGTCCCACATCACAATTACCAAGCAGAAAATAATTTATTTATTTATATTGTAAAGATCTTGATCTTAAAGGGGCAATCCCTGCATGGACCAAAGTGAACTAATTCCACTGACAAGTTTGTATAGTACTTTTTATTTAAAGTCTTTCATTGCATGTATTTGTCAGAATATATTAATATCATAAATGGTCAATATTTTCCTTTGTTCCACTGACAAGTTTAATGGGATTTATACCTTTTTTTTTTTTACTACTGTATAATCTGACACATTTAAGTATTTTTAATTATGTTTTGTAAAGTAAGACTTGGGAGGGGTGTGATTTCTTCTGACTGCTATTGTTTGAGTGATGTTCCTATGGGTTCAGCAAGTTTCTACAGTCAGAGACTATTTCCCAACTTCCCTATCTTTATTGGCTTTCTGATAAGGACATGGTGGGATAAGGGTAAAAAAAACACTTTGTTGACAAACACTCCCCCCATTCAGAGACCCCTACAAAATTCAACTGGCAGATTGAGTGTAGTTACACAGGCAGACTATGTGAATTATACGTGTAACACACAGTCAGACTATGTGGAATTATACATGTAACACACAGGCAGACTATGTGGAATTATACGTGTAACACACAGGTAGTCCATGTGGAATTACACATGTAATACCCGGGCAGACAACAGAATGTGGAATAAGACGTGGAATACATTGGCAGACTATATGGCATTACACGTATAATACACCGGCAGACTATGTGGAATTACATGTGTAATAAACTGGAAGATCATGTGGAATTACATATGTAAATACACTGGCAGACTATGTGGAATTACATGTGTAGTACACTGGCAGACTATGTGGTATTACACGTGTAATACACAGGCAGACAACAGTATGTGCAATACTCATGCTCCAACGATTTTTTCAGTACCATGGACAGCAAACTCAACATTACAGTACCTGCGGGTATCGGTACAGCCCCAGGATCTGAGCCATCAGAATGGTGTATGTAGAGATAGAATGGCCGACGACAGCTGCCAAGGGGACACCGTGATGGCACCTGTAATTGGGCACAGGCGGCCCGTGTCCAGTCAGCACTTGAAGGGTTCCTTCTATTGCCCTCTGTAGCACAGTGCATGAATCATAGATATGGAGGCCTAAGGTGATGTTGGTTAGAAGCTCACTGTCCCTATTGATCTCCTTCACAGCAAACCGCATGGCCTGGACACGCTGGTAATTCTCGAAACGGAACCTAGATGTTAGAGTGGGGGTTGGGAAATCTGATGAGGCAATTCAACCCTCAGGATATTTAGAGGATCAAACCATGAGACATATATAAAAGTGAAGAATGGGGTGTATAGATAATTTATGACATGATACTAAAGTGTAAAGTAAAAAGTATGTGCACTCATAATAACAAGGAGATCTGCCATGGGTGCACAGGAATCCCCCCATCGAATGGTATAACTGTGAATATAGAACACACTCTGATGGACTTATTAATCAATAAAGTACATTTATTTTAAGAGGAGCTACATTTTGGCCATGACAAAGATCCGTGTTAGGACTGAAACATTGATCCTCATACAATAAATGTATGTTATTGATTACCACTCACTGGAGTGCTGCTCTCTATTGTACAAATTCACAATGACATTTAAGGGTGCATGGAGGGAGTGTAAGGTGTGTCAGTACTGGAATAGCAGGGAGGGTGGTGCACAGCAGGATTGAGGATAGCAAAGTGGGCTCCATTTTATAGACAGATATCTATACATAAGACTGGCCATTTAATCCATTAATCTCACTATCATTCGGTAACGTTGCTGCGGCGTGTTACTGCTCCTTTAACCCATTAAACACCTCCATGTTATTAGGCCTTTTTGCCCCTACATGGGATTGACCCTTGAAACACATACCTGTCATTAGGTCATTTTGCTCCTATGTGGGACTGACCCTTTAAACCATAAAACAAGTCACTTTCATTGGGTAATTTTGCTTGTATGTGGGGCAGGCCCTTTAAACCATAAAACACGTCTCTGTCATTAGGTCACTTTGTTCCTTCATGGGTCTGACCCTTTAACCCATTAAACGTCCCTGTCATTAAGTCATTTTGCTTGCATGTGTCGCTGACCACTTTAAAGATAACATCAACAAATGTTTTACAGAGAAATGCATCTTACGTTTTGCAGATTACAGGGGCTGGTTTCTCTGTGAAGCTAATCTTGGGGTATATTGTGTAAACATGAATGTGTAAAACCCCACCAATTACAATGTCTCCATCCTCCACAATCCCCCTGAGTTCGGTGTTATTGAGGCTGCACCCCAGCGTGAATGGTGTAGTGTAGAATAGCATAAGGTGCCACATTGTCCTATAGAAAAATGGCAGCATTTTCTGACATCCCAAAACTGTAGGGTCATGAATGTGATGTCTCCGGGAATTGCACAGGATAAACGCTGGCCCTGGGAAAAGGAGACACTCGTCATTCACTTAATTCAAAGCTCTGTTTCTTTATTTATTTAATGAAGCATCCTTTTGCAATGTTCAACCTCTCAGACCTGAAGGGTTCTGAGTCAGGATGGAAGTTATGTGTGTGTGTATGTGTGTTATACTGTATGAATAACAGAAGAGGCTGCAGTTCAGGATGGAGGTGCAGTGACAGGGCTGTTTATGTGAGGGAGGTGGTCAATACAGGAATAGTAAAAAGGGCTCCAGAACCAGATGGAGGTGCAGTGACAGAGAGGTGTGTGTGTGTGTGTGTGTGTGTGTGTGTGTGTGTGTGTGTGTGAGTGTGTGTGTGTGTGTGTGTGTGTGTGTGTGTGTGTTGGGTAAGTACAGGAATAACAGACTGGGGTGCAGGATAGGTTGGAAGTGACAGATCTGTGTGTGTGTGTGTGTGTATGTCTGTTTAATGAATAGCAGAAGGGGCTGCATTTCAGGAAGGAGGTGCAGGGTCGGGGCTGTGTATGTGTGTGATGATTCAGTAAAGGAATAGCAGACTGTGCTGCAGGGTAGGTTGGAGGTGACAGGGCTGTGTGTGTTACATGAATAGAAGAGCAGACTGCAGGGTAGGATGTAGGTGCAGTGACAGAGGTGTGTGTTTTCTGAGATCCATCATGGCTTCAGGTGCAGTGAGAGGAGTAGGAGGAAGGCTGCTGCATAGAGCAGCTAAAGAAAAGAAAAGTTTGTTTCCTGAGAGAGAAGAAACTACAGGAATAAGTAAAGTAAGGAAACAGAAGAGAAAGTCGGCAGAGAGCCGAGCGAGGAATCTGGATGAGAACATGAGCAGTGAGTCAGAGGAAGGCACCTCTATATCTCCAGGTAGGGTACATGAGAGCCCCAATCCCCAGGCACAGGGGCTGAGCAGCTCTCTGGAGAGAAGACCAGTGCTCTGTCCTAGAGAGGAGAGGGAGGGTAGGAAAGTACATAACCCTGGCAGTGTTCTAAGGTTCAGAGATTAATACTCTCCCAAACACAGCCCTCTGAGACCAGCAGAGCAGACATGGAGTCTGAGCAGAGAGAGAAGCAGGTAACCGCAGCTCACACAGTTACAGATAAAATAACCAGAAGAAGAGGTGAGAACGTCTGTAGCACTGAAACAGCAAAAATCCATTTGCAGTCCGTGTAACTGCACTAATTCAATCCATCTACGGAGTTACAGCATACAGTCTCATTAGAACAGCCTCTGTTCCCCCCTCCCACGATTTTATCAGGGCTTACAACAGTACCCTCTGAGGTTCTATGCTTAACTAACCAATAGAGATCAGGAAACTATATTGTTGCTATTTGTGGTTACTTTTGTTGCATACGTTCTGCACCAGAGACCATACTGTATCAGATATGTATCTTAAACAATCCTGGCAACCTGTTCCTCTTATGTGTCAAAATAGAGCAGCTAACTAAAGATACTATTAATTGTATCACTTTAACACTGACAACCTAGGTAACCACCATTATTCCCTTACAGTGTGATCTGAGACTTAAGACCTGAATGTGAGGTGGTTTGGGTTTTCACACACCATTAACTGTTATCAAAAATAACTCACAGACAATTTACTATAGCTGCTTCAATATGAAGTCTGCATTATATTGCAAGCCAAAAATGGCACCATAAGCAATTGAAGTTTATCACTCACCCATGACAGGATTATTTCCTCCATTAAAGCTAAAGTCCCTGTTACACGTTTTAAACCTTATTTGTATTAATACATTTTTCGATAGATGTGTTAATAATAATATTGTATATATAGTTCAAGAGTGGCCTTTATTTTATAGTATAATTATTAAAAGTTAATTTTTATTTCACTCACATTCTACTTATAATTCACTGAGTCTAGTATACAGGGCTTTTATCCTGTCTTTGGTTGCTCTATATAACTACAGTGTCAATTACCACTACTCATTACTGCTGCTGTATTATAAATTTGCAGAGATAGAAGAGTCCCCCCCCCCCCCTTTGTGCTAAAGCCATACGTATAGGTAGAGGAGTAGGGTACGGGGAGCGCAAATCGTAGAGGAAATAAAATGAATCCTTCTTTGGGTTGATCTGCAGAACATTGCTGGCCACTATTGTATCATTTGATTTACATATGCATACCTGTTGCCTATATCATCATCATCATCATCATCATCATCATCATCATCATCATCATCACCATCACCATCACCATCACCATCACCATCACCACCACCTAACCACCAATGGAGCGCCCCAGATATCTTTGACTATTCGTATAGGTAGAGGAGTTTGGAAATTAATCTCTAACCTGTTAGAACAGTTATCTGTGATGCAGCGATTTGAAACCTTTCTAATAAACAGACTTTCTATGCAGTTTTTGTTTTCAAGCTACGCAGAATGGTGGGGAAATATAAAATTACGAATAACGAAAAAGAAGCTAGGGTTTCTATATCCAATATACAACAGAAGTATATTTAGCTGAGAAATAAACTTACAAGATTGTATACAGACCTACAGTACAACTTGTCAGCATGTCAGCCGTGATTAGGAGGGCAAACTGAACATTTTTAAAGCCATACTAGCATAGTATATGTTTATATACGTTTTGATACCAAACCTTTGGATACAATTCTGTCTATAGGGAGATATAAAGCCTTCACTAAGGAATGATAACAACAAGCTCTACCTTTGCACACCGAACATTATACAGTATGTGTGGTAACATTTCAGGAATACACTGAGTGATATTTGGAATCATATGAGTACTTACCTAAGTAGGCTAAATGCATTTGAATTGAAGCAGATATTGCTACCGAACAAGATACTGTAACATAAGTATTGTAATTTAATCCTATATCAATAGGTATCCTTTATGAGCCATTATATGCTCAGTATCATCAGGGATATATGGTTAAACATATGTTATATTCAGCACAGTTTATATTTTGAACACTTTGTGGATGCACGTGACTATTATACACACTGTATACTTACCTAGATTAATGTATCTCACTTTAACTTAGATCACTTTTATTAACTACTTAACCATTCTCCCTGGTTATAAGAGTATACTTATGATCTCAAGCCTATGATGACTAGGTATTTTCGATTAGAAGTGGCAATCCATATCAATTTATCTGTGTTTACATACTAGATTACTTTGATACGCTAATTGTTGAATTAGGTTTTAAATTATTTTTTGTGCCAATTTATAAAATTATATATTAGTGGAGATGAATCCCATCTCTTTTAGAAAACAATAGTTCCATTATAAAGGTTGAGTTGTGTGTCAGATACACTGGTAAGTGAGTGGCAGGGCTGTGCAGTGAAAGGAAGAAAGATATGCAATAACCTGTTATTGGTAAGAGACACGTGAGTACGCAGTATGCCGGACAGGGTGGAAATGCAGTGACAACTGTGCGTGTACAGTATGTGTGGGAGTGTAGTCAGTACAAGAATAGCAGAGGAGGTGCAGGGCAAGATGGAGGTCTAGTGACAGCTGTGTGTGTGTGTGCTCAGTAAAGGAATAGAAGAGAGGGCTGCAGGGCAGGATGGAGGTGCAGGGCAGGATGGAGGTGCAGTGACAGGCGTGGGTGTGTGGGCTCAGTAAAGGAATAGCAGGATAGGATGGAGGTTTAGTGACAGAGCTGTGTTTGTGTGCGGGGAGGGGGTCAGTAAAAGAATAGCAGAGTGTGGTGCAGTGCAGAATGGAGTTGTAGTGACAGAACTGTGTTTGTGTGGGAGTGTAGTCAGTACAGGAATAGCAGAGGTGGTGAAGGACAGGATAGAGGTTCAGTGTCACACAGCTGTGTGTGGGGAGGAGGGGGGTGGAGGGGTGGGGGGTGTAGTCAGTACAGGAATAGCCAAGAAGGTGCAGGGCAGGATGGAGATGTAGTGACAGAGCAGTGTGTGTGTGTGTATGGAAGTGTAGCCAGTACAGGAATAGCAGAGGTGGTGCAGGGAAGGATGGAAGTGCAGTGACAGAGTTGTATGTGTGTAGGGGAATGTAGTCAGTACAGGAATACTAGATCAGGAGGCGCAGGACAGGGTGGAGGTGCAGTGACAGAGCTGGGTGTGCAGTGACTGGATACACTCACCTCTTCTGCCTCAGTCTCATACTGTTTCTATATAAAAGCCCCTTCTTATACAGGGGTAGAATTGCTGTTAGGGATTTTCAATTCCCCTAGAGGATAAATAAGCAGTAATCCCTCCCACTGCTGGAAAAAAACAGCATTACAGTGCAGAACATACTGTAACATGCAGGGAACATACATTGCAACCTCTGCAGCGCTGAAAGGGTTCTACGCAATTTTTTAAATGAGATAATGAGATAATGAGATAATTTTATGTGTACGCTTTGGGACTGCTTGTGTGAGAATTACACATTTCCAAAGAGGCAAGGGACTTTGGAAACCTTCTGCCTTGTGTAATTTTAATGCTCTGATACACTGTTTAGTTATCTGAACTATGTGAATTTCATATGGAAACTTTAATATTGAAGCGTTTATTAGGGGGAGGCTGGCACTACAGTAATTCTGTAAGTGCATTACCTCTGTCAATTTGAATAAATTTGCATACTTCACTATTTGTGCCTTCTCTATTCTCTATTCTCCATGTACTGAATCCTCCTCTTGCCTCTTAGGGATACTGCTCAGATTTCATCTGACGATTTCTACCTTGAGTTGGTCACTCGAAACAACCATACTGCCTTCATTTCCTTCGGTACTATTGTAAGTGGATCACCTATATGATTACACTATTGCTGTTTATTGTATACAGTGTGCACTATTGCATTTTTTCCTTTTTTATATACCACTTGGAGGTACTTGAGCTCCTGATTCTTTGCCCTATTCACCTGTTGTCTGGACTTTGGATTGAGTCCTCTTTCCGGAGCTGCACTACCTCCTCAAGTATCTAATTTTACGTTATTCACTTACCACTAGTGTGTACACAGGGTACATTAATATATGGTGTGTGCGCTTGTTTTTTCTCCTTTGTAGGAAGAGTGACTGGCGACCAATCAGAGCATGGGTTTGCACACAGCAGCCAAACATGAGCCAGGGGCTCGCATGGCTGTAACCAAACAAAGGATGGGGCTTGCTTAGTTTCACGTTGCCGGCAAGGTGGGAAATATGAACTGACCAATGGAAATCGTGCCTACAAGTTCTGTCTCGGCAATGGCTTTCCCAGGCCAGCCCATTACCGTCCACTGGGTAGGCACCACAGAGTCTGGCTACAACAAAGAGTCTCACCTGCTGAGAGCCTATCCGCAGCTCTGTTCGTCTGCCCTTCCCCGCCTGCCAGATGGCCCAACACCAAACCCATCCATCCCTTTGATCCGCCATTGCCATGCAGGCACCTCAGATAATTTTATTACCGAGGCTGCCTCCATAGTGATGGATTAGATATTTTAATACCAAACATGGGATCTAAAACGTGAAATTTAAAACTTGGGCTCGAAAACATGGATTCTAAAACTTGGTTTTAAAACATGCTCCTGCACTGTGTTTAAAACAGGGTTGTAGAACTTGCTGGCTGGGCAATGATATGACAGGGTTATTTTACTATTAACATACACCGTCTTTTGCATTGACACATACCCGTAAAACTTGCACGATTCGCAGGTACAATTACAGTACTACCGGTAGAACTGATCAGCAACACGTTCTACACATCTTGACCCTTTTTGCCCCCTAACATCAACCCTCAAACTCATGCTCCCGAAGTCCCAGTTATACAGCTATTTTCCATAATGGGATTAAAACACACAGGACATACTCACCTTATGAGTTCACAGGGGACAGCTAAGGTAACATGGTTTACAGGGGATACAGTAAAAACACTTTACCGGCCCTATGGGCTTATATTGACAGCCCATTACATACGGTTTAAGGGGCAGCCAGCCGGGCTTCACCATTACAATGAAGGCCGACTACCCCTACCATGACAGGGAGTCTGGCACTAACACTGCCCACGCTGTACCTGTGCTGTTTACACAGTGGCGACCAACTTTATTCTAACTCGGCTAGTTCCGCGAATTTCAGAATATCCCGGTGATGTGCGGTTTTGTGTCGTTTTCACCCGGAGTGTATTGCGTTATTTTCGCGCCCGTGATTTAAGCATTTTATTCCCGCTGTCTGCAATACTGCAAAGCCGTGTAAAAACGCATGGGGGCGTTTGCGAGCTGTTGTCTTTGAAGCCGTCCCCTATAACACCTAACATACAGTACTGTACACATACAGTACTGTATATGCACATCAATGATACTATGGGCCGGCGGGGGCGAGATGTGATTGCCGCAGATAGAGATCCGCTGCTCTCTCTGTGCAAACATCGGCACATTAAAAATGATTTAAAATACATTTTTAGTCATAGTGTAGATGTGCAGGGGGTTTCCGGAGCTGAACCGCTGTGGTTTTAGGTCCGGGGACCCTCTGCTTCCCGAGATACAGACCCCTTTATGAGGTGCCGGTATCCCTCTGCATTTAAAGGTCCCGATCACGTGACCGCGGCATGTAAACCAAGCAGAGGGATACCGGCACCCCCTAAAGGGGCCTGTATCTCGGGAAGCAGAGGGTCCCCGGACCTAAAACCACAGCGGTTCAGCTCCGGAGACCCTCTGCACATCTATGTATGAATAAAACACATATATAAATAAACACTCGTTCCTTACCTTTGCGGCTATGTGCTATGGTAACGAAGCAGCATTTCTGTATTTTTAACATTGCTCCTGCACAATATTATTAAAAATATAGAAATGCTGCTTCATTACCATAGCTGATAGCCGCTAAGGCAATGAAGGGGTTAACCCACCGTGCCCGCTTTATTGTGGGTAGCGGGGGTGGGTGAAGGGGGTATTTAGCCCTTGGTGTGAGTTTAGGACTTGCGGGGGGGGTTGCGGGTGCCCCCCCCCCTTTCTCACACACTCCCTCCCCTTCTCCCTTTCCCTGTCAGCACAACAAGGTTTAACCCCTCCAGTTGACCCAAGCCGTGCGCCTGCCAGAGGCCAGAAGAGTTACAAAATGCGGGCTTAAAAAAAAAAAAAAAAACTATATAAGAAATCATATTAGGCAAGTGCTCCTATAGTACAAGACAGGGGCCACGTACACCTACCTACTGCTCCCTCACCCCCCCCCCCTCTACCCATACTCCTCCTTACCCACCCTTTCCTACCTCCCCCACCTAAACAGAGGACAAACACAAAAAGGGCAAATAAAGCACAGAAAAGGTATATAACCCGTAGCCTTTCTAGGGAAGACAATCAGGACATGTCTCTGCCCCCAGAGTTAGGCCTACAAAAGGGAGAGGAGGGTGACTCTCCGACTGTGATCTTAAGTACAGGTCGCCCTGTCGCTTGGGGAGCCATAAGACACAGTGGCACACAGCACAAATACATTAAAAAAAAGGGGGGTTATAGATATAAATATGTAATGGAGGGGTTGGGACCAGACCGCAGAGGGCTGAATGTGCTCATGGCTCACGGTCGTCTCCACATGGGCAATAAGCCCGAAATCCAGATCACACAGGTGATCATGGTTTCCATTTTAGGGGGGTTTCCCAAACAACCCACTCTTTTTCTCTCCTCTCTCTTTCTCCCTTTTCTCCCCTTTACCCTTCTCCTCCCCCCCACCCCCCCCGAGCGATGCAGATACACAAAGGAAGGCTAGAAGATTACTGCCAAATAAGAGGAATACTGACCTCAGTGGGAAAGTGGAGAGATGAGCCACTCAGGTCAAGGAAACTGAACTATGGCTAATACATCAGCCATAAAAACAATATCACTAAATGTAAAGGGCCTTAACTCTAACAAAAAAAGATTAGCTCTTCAGGAGTTTAAAAAGTCAAAGGGGGACATAGTGTTTCTTCAAGAAACACACTTCAATACAAACTCTCCCCCCAACACATTTAAGCAAACCTATTCCCAAGCTTACTTTGTGTCCTCTATAACAAAGAAAAGAGGAGTAGCCATCCTGATAAAAAAAAATGCGCCATTTGCAGTAGACGCGGTCAGGCCAGATACTGAGGGCAGATATCTGTTGGTGAAAGGGTCATTGGCAGGAGTAAAAATTTCTCTTCTTAATGTCTATGCCCCTAACGAAGCTCAAGCCGAATTCTTGAAAGGGGTTTTGGAGACCATAGATCAACAAACACTATCCTCCTTGCTGATAGCAGGAGATATGAATGTGGTCTACAACCCAGATATAGACAAAACCACAATAGCAGGTACGAACAATCTAGTCGAATACGCGCAAACTCCACAAGATTCAGAGAGACAAGGGAGTTTTCACAAACAGATATATGGAGGGCCCAACATCAGGGACAAAGAGATTATACATTTTACTCAGCCCCACATCAGACCTACTCGAGGATTGATTATTTCTTGGGTACCAAAAATATTCTCCAGGCATCCTCCCAGTCAAACAGAGGGTCTATATCTTGGTCTGACCACGCTCAGATTGAGTTAATGCTCTCTTTGCCATTCGGTAAAAACAACAGTTACACGTGGAAACTGAACGACTCTCTACTAAATTCGAAAGAGATAGAGAGGACTGTTAAGCAAAAACTGAGGGAATACTTTCAATTGAATAAAGGCTCAGTGTCATCTCCGTCAATCCTGTGGGAGGCACATAAAGCAGCGATTAGAGTAGAATTGATCTCCATAGCATCTCACAAGAAAAAAGAGAAAATTAAAAGATATAAAGAACTATCTATTCAATTAGCCTCATTAGAAAGGCAACATAAAGATACCCCGAGTAAGAAAACTCTTAAAAAACTGGAAAAAAACAGACTAGATCTTAAGGAAACCCAAATTGACGAAGTGGAGAGAGCATTACGTTGGACAAACCAAAGATACTATGATAAAGGGAATAAAGCAGACAGGTTGTTGGCATGCAAACTAAGAGGTCTGAGAGTTAAATCTCAAATCCCAGTAATTCGTACAAAGGAAGGGCCAACTACATATAATGAAAAAGAGATAGCCAGAGAATTCTCAAATTTCTACACTAAACTATACAATCTACATCCCTCCCGAGACAGTAGCACAGGGTCCGAGGCAATAACAGAGTATTTAAATAACTGTAAACTTCCGAGTCTATCTGAGGAGGAATCCCAGATGTTAAACAAAAGCATTACGAGAGAAGAACTGATGGAGGCCATCAGCTCACTGAAAGCAAATAAGACTCCAGGCCCGGAGGGGTTTTCCAACCTGTACTATAAAAAATTTGCGAAGGTGCTCTCCCCCTATATTCTCGAGACATTCAACTCTTTTCTGGTGGGGGAATCTGTCCCGACCTCAATGTCCATGGCCAATCTAGCCATCATTCATACGGAGGGGCGGGACCCTCTCCAATGTGGAAGCTATAGGCCCATTTCGTTATTGAATACGGACTTGAAAATATATAGTAAAATTTTAGCGAACAGGTTGTCTCCGATCCTATCGAGACTCATCCATATAGATCAGGTGGGCTTCATCCAAAACAGACAGGCCTCTGACAACACCAGAAAAGTTATAAACATAGTGGACTGCGTACACCTGACGATACAAAGGCTATTCTATTAAGCTTAGACGCTGAGAAAGCGTTTGATAGAATCAAGTGGGATTTTTTGGATAAAACACTATTAAAGTTCGGATTCTCGGGACCATACCTAGAGAGCGTTAGAGCCCTGTATAGGTCTCCCACTGCCTACGTCAAGCTCCCGGGAGGGATTCGACTCCCATCAAAATTAGAAATGGCACCAGACAAGGATGACCCCTGTCCCCACTCCTCTTCGCTTTAACAATTGAGCCACTAGCATCTACAATTAGAGAAGATCAAAACATCCAAGGTATCAAAATAGGGGAGGTGGACTATAAGATATCCCTCTTCGCAGATGACATTATACTATCTATAGCAAACCCATTTATATCCTTGCCCAATCTCCAGCTACAATTAAACCAATTTGGAAAAATATCCGGGTACAAAATTAATAACGATAAATCTGAAATACTAAATCTAAACCTACCAGATGCAGAAAGGGCAATACTACAATCTAAATTTAAATACAAATGGGCGGATAATAATATAAAATACCTTGGAATTAAAATAACAAAATCATTCCGGGAACTCTATAAGAGTAACTACCCAACACTGTTTGACAAAATAAAAAGAGACCTCCAGCGATGGAACGATCTACAGATCTCCTGGATGGGATGGATAGCCACAGTGAAGATGAATGTAGTCCCAAGATTACTATACCTATTCCAAACAATCCCCATAAAAGTCCCGATGGCAGTACTTAAAAACATACAAAATAGAGTGTTCCAATTTATATGGAAGAACAAAAGGCCGAGAGTGGCGAGATCAGTAATGCTGACACCCAAGGAGGGGGGGGGCATGGGGGTACCTGATATAACCAAATATTATCTAGCGTCCCAATTGAAACAAGTGGTGACGTGGAATAATGACCCCACCACCGCAAGCTGGTTGCAGATGGAGTCTGTCTTTGTGTCCCCTCGCTCCCTGACTTCGACCCTTTGGGGAGGAGCGGAGGGTGAGGGACCCCCTGGGAGATTTGAATTAGGATCGATGAGGTGTACGTGGGAGATTTGATCAAAAACCAAAAATAAATACTCACTCAATTCGAACCCATCATTGTTAACTCCTTTATACAATAACCCCGAGTTCCCCCCAGGGTGTATAAAAAAATCCTTCCAAAGACTAAAGGAGCTTGACATTGTAAGACTAGAGGACCTAGTGATCGGAGGCAAACCTATGACATACCAAGAGGTGCAAACAAAATACCAAGCACGGGATATCCCAATCTTTGGCTTCCTACAGATTAGACACTTTCTGCAGTCAGTATCGCAGAATAAGAGCTTTCCGGATTTGACAAAATTTGAAAGACTATGCACAATAGGGGTGCACCAGAAGGGTCTGATCTCGAGGATATATACGGGACTGACTTCGACAACCACCCCACAAAACCATAATTATATGTTGAAATGGGCCGAAGACCTTGGGATAGAAATAGATAGGGAAGATTGGGAGGATATCTGGGAATCGGCAGCTAAAACATCAATCTGTACGACCACGAAAGAAAATATATACAAAATTCTATTTCAATGGTACCTAACCCCGAGTAGGCTGAGCCAGATCTTCCCAGGCACACCTGATCTCTGCTGGAGAGGGTGTGGCCGAGAGGAGATATGGTACATATATGGTGGTTCTGTCCAAAGATACAACGTTTTTGGACGCACATACAAAATACGCTGCGAGAAACCACGGAGCTCAGAATCCCTTTGGACCCGATGATATACCTACTGGGAAAGCCAGTGGAAGAGATACCCTTGCCAGAGTGCAAAATGATCAGATTCATCCCCACAGCCGCACGCTGCTCAATAGCAGCTGCTTGGAAGAACTTCAACGCGCCTTCCAAACAAACAGTGAACAAAAGGCTGAGAGAGGTCAAAATTATGGAGCTACATTCGGCCCAGCTCTCCCAAAAAGTGGAAAAATTTCACAAAGTTGGGGACTTATGGTCCCCATCCTAGCCTAAACCCCAGATCATCCTCTAGTGCAGAGAAACAATGGAAAAGGAAGTAGCAACAAACTAAAGCATAGCAGAGAAGCTAAGACTCTGTAGGCTCAACCCATACCTACCACCCCCCCACCCTTCACCCCCTTCCCCTTCTCACTTTCTATTCTTTCTCTTCTTCTATCCTTTCATACCAAACTGATGAACCTTAAGAGTGGACAAACGCAAGGATATAAAGGCATCTGAGGTCACCCTCATCTAACCCGTGAAGGTATGGCGAGCCATACAATCAGAACAAATATGTAAGTTTCTTGATAAGTTAAGTGTTATTAAGCCTGTAAATTCTTGTGACTGCATGTATACAGTAATTGTACACCACTCTTTATTGATGAGTTGGAAATGTAAAAACCAATATTATGTGTGAAAAACAATAAAAAAATTGAAACAAAAAAAAAGAATGAAGGACCAGTGACATGATACGGCAGCACCAGAATGCCTATCTCGTTCTGCAGGAAAGACGTGTCCCCTGAAACATCAACACATCCCAATCATTCTACCACTCCAAGCAGGGAGACAGGGGACCAAATAGGGAATGTCCCATACACAAGAAGCCACACCCACTTAACAAATGCTTCGGGTTCATGATGAAGTCCTTAGAGGAACGCAAGAATTTACTCAGCGAGTTTGGAGTTTGCTTCAAGTGCTGCGCTTCCACAACCCACCTAGCCAAAGACTGTAAAGAAGCCATCAAATGTGCAGCAGTGACAAGCACGTAACATCGCTACATCCAGAGGCGCTGACATTTCACCAACTCAACAACCCCTCCTTCATGGCAAAGCATGGCGGTGAGGAAGGAGAGGAAGAGCCAACATCTGTCACGTCCCAGTGTACCGAGGTTTGCGGAAAAGGATGTGACAAAAGGTCGTGCTCCAAAATATACCTTGTCGCAGTACACCCTCAGGGACAACCCAAGAGGGCTATTAGGATGTAATCAATTATCGATGATCAAAGCAACAGATCATTGGCAAAGACGGAATTCTTCAGCTTGTTCAACGCACAAGACAATGCCTCACCCTACACACTCAGAGCCTGTGCAGGGTTAACAGAGACAACAGGAAGGAGAGCTAATGGCTACACCATATGTTCAGTGGACAACAGAGTGAAGATATCTCTCCCCACACTCATCGAGTGCAATCACATGGCGGAAAACAGGGATGATATTCCCACACCAGACGTGGCACGTCATCACCCACACCTCAGGGGAATAGCTAACCACATCCCGCTGGTAGAACAAGGTGCCAAGATCTTGCTGCTGCTTGGTAGGGACATCCTGAGGGTACACAAAGTCCGCAAACAGGGCAACGGACCCCACAACACCCCATTTGCTCAAAGACTTGACCTAGGATGGGTGATAGTGGGCAACGTGTGCATTGACAAAGGGCACAAACCAGACTATGTTGACACCCGCAGAACAGTGATAACAGAATGTGGACACACATCCCTCTCCAAAACATGTCTTGGCCACATCCAAGTGACAGGAAGGCCTAGCAAGGAGGAGAGACAAGGTCATAACCCTGAGAACAACAAAAACATCTTCGCCTCAAGGGAAAGTGACAATGGCTTAGGATGCTCAGCAGTCCAGACAACTAAGGATAATGAGTCGACTCCACTAAAGGAAGAAAATAACCTCCTGAAGGTTGACAAAGAGATCATCCAAAATAAGAGAAAAATAAGAATCGGACAATCCTCCTGCGAGCAATGGCACATCTGAGACGTAAAGCCATTCCTCTCCGCAGAATGCTCGGTGGCAAACTAGCCAGCTGCCACGGCTGGCACAGCCGCAAAAAGGTTGCACCCTGTAGGTGAAACTACAGAGGCAAAAAGACTGTTCTATCACTCGTCTAAAAAAGAAATAGTCGCAGAGACATTACAGAGAAGGAGTTGTCAAAGCATCTAAGGAATTACAAATAAATACTTAAGATGTTGAAGACAACAACAACCAGAGATACTTGTGGGACCAGGAGTGTACGTGGTTATTCAACTCTCCTCATTCTTCTCACATGGGTGGAGCATGGGAACGCATGATTAGAGTAGCTCGACGCACTCTGGATTCTAGGATGTTAGAAACTAATTTGGCTCAACTCATCTATGAAGTGCTAACTACGTTTATGGCCGAAGTATCAGCATTTGTCAATGCAAGGCCTTTAGTTCCAGGATCTACAGATCCAGAATCACCAAGTATTCTGACACCAGCAATGCTCCTTACACAAAAGATAGGAGTCATCCCTACCCCAGTCGGAGACTTTAACTCAAAGGACATGTACAGATGTCAGTGGAGGCAGGTGCAGTACCTTGCTAACACATTTTGGGATGGCTGAGATCGTGAGTATCTTGTGACACTTCAGGAATGCCACAAATGGCAAGCTCAGATATCAAAGAAGGAGACATTGTTTTATTAAAAGATAAGCAGGACGTGGAGCAAGGAAGTCGCAGGCTGGCTCGGCTCCGTCCTGAGGACAGGGTTAGGGGTGAGAAATAACCCTTAAAATTCCGGGGAAATAAATAATAAATACCTGCCTAGCCGCACGGACAGCTGGACCCCACTCCGCAAATAGCCTGCGGCACTGGTGAGCATATGGGGACCCGCAGCCACCGGGAGCTCGTGTCCCTCCATCCCTGATCCCAAGATGGCCACCGGAGCCGCGCGGTTCTCTTGAGGATCGGCGGTTCAAGGTGTCGGCTGGGGTGGACGAGCGGGAGGAGCCCCCCCCTTCCCGCTGGTGAGCAGGAGATCCACCTTGGGTGCACCTAGACGGGGGTGCGGAGTGTCTGGCCCGGCAGGAGCGAGGAGTGCTGACCCCCCCTAAAATGGCCGCCGGACCCGCGCGACAGCCCTAGAGCACCAGCTACCACACAGTGCAGTGCTGCCCTCAGAGGGAGAGGATCCTGAGGGGGGCACCAGGGGGAGTATTGCAGCCCAGTGAGAAGCACCACATACAGCACACAGGGCAAATAAAGGCTCCAGATAGAGTGCCAGCGGCCTGCAGGTTTGCCAGAGGGGCTGAAAGGTGAGGAGGGGCGGCCATCTTTCTTTGATTATTTGAGCCTTGACACCTCCTAGGGGGAACATTGCTCTGTCTCGCCTGCTCCCCCCCCCCCCCCAACTGAGACCAGTCAGTAGGCCCTGGAGGCCACCCAGAATCTGCACCCCACCCCTTTTTGTCCCCACTACCTCTGAAGCCCAATCAATAGAATGAGAGAAAAGTGTCTGACCTTATTACATTAAAAATGTTCATTCTGTTCGGCTAGACTTCCGGTGACGTCACCGCAGATGGATTGCTAGGAGGAGAGCTCCCAGCACCCTTGCACTAAAGCTACCAGAAAAAGCAATTTCCCCCAGCCCAAACTTCCCAAAACCGATACCCACCCCTGCCGCTAACATCAGGGAAATGTCGGGGAAGGGTCAAAAGCGAAACCAGAACCCGGTCACGAAGTTCTTCGCTCCGGCCCCATGCCAGGCAGGCCTTAGCCCTGAAGCGCAAGATGGCGTTGAGGAGGAGCCGGAGCACGCGGTGCAGAGCAGCCTACACGAACAACCTGAAACGGACCCCCTGGTCCTAAATAAAGAATTCTTTGACTCTCTCATTGCCAAAATGAGAAGGGGGGTTCAGGAGGATACGGAAAAGGCCCTACAGATCATCCGTGCAGAGGTGGGAGCCCTCACAGAAAGAACCGAGGATCTGGAGGCCAAAATGGAGGGAGTCTCCAACGCCCAGGCTGAGACCCACGAGGAAGTCTCAAGATGTGGGGATGCGATCCACGACCTACAAAACGCTCTCGAAGACCTCGAGAACAGGGAGAGGAGGCAGAACATTCGCCTTAGAAATATACCAGAGGCCATCTCCCATGAGGAACTACAACCCTACCTCCGCAGATTATTTTTACAACTGGTGCCTGACCTAGCTGAGCACGAACTGCACACGGACCGTGCCCATCGGGCTCTGGGCCCAAAATCATCGGACCCCAATCGGCACAGGGACGTGGTGCTCCAAATGCATGCTTACTCCACAAACGAGTGGATTATGGCGGCCGCCAGAAATCTGCGTACCATCACGATGGACGGAGTGGACACCCAACTCTTTAATGACCTCTCCCGGCTGACGGTGAATAAAAGAAGCGCAATGAGACCGCTCACCACTTACCTTCGTGACCAGGGGGTTTATTATCGCTGGGGGTTCCCCTTTAAGCTCGTGGTGCTCCACAACGGACGCCCCTACACCATATCTGCCCTGGAGGATGCAAGGGACTTCCTCAAAGCTTTGGGGATCCTCCCTCCACAGAAGGAAGACCGCCCCCCCCCCTCGTGCGGCTACAGGATCGGACCCCAGGACACCCCTCATGCGTCAGAGAGGCTGGCTAGCCAAAGACTCCGGTGATTGCCCGCCTCCCCCACCTTGAGGGCCCTGCTGTTCCCCGGACTCTAATAAAATCAGGGGCGCCCTCCTGGAGGTCCTACGCCTACCGTGCCCCAACGTTTCTATCTCCCCCATCAAACAAACATACCCTGCAGTTTCCCTCTAACTCCTACATTAAGCCCAGCTGAAGATGCAACCTGACCCAGAAGAAACCCCTACTTCAGCAAAGATGTCGGCAGGAGATCCTCCCCCTCCCCTTAACGTCTCTACCCCCACCCAAGATGGTCCATCCACTGAGACGACCCCCGGACCGCTTACTTACCTCCACAAGTTATTCCTCCACCCCTGTCTGCCTTCAAACAGCGGCGGGGTCCTGAATCAGCCTCCCTCGCCCTCCTTCTTGGAACTAGGCGCTTGCGGACTTTGGGATCCATCAAAGATCGAAAACATCAAACTTCCCTGAAGCCCTATGAATCCGAAGGCTCCACGGCACTAATCCCCCCCCCCTTCACCCCCCTCTCCATCCCCCCTCCTCCCCTCCCCCCCTAGCCTCCCCCGCTGCCCCCCCTACCTCCATTCCTCCCCCCCTCCAGTTCTCTCCCCCCTCCACACCCCCTTCAACTCAGCAAACCTCTCCACTTACCCCACCGATCCGCCCGGCGCGAGTGGAGTCTTCCCTGCACCTATTGAATCAAAGCAGCCTGCCACGGAAATCGCCAAACCTGTTCTGCTCGTCTCGGCCCGTTTGTCTCACCCCGTAGAGGTCGTCCACTCCAGATCCCAGGTGTTCTGCTTTGCTCCAGGCCTCCTCCGGTGGGACTCGGTCCCTGCTGCAAGAACACGCCGGCGCCCTGAAACTTTCTGAGACGCTCCTTTTCCAGGGACGGATACCCGGTGCCTCTTTTCCCTACGAACCGTGGAGGACAGGTCGTATGCTCGAACCCTGGCTCCCCGCCTATTTCCCCCCCCCCCCCCCCCCCCCCCCACGTTAGGCCCAGATTCTCCCCAAATCCGCAATGAGAGGGGCCCATGCCCCCCCTTTTCTATATTTTGTGTGGAAGCACCCCTCTGGGCTTCCTCCCTCCCCCTCCACCTTCTACCCCCGAAGAGATCCCCGGCAGCAAACCCCTCTCCCACAAGATGGATCGAGGTACAGCCCAGCGGCCCTCAACGGACATGGGGGGTCCCCATTATGCCCCGATTTGTTCTAATATCTTCCACAATGGACTAGAGATTATGTAATAATTCCCGCAGCTCTGTATTGCTATTTGTACATGAATCCTTCCTCGTTCTATCTTCCCCTGCGATAAAGTCGGCTCCCCTCCCCCCCTAACGTTGTTCAAGTAATGTGATTTATATGTCTACGGTTTGTCTAACTACTGCAATGCTTTGAGGTCTCGACCCAGAATATATTTCACTGGCGCTATATGAACAAACCCCAGTTCTTAGGCTCATGCTTTACTACTGCGCTGATGAAACATTTGAATTGTGAATACGCGGGAACAGCCCTACTGTGGGAAACCCAATCCGCAGCCCGAATATGCTCCCCCCCCCCCTCCCCCCCTCTCCCACCCCTCCCCCCCCCTCCTGTGACACCGAGGGCTTCGGTGTAAATGTCGTCGGGATTTTTTTTTTGATTTGTAATGTGTTGCCGCAAGGACCCAACATGCATGAATATCTCTACATCCATAACCCAGAGTCCGTCCCAACTGAGACCTCTGCCCCCCCCCTGCCTGCTTGAGCCACTGATGTTGATACTACTACCCCCAGGGCAATCTTCCCCCCCCCTCCCCCTCTCCCCACCTCCTACCCGCCTCCTCCCGGGTGGGCATTCTCCCACCCCTCACCCCCCTCTTCTTCCCCCGCCCCCCCTCTGCCCCCCTCCCTCCCTCACCCCCCACACCTCGCCACCCCTCCCCCCCCTCCGGCTCCCCTTTCCCCCCCCCCCTTCCTCCTCCCCCCCTTCACTCCCCCCATGTATATGCAAGACTGTCCTATGTAGGACACAATTGTAAAATATACTGCACCTACACAGCTCCTATTGAACCCCCAAAATAACCACAACATATATATAAATCACATATGAGTGTCACAGAGGAGTGCTACTGAGGCATGGCAATATATATTTAAAACCATAGACAGAACATAAACAACAGACAAAGCTCAGTTTTAGCACATCCAGTGAAATCATACACGGTACACGTGCCTAAATATATATGTATAAATATTCTATTAAGTAAAATGGTCTTTTAGTTTGATATTTTTTTGCCAAAATTGTTGTAAGCCCCTGAGCCAAACGTCACGGCAAACCCAATTCAGGGGTCTGATGGCTATTATGGTGCCCCCCCCCCCTCCCCTGCCCCAGTACCTGGGAGCACTGCATAGGCACTGTATAAGTTTATGATTCCCGCTGTGGCTCCGAGTGCATGCAACCCCTCCCCCCTCCCCCCTCCCCACTCCATTCCCCCCCTCACCCCCCCTCCCGCTTTCCTCCCCCCCCTCCCCCTTCCTCCCTCCCCCCCCCCCCGTCCCCCCTCCCCCCCTACCCCCTCCTCACCCGGCCTCCCCTCCACTATCCCCCCTTTCCCCCTCGCCCCCTCCCTCACCCCCCCTCCATCCCCCCCCCCTCTCCCCCTCCCCCTCCCCCCTCCCCCATGTATATGCAATACTATCTATGTAGTACACAGAAACAATGTATGAGCACTATGTAGGTCCGTGAGTCTGATGGCTATTTTGGTGCCCCCCCCCCTCCCCCAGTAGCTGGGAGCACTGCATAGGCACTGTATAAGTTTATGATTCTTCTGTGCTCCGAGGTGCAAACTAGCCCTACAAGAACTAAAAAAAACTAAAGGCGACATAATCTGTATCCAGGAAACACACTTCAATACCCCAGACCCGCCTAACCCATTCAGACATACGTTCCCCCATGCGTTCTACGCGTCCTCCCACAACAAAAAACGAGGTGTGGCCATACTAATTAAGAATAATATCCCGTTCGCCCCAACAAAGGTAACTAAAGACCCAGAAGGAAGGTATTTACTACTCCAAGGGACACTGTCAGGTTCCCCTATAGCCATCCTAAACATATATGCCCCCAATGAAAACCAGACCCAATTCTTCCAGAACCTCCTTGGGACATTAGACCCCTCAGTGCTTTCCTCTCTACTACTAGTCGGAGACGCTAATATGTCCTAAGCCCGGATCAAGACAAATCCTGTCAATTAGCGACCCCGCACTCTGCCCAGATACAGAAAAAGGCCAAAAAGTTCCGTGAAATCCTGAAAAACTATTCCCTGTCGGATATCTGGAGGGCCCAGCACATGGGCCAGAGGGACTACATCTTCTTCTCGGCCCCCCATCAGTCTTACTCGCGGATCGACTACTTTCTAGGTACCAATAATGTTCTCCAGGCATCCTCCCACTCTAGCATAGGCCCAATCACCTGGTCAGACCATGCCCCTATCGAACTCACTCTCTCTGCCGTTCGTCAAAACCTCTGCGTACAAATGGAAACTTAACGATTCGCTCCTTAATGACCCACAAGTGGTCAAAACGATCAAACAAAAACTAAGCACTTTTTTCCAAATAAATAAAGGCTCCGTCTCAGCAGCAGCAATGCTCTGGGAAGCGCACAAAGCCACCATCAGAGGAGACCTTATCTCTTTAGCCTCCCATAAGAAAAAATTGAAACAAAAAGCTGAAAAAGAACTCACTGAAAAGATTCTGACCCTGGAACGCCAGCATAAGCAGTCCTCCTCAAAAAAAGTGCTTAGAACCCTTGATAAGGCAAGATCGGAACTAAAAGTACTGCAGCTTGACGAGGTAGAGAGAGCGTTGAAATGGACTAACCAAAAGTTCTACGATAGGGGCAATAAGGCGGATAAGCTCCTGGCCTCGAAATTAAGGGCCATTAGGGCTAAGGCCCAGATCACGAAAATCAGGACAAAAACTGGTCAGATAACAAATAACAAAAAAGAAATAGCGCAAGAATTCGCGGAATTCTATACAGACCTATACAATCTTCACCCCCCCAGTCAGAAACACGATACCACCAAGGCGGCCTTGGAGTACCTAACTCATTGTAACCTCCCATCCCTCTCATTGGAGGAGCTGGAATTCCTGAACCAGGATATATCCCAAGAGGAGCTATCTAAAGCCATCTCCTCACTTAAAATAGCCAAGACACCCGGACCGGACGGGTTCTCCAATGCGTATTATAAGGAATTTGCAGCATCCCTCTCCCCTTATCTCCTGGAAATGTTTAATTCCTTTCTCCAAGGAGAACAGATCCCAAGCACTATATCAGCAGCCAACCTTGCCATCATCCATAAGGAGGGTAGGGACCCGCTTCAATGCGGTAGTTACCGCCCGATATCCCTACTCAATACTGACCTCAAGCTTTTCAGTATGATCCTGGCAAACAGACTGAACCCTATTCTCCCCAGATTGATTCATATAGACCAGGTGGGCTTTGTGTCAGGAAGACAGGCCTCTGACAATACCCGCAAAATTATTAATATTATAGACCACGTGCACTTCAAACAGTCTCGAGCCCTGATTCTCAGTCTTCACGCCGAAAAGGCTTTCGACCGAATCAAATGGTCCTTTCTCGACCAAACTATGCTCCAGTTTGGTTTCTCAGGCCCATTCCTCGAAGGGGTGCGAGCCCTCTATACCAACCCCACTGCCCTCTTAAAACTACCAGGTGGGCTCTGCAACCCAATAAAGATCAAAAATTGTACCAGGCAAGGTTGCCCCTATCCCCCCTACTATTTGCCTTGTCCATAGAGCCACTAGCTGCTAGGATCAGAGCTGAACCCAGCATAAAGGGCATTCCAATCGCAGACAGGGAATACAAATGATGTTATTCTAACCTTGTCTGAACCGCACACTTCCTTCTCCAACCTTGAGAAACTGTTGGACCAATTTAGTCGATTGTCTGATTACAAAATAAACACGGACAAATCTGAGGCCCTCAACATCTCCCTTCCAGACCCTACATGGAAACTCCTACAAAATAACTTTAAATACAAGTGGTATAACTCCTATATCAAATATCTAGGGATAAAAATAGCGAGCTCGTACAGCTCACTGTATCAAGCCAACTATCCCCCTCTCTTCTGCCAGATCAAGAGAGACCTTGAGGCCTGGCATGCCCATCAGATCTCTTGGTTTGGAAGAATTGTGTCCACCAAAATGAATGTCCTCCCCCGATTACTCTATTACTTTCAGACCCTCCCTGTCCCTGTCCCACTAGCAGAATTGCGGAATATCCAAGCCCACATTCTACGCTTTATTTGGCGGCAACGAAGACCTAGGGTCCCGAGATCGGTGCTTTTGGCGTCAAAGACGAGAGGGGGCCTGGGGGCCCCGGATGTAGTCAGATATTACCAGGCGGCCCAGCTAAGGCAGGCGGTGGTATGGAACAACCCCCCGACCTCTAATTGCTGGTTAGAAATAGAGACGCATCACGCGCCCCCCACCCTCCTCTCGGCTCTACTGTGGTCTCAGACCCATAAAAGTAGAAAGCCCCTGAGATTCGACCTCGGGGCAATGAGGTGCACGTGGTCGACATGGATAAAAACCAAAGGGAAACATGGCCTAGCTTCATTCCCCTCACAACTCACCCCCATTTTCGGGAACCCGGACATCCCACCCGGTTGCTCCCGTACCCAATTCGGTCAATTTCAAGGCCTAAATATCAGAGTGATTGCGGATCTACTGGAAAGCGATGAGGTCATGCCCCTCCAAGAATTTAGGAATAAATTATCGTCCCCCGACCTCCCCATATTCCAATACCTGCAGATTAGGCACTTCCTGAGAGACCAATCCGCTAGCCTAAAATTCCCAACGCGCTCCAGATTCGAGACCCTATGTCTCAAAGGGGAGTATCAGAAGGGCTTAATCTCTGAGGTAAACAAAATATTGGAGGCAGCCCAATCCCCCCCCCCCCCACCCACTCCTATATGCAAAAGTGGAGCGAAGACCTGAACACCCCCATAGACCTGGAGGACTGGGAGGATGTCTGGGAGGCTGCTACCAAAACGTCAATTTGCTCAGTCACGAAGGAAAATATCTACAAAATCTTATTCCAATGGTACCTGACCCCGAATAGACTGAGCCAGATCTACCCAGGCACCTCCGACGTTTGCTGGAGTGGATGTGGACAAAGGGGTGATATGTCCCACATTTGGTGGACATGCCCGGAGATCCAGAGATTCTGGACCTGGATCCAGAGCCTCCTGATTGAGACTTTGGACTTAGAGGTCCCCTTGGACCCCCTGACCTACGTGCTGGGGAAACCAATTGAACACCTCCCTGCCCCTATAGCTAGACTTACATCTGCGATCCTTACGGCCACCAGATGTTGCATCGCTGCGGCCTGGAAGCAAGTTAAGGCCCCCTCCAGGAGAACAGTAATTACAAGGATAGACGGGGTCATGAACATGGAGAGACTGACAGCCATGCTGAGGCAAAAAATGCCTCAATTTTATAGAACCTGGGAGCCTTGGCCGGGGTCAGGAGCCCCGACACTGGTGCAAGCCCTACTGCAACACTAGAACCCTTACTACCGAGGGCCGAGGTGCCCCTCCCCGCCACAATCCCCTCTCCCCCCCTCCCCTCACCCCTCCTCCCCTGCTTTTTCCCCATGTCGTTCCCAACTATCTACCCGCCCCTCGTCATCCCCTCTCTTTTCACCATTGTAAATGGAAAAAAGGTTTATTGTGTGTCTCCAATTGCCTCCCTGTTATGTGCCTGTAATTTGTTTCTTTGACAAACTGTTCTGCCATGTTGTGATTGTTATACCTGTCAGTGCATCAAAAGACACCAATAAAGGAAAAATATTTAAAAAAAAAAAAAAAAAAGATAAGCAGGTAACAAGAAATGAGTGGCCTATGGGACTTATCGTTAAAACAATCCCAAGCGGAGATGAAAGGGTCCGTAAGGTTGAAGTAAGAGTTAATAGGAAAGGAACTGTGAACCCTTTATAAGGCCCATTACAGAGACTATCCTTTAAATGTCCAAAACAGACCTGTGAATAAACGTCACCAGCCCTATGCCTGGCTGACCTATGTTAAGGTCTACAGTGCAGCAATGACGAGGTTAACTTTCTGCTGAGAGTTCTGGTTAATTAGTCTGGTCCCAGCTGCCTCATCAAGGAGCTTTAAAACCCCCAGGGTGTACGCACATGCAGCCTATCTGAAGCATGTATTACACTGAAACGCTGGAGGGAGAACAGCTTGATTTAAGGTCTGTTTTTCTGGGACATTTGGTTTGATGCTGAATTGTTTCTGTGGACTTTGAACAGAAAGGGCAAAGCTCTGCTCAGGACATATATTGATTTACTTTATATATGCTGAAGAAAAGCTCTTGTTATTTTTGTGTGCCATATTTTGAGGCTCAATAAAAAGCCTTATCAAGAAAACCCATGTGTGGTTGCATATATCCTGCAAGATATGGTGTCAGAAGTGGGATGTTGAGAGGCCCCTGCAGTTGAAAGGCCACACAAAAAAAATGGAAGAATTTTAAAAAGAGTTTCTGTGCGAGCAGACCAGACAGCAGGGACTGTTAATGCAGGAGCAGGCCCAACTACTATTGCAGCAAAAAACCTAGCTCCTAACCCAGCAGCAGGCAGCACAGGATGATCGGATGGCCAGGCTGCTGACCCAATTCCAGGGGTCTGCCAGTCCAGAACTTGCGAACAAACCCCCGGTCCTCCTGAGGAAAATGGCTCAGAACGAGGATCCAGAGGCTTTTCTACAGACGTTTGAAAGGGTTGCCGAAGCTCAGGGCTGGTCTGCAGATCGCTGGGCAACTGCTTTGGCCCCGCTACTCATAGGAGAAGCCCAGGCCTCATATCAGGGCCTCCCAGCAGATCAGGCAATGGACTACCAACAAGTAAAAGCCGCCATACTGGATCGCTTAGGTCTGACCCCAGAGACCTACCGGCAGCAGTTCCGGAGCCTGAAGTACATCGCTAAAATGAGACCCAGGGTCCTCGCTCAGCGGTTATTAGACTTGTGTACTCGCTGGATACAACCTGAGGATTACGCTAAGGAGGCAATTCTTGAGCAAGTTGTTTTAGAACAATTCCTACAGATAATACCCCCTTCCGCACGCTCGTGGGTAAAATGCCATGCTGTTGAAACTCTAGCTTTGGCGGTCCAAATCGTTGAGAACTTCCTTGGGGCTGAGGATCAGGCGAGTGCCCTGGACCCGACAGATCCAACTTCACCGGCACTTGCGGACACCCAAAGAGGGAGATCGGAACAATGGGAAAACTATGGCCCCTCCCAAACGCTGGGCTCTGCCGAGACCCTCATCCACTTCCTGATGTCGGCTCATCGCCAAATGAGAGGAACTTCTGAGGACGTCGCCCACAGGACCCATCAGATGCCTGGTCTCCAGTATATGGTTCAGCAGAGTGCTATCCGCAGCACCCCCCTGTGAGGGAACCTTCTCCCTATTCCACCTGCGGAGAACAAGGACACCGGCATGTGGACTGTCCTCAGATGGATTGTTCCTTCAGCAGGACAGTCGCCTCGGCCTTCCCCAGAGGAAGTTGCAAGCCTTGGTTACTTCCAGTCCGGATTGGGGGTAAAACTGTCCAGGCCCTTGTAGATTCAGGCTCTGGAAAAACGCTGGTCTTCCAGGAACTGTTACCGCCTGACGTGCTTTCCTTTGACTCCCCATGGAGTATAGAGTGAATACACGGTGATGTAAAATGGTATCCAATGGCAAAAATCCTGCTACAGGTAAAAGGTCAGGAGGCCAGGATCGAAGTAGGAGTCGCTCCTTGGCTCCCTGCCCCCGTTTTGCTCGGCCGTGACTGGCCTTTCTTTTCAACCCTAATGACTCCAGTCTCTCAGGAGGAGCCTCATTCTCTGGCTCAGGAGAAACCTGGTAGACTGTTCCCCTTCTCGGCAGGCCTGTTCCCCAGGTTCCAAAGTCTCCGAGACAAAGACGCTATGACAAAAAGGACTGGTGGCAGAAATCTGGGACACAAGGTGGCCATACTAATAGCCAGGAGTCACAAGTGATGGCTGGGGATGGCCAGAAAGAGGGAGATATAGATCCTGGGGATTTACCAGAGCTATACCTCCCTGATTTTTGCCAGTGGAAAAGGGAAGACCCAGTCCTTGCAAGACAATATGATAAAGTGGTAAAAATTGATGAACGGATATTGAATGCACAGGGGGTGAAAGTATTTCCCCATTCTAAATGATATCCTGTATAGGGTGAATAGGCAGAAACAAACAGGGGAGGTCACCAGACAAATATTGGTTCCCAAGGCGTTTGTTAAATCTATATTCACCCTAGCCCAGACAGTAGTCCCTTGGGGTGGTCACCTTGGCAGGGATAAAACCTTGGACCGTATTTCGTCCCGATTCTATTGGCCAGGGATGCATAGTGATATTGCTAAGTTATGTGCGGCATGTCCTGAATGCCAGCTAACTTGTCCGAAGGGACAAAAAACAGCCCCCTTGGTTCCTCTACCCTTGCTGTCAGTTCCCTTTGAGAGGATTGGAGTAGACTTGGTACAGTAGGACCCCTAGAACCTTCTGCGAAAGGACACAGGTTTATTCTCGTAATAGTTGATTATGCAACAAGATATCCTGAGGCGTTCCCCCTGAGGACAGCAACGGCGAAGCATGTAACCAACAAATTGTTGGAGCTGTTCTCACGGGTTGGACTTCCCCAGGTTATGTTGACAGACCAAGGTACAACTTTTATGGCTAAACTGATGCAGGATGTCTTAAAATTACTAGAGGTCAAGTCTTTTCAGACATCGGTCTACCATCCACAGACTGACGGATTGGTGGAAAAATTTAATCGAACGCTAAAAGGTATGCTGAGAAAATTTGTAGATTCAGAGAAGAGACCCTGGGATGAACATCTCCCTTTTCTGCTGTTTGCCGTGCGGGAAGTTCCTCAGGCCTCCACGGGATTCTCTCCATTTGAATTACTGTATAGCTGCCAACCCCAGGGTATCCTAGACCTCCTAAAGGAGTCCTGGGAGGAACAGCGGACCCTTTCTAAGAATACCCTGCAATACGTATTAGACCTTAGGAAGCGCCTAGATGTGGTCGGCCATTTTGCTAGGGAGAATCTTAGATCAGCCCTGGACAGTCAGGAGAGACATTACAATCAAAATGCGCGCATGAGAGTGTTTCACCTGGGAGACCAGGTGATGTTATTGTTACCCAGTTGTGAGAGCAAACTCCTAGCCAAATGGCATGGCCCATTTGAAGCACTCCGCCACACAGGTGATGTGGATTACGAGATCGCTCAACCAGGGTCCAGGAAGAGTAAACAAATTTACCATGTGAACTTGCTGAAACCCTGGAAGATGCAGCGGTCTCTGCTCATCCACCCGGTGGAGGAGGAAACGGATCTGGGTCCTCAGCCCCCACGGGGGAACATCGTTGGTGACGAACAAATCCCAATGGGTAGACAATTGTCCTCTGAACAAAAATGGAACTTGTTAGAAATAATTACACAACTCAATGATGTTTTTACTGATTTACCAGGGAAAACTAATTTAGTTTCACATGTGATAGAGACAGCACCTGGGGTAAAAGTACGTTCTCGTCTTTAAAGGTTGCCTGAAAGCCGTAAGGCCCTGGTAGAGAAGAAGGTACAAGAATTGTTACATTTAGGCGTGATTGAGGAATCATGCAGTGAGTGGTGTAGTCCACTAGTTATGGTCCCTAAACCCGATGGGAAGGTAAGATTTTGTGTGGACCTCCGAAAGGTCAATGCAATATCCAAATTTGACGCATATCCGATGCCAAGGGTGGACGAGTTAATTGACGCCCTTGGTAACGCGGAATATATATCCACTCTGGACTTAACAAAAAGATACTGGCAAATACCTTTAGAGGAAAAGTCCAAGTGCAAACCAGACTTTGCCACTCCCATGGGTTTATACCAGTTTGTGACAATGCCATTTGGACTGCATGGAGCCCCAGCCACATTTCAGAGGCTCATGGATAAAGTACTGAGACCTCATAGGGCTTATGCCACAGCCTACCTAGATGACATTATCATTTATAGTAAACACTGGCAGGCCCATCTAAATAGGCTTAAAGCGATCCTCAAATCTCTAAGAGAGGCAGGGCTCACAGCCAACCCTAAGAAATGTGCCTTGGGTAAGGCGGAAACCAAATTCTTAGGTTATGTAGTGGGAGGTGGAAAAGTAAGGCCACTAGCCGACAAGGTAGCTGCCCTGAAAGAAGTTCCGACCCCTCAAACAAAAACGCAGGTACGCTCTCTGCTGGGTTTAGCAGGGTACTATCGGCGGTTCATCCCCAACTACTCTGAAGTTGCAGCCCCATTAACAGACATCACAAAAAAATGTGCCCCCACACAAGTGGTATGGACAAGGGAGTGCCAGAGAGCCTTTGAGGATGTTAAAAGGTGTCTATCAGAGGGTCCCGTCCTTAGAAGACCAGACTTTAACAGGCCTTTTGTTGTGCAAACCAATGCATCAGAGATAGGGCTAGGGGCAGTGTTGTCACAACAGTTTGAGGGAGTGGAACATCCGATCCTTTTTCTGAGTAGGAAATTGTCCTGAGGGAAAAAAACTACTCAGTGATTGAGAAGGAGTGCCTCGCATTAAGGAGTAGGCAATTGAGGCCTTGAGGCATTACGTGGCAGGCGTCCATTCTACTCCACTGACGGACCATGCTCCATTGAAGTGGTTATGTTACTAACTAAGCTATTCCTGTTTGATATCCCTAGCTGGATGTTTATAATAATATATAGTCCCATGTTTTTATTGAGGAACAATATACTCTGACATGAGCTAAATATTTAAGATGATATAAACACCATGTGAGTCACCTATATCAGGGGAGGGTATTTGTTTATTTTTTTTTTAATATATTTTGTGTATACACAATACTTTGTACCATGACATGCATTTTCCATTAACATTTTTTGCTTTCTTTTTTGTATATAAATTTCAAACAGATGCATTCGTTTCATCAGAGATCACATATTGCCCTTGATGCGGGATGTTCCTGCATATTGTGGTGATGTCATCTTCCCTCGCAGGCTTGCATTTATCTGCAATCATTCCAGCATCCATGTATCTTTATAGTAATTTTTATATAAGATTATTGTAGTGTTCTTTTATTGAATTCCTTTATG
Source organism: Ascaphus truei (assembly GCA_036426205.1). Lineage (NCBI taxonomy): Eukaryota > Metazoa > Chordata > Amphibia > Anura > Ascaphidae > Ascaphus > Ascaphus truei. The sequence continues at coordinate 5,245,379 of CM071586.1, forward strand.
AGTTTTGTATTGACAACTACACTATGGGGAGAGTCAATTGGAGGACGGAGCTGGGACTCCCGAGCCCTATGAAGTGATGACGTTCTACTGTATTCACTATGGTGTTTGACGTTACTCACGTCATTTGGGGCGGGTGGATCGTACTCTTCCCTTACCCTCCATGAAAGTCTCATTAGTGCGTTGTACATCATACAGTCTAGCCACTCGCGCATGCGCACAACTCTGGGTATGAAGGTGGGCGGAGATTCTGCAGCAGGATTGTGATAGCGGCGACACCCGTTGCTAGGCATCGGGCGGCCGCCGTGTGTCATTGTCATGCGCGTCGCGCTTCAGCTCTGACTGGTGAATGGGCTTGCGTGATTGGTCTACACTGAAAATGATGCATTGTGATATGACGTCACCATTTTGGCGCAAATCCGTGGTACAGGTTTGTGTAAAAATTGTTTGTATTTTTCTAGTATCAGTTAACTCCTTGATAAAGTGCCACACGGCACGAAAAGCGTAGGAGCTTTTGTACCCTCCACCGTTTTTTAATGCAGTTTGAATAAATTCATATTTTATTGCCACATGACCAGCTCTTTGTGCAGTGCACCTTACACTACATTTTGGATACGCTTGTTCTGGAGGGAGAACAGCTTGATTTAAGGTCTGTTTTTCTGGGACATTTTGTTTGATGCTGAATTGTTTCTGTGGACTTTGAACAGAAAGGGCAAAGCCCTGTTCAGGACTTAGGAGCCTATGCACTAAGCAGTGATAAGTCGTTTTAAGAACGCAAAGTGCTCTTAGAACGTGATGTTCCACCGAACGCGATTCACTAAGCCACGCAAAAAGGCACTTTGCGTTCTATAACTGGCTTTTATCAGGAAATTTTTCAAAGTCCAACTTTGCTCGTACGATAACCTGTTTGCGTTCAATCTTGCCCTTCTCTGGGATTCACTAAGCTACGCAAACTTATGGAACGCGAAAGTTGCGTTCAACAAAGATCGCCAGCTAAAGGCAGGTGATAAAAAAGCTGGACTTTGAAAAATGTCTTTGTTTACATTTTTGCATGCGAAAACACCCATACAACAGGCCGGCGGGTGTCCCCGGCTGACCCCGCGGGGGTCTACGAGGGAGGCCGGGGGTCCCGCGGGTGTCCCTGGCTGACCCCACGGGGGTCTGGGGGTCCCCGGCCCACCAAGCGGGGGTCCCCACGGGACTGCGGGGGTCCCCACGGGAGTCTGGGGGTCCCCACGGGAGTCCCGGGGTCCCCGCGGGCCTGTGGTACCAATGGAATGCCTCCAAAAAAATAAACAATATTTCTAACTCCCCCCGCCCCCTAACACATACAATACATTAATGGGCAAAATTACTATTATCCACATATGGATAATAATGCATTTGCCCATTTAAAATACATATAAATTACAATAAATACAGTAAATACATATTACACTTACCTTTTCCAGGCACCCACGATGAAGGCTGTCTTCATCCTCATATTCATCCTGCCCATGTCCCTCCGGTGCTGAAAAACATACACAACAATCAAAATAGCCAATGTAATGTCCCCTAACCCCTTAATCACCTTAGCGGTCATTAACCGCTACAGAAATTAAGGGGTTAACCCACCCTCACCCACCACTTAGGAGGCCTAAATACCCTCCCCCACTACCCATCCCATGAGGCCTAACCACCCTCACCCACTAACCCAGACGGGAGGCCTACCCACATACCCTTGGGGCCAATACCCCCTTCCCCCACCCCCAGTACCCACAAGAAAAACAACACACAGACCCAGAATAAACATCATTATATTTATTCGATACATAACCCACCCCCTGTGCCCCCCAATAAATACATTGCTTATTATTTTACATACAGGACGTGGTCTGAGTGTGGTTCCTACTGAGGAGGGCGGCATACTGTATTTCTATTCAGCATTGCCGTGGAGTATATCGCATCTGTGGAGGTCTTAAAGCACATGGGTCTTTTTCAAGACAGGGGAGGACCTCAGAAAGATACCAACATTTCCCGTGTGCTCACACATGGCCATGTGAGTAATGATTTTACATTATTTTTCCCTATTTCCCTTCCATGTGATGTTTATCTGATTTGATTCTGTTTAGTTTTTGCTAGCATACCAGCGCTCCCCTCCTATTCTGTTTCTATTGTCTTAAGGATCCAGGTAGATCCTTTTTGGGTGAGCAGCAGGTTGTTTACACCCATGAGTGACTTTTCATGGTGGGCACAGTAAGGTTCTCAATACGGTAGTATTCGTTTGTTTTATTTTTCCTCACGGTAGCGAGCGCCCCAGTTTTTGCTTGTATTGTTGGCTTGAGGTGCATCACCTGTGTCATCACGGGACCTGTCGCGGGGGTGGGACATAAGACGTTCCTCACACCCACTCACCGTCACACACTCATTCATCCTCCTGAGTACCGGATATGAACCAGACCAGGCAGCCATCAGTCTGTTCTGCCGAGTGGGCTTCAGAACAAGCAGTTGCTGCCCAGGAATGTATTCTGTGCTACGGGCATGTTGGTCATAACAAGTCTTCTGCTTGGTCTGAGCCTCCTTGATGTTAGCCTGTGACAATCCCATAAACATCTCTAACCAGTCCTGGAGATCTACTACATACTGAAGCACAGAAGCATTAGTAGTTGTAGTCTCCCCTTCCCATATCTCATAGAATAGATCAAGCGGTCCCCGTACCCTGTGACCATATAGAAGCTGGAAGGGGGAGAACCCAGTGGACTCTTGCGGTACCTCTAGGTTGGCAAACAGCAAGTGCTGAAAATGAGTTTCACAGTCTTTTCCTTCAGCCTCTATTAATGACCGAAGCATCTGCTTGAGGGTACCATTGAACCGCTCACATAGTCCATTTGTCTGGGGGTGGTAAGGGACTGTGCGCTGGTGCTTCACCCCGCACAAATCCCAGAGACACTGTAGCAATTATGACTTGAATTGTGACCCTTGATCAGTTAGAATCTCACTCAGAAACCCTACTCCAGAAAAAATCACAATCAATGCCTTTGCAACTGCACTCACCTCAATGGTGGCAAGCGCTACAGCCCCAGAGTACCGGGTCGCAAAATCCACCACTGTGAGTATGTAATGCTTGCCGGTCCAGCTAGGGATCATCAAAGGTCCCTCTATGTTCATAGATACTCTCTGGAAGGGTTCCCCAATAACCGGTTGTGGGTTCACGGGTACCTTCACATTTTCGCCCGCCTTACCTACTCGCTAGAAGTTACAACAGGACCCGCAAAACTCTGTCACTGCCCTTGATTCCCCAGACCAGTAGAAAAGCTGCAATAACTGGGCTATGGTGCGAGTAACTCCCTGAAGCCCCGCTTGTGAATGAAGTAAGCTACCTGCAATAACTGCTGCCTATACTCCCTGGGTACCACTAACTTTCTCCTACCTGTCCACACTCTATCTGGAGTGGTATGGGCTTGCTGCCTGTACAAGAGCCCATGGTGCCAAAGAAACCGGTCCGACCCTCTCTCAGAGGCTGACTTGGACACCCAAAATCTCATGCCCTCTAAGCCAGGATTGGACCACACCGCATCTCTGAACTGTGCCCCCATCTCCGGCCACTCTCCATCAGTCACTATGTCGGGTGATGGGGAAACATGCAAAGGGGAAGGAAAGTCAGTGTAATGTTGCAACTCTGTCTGGCTTGTTTGCCTGGTCTCCTGAGAAACCTCTGGAGCTGTTGGTCCCAAATGTAGGGGGACTGCGAGATCCTCAGTGGGCAGGAGTACCACAGGCTCCTCTTCTTGGGCAAGTTCCCTACTCTTGCTTCTGTGATGGCTGCAACCAGTGCAGCTTCCTCCGCAAAGCAGCAGATGAGGTGCCCCAGGTCATTACCGAGTAGCACCTCAGTATCCAACCCAGGCAAAACACCGACATCCCTTATGCCTCGACCGGCACCCCAGTCGAAGGAACACCCGGGTGATCTGGATTGACCTAAGTCCCCCCATCTGGCACTGTGACCTGCATCCCTGTGCCCTGGAGCAGATCCTCTAGATTGACCATATCAGGTCTTACTAGAGTAGCAGTGGAACCGGAGTCAAGCAAGCCGGCTGCTTGGCGAGCTCCGATGGTTACTGGTCGCAAATGCTTCCATCTGACATCATTGGATTGCAACCCAACAGTTGCAATCTTATGCCCCTCTGCTGCTCCTGCTGTGCTCACTGAAGTGGTAGAGACCTCCGTTGTTGTCCTGGATGCTCTGGACAGATGCCCACTGCTCCTCTGTCTGTGTCACAATCACATGGAGGCGACTGGTTTCGCAGCTGGAGTGGATTGCCCCTGATGGGGATTACCAGACCTTGGCTGGTCCAGACAATCAGGCTTGATGTGCCCAGTGCGGTTACACTGATAGCGCCGCTTCTCATGTCTAAACTCTGTGGTCTTGGGTGTACCCCCCTCAGCAATTGGGTTTTGCTTCCAGTGTGGTGTGCTATTTGCTGCCTGAGCTTTAGTGGCTCCATTATGGGCAGACAACTTCTTGTGGGACAGGGCACGACTAGTGATGTACTCATCAGCCATGTTGGCTGCATCCTGATAAGTAGCTGGCTTACGGTCAAAGACCCAGTCCCACACCTATGGTGGGCACCACTGGATAAATTGCTCCTTGAAGATCAAGTACAGTAAACTGTGGTACTTGGTGGCATCATATCCATCCACCCACTGAGTACCATGCTGGATCAATCATGAAGCAAAGCACATGTATTTTTCCCGGCTGGCCTTTTCCCCCGACCTGAACATGCCACGGTATGCCTCAGGAGTGAAGGCATACTGGGTCAGTAACAAAGCCTTGACATGCCTGTAGTCATTTTTGTCCATTGATAGGATTGCCTGGAAGGTCTCCAGGGCTATCCCAGTCAATAGCTGCGACAACCACAACACCCAGTCCTGTTCTATCTTTACCATGCCATCTACAAACTTGCCTAAGCTGTAGTGACACCTTTGGCAGGGGAGATTGGTCAGGGTTCCGCCGGAGTCTTGGGGGCTGCACACTTTGAGAGGCAGCAATTAGCTGCAACCACTGCTCGAAGGTGACCCCTCTCCACAGGTGGCGAGGAGAGAGGCAAGCCATGTAGCAGGGAGAACTTTATCCACTGGTGCTACCATGACTGCAATCCATGGATCAGGCTCACCAGCTGCTTCCTCATCATCCCCACTCTTGTCCTCCTCCGCCTCCTCTTCCCCAGGGACCATGGTGGGGCTAGTGGCCCCTGTATCCACAGGTGAGGCTATGCACGCCTCAGTTAAAGCTTTACTCACTTCATGTCTTTCGAGATCCTCCTCCAGCACTGTCTTTGCCCGACCGGCGGTCAGTAGTCCATAGCTTTCACACCGGGTTATAATTCATAGATGGTCCCAGGTCTGATAGCGACCTCACCTTCTGTCCATCTTCACCTGGTGGTACTAAACTTAAGTGATAGAGAGAACCTGTGCTGTTCCTGCTTTGTGTAACGTGTGTAAGTCACTACTTGTTTTGAGAGCTCACAATCAAGGTAATGAAACAAATTGTAATATATTTGCATAAAATCATGTACACACTACGATACACAAAATACAGACAAAAAACACACTTACTGGGGGTCAACAATTAAACTGTTCTAAGTGCAGTGAACTCTACATAAGAGTTTTACTCTGACTGGGACTTAGCCAGGAATCTCCTGGTTCCCAAATCGGCATGAAGTTCAACACCACCGCCCCCTTCTCTTCTGAGAACTTGGACTTTTCTTGAACTTGAGCTACCACTGATTCACTGGAACCAAAATTGGCATCAAGTCCAAGGCGCGACCGCAACCGCTACATTAGATTATTAGAACTTGGCCAAAAAAAGATGGGATTTATTCTCTGGTGGTCAGACTTTCGGCTTGAAATCGAAACCGGTTGCTATGCTATTCGCGCAAGAGCATTTTTGAAAAGCCCGCCCGTCCACACTTCTACTGCTAGAAATCTCAAATCTGATTATTTCAGATGTTTTCTTATAGTATGCTGAGTTTCATTCATAACGAAAAAAGACGGTGCAAAACAGCACTAAAAAAATATAAATAATGACAATACTTGAAATAAATATTGCAGACAGCCTGGTAAATACTGACTGTACAGTCAGAAAATGAACCACAGAGAAAAGAAAGAATTGCCGGCGCCAAATCAGTCCTTTAAATAATAATAAATCCGAATAAAGACCAAACCGTCTCTTGCAAAGTCCCAAAAGTGTCCTTGAGCAAACAGGCAGTGAAGGGGTCAACGAACGGCTCACACAAAATGATAGTGCAATATGTAAAAAAGAGAAGAAAACAAACAGATAATGGTGCAGTACGCCAAAAAAGTTGACATTAAAACATTAAAAACTCACACATGACAAACATAACACACAATGACAGACAGACACTAGCAAGACTATAATCCTAACAAAAAGCTATTTATTAACATTGAAACACTGGGTTCCGGAGGATACAGCACTTAAGTCCAGAGGGGTAAAATTAAAACCCTACTTACAGGACAGTGGATGGTAAAAGCAGTAAAGCTGAAGATCGCTCAGGTGCTCCTCTCTGATGATAACTGGAGCTCCTTTAGGGATTGCCTCGTGTGGGGGATGGATGTTGAGTCGCACGAAAACCGGAACTTCCTGGTGGATGTGACGTCACACGCTGCGGTGTTACTGAAATCACTGCTCCTCTTCCTCTCCTTTCCCCCCACAGCCTACACAACTGCTGCCAATATCCTCCTCAACCAAACGAACAGCTCTAAAAACAGAATAATCTCCCAACGACGTTTCATGCACATACGTCACTACCCCTGAAGAAGTGCACGTTGGCTGAGGATAGAGATAATAAGTATCAGCACAAATGCAGCTCAATGAGTAACAAGCATGACAAGAAGCTGACTAACATACAGATAAATCAGCAAGGAGACAGGCTTAACCATTAACCACGGAGCGATAGACTGCTGCTGTACCAGGATACGAAAGCAATTAAAAGCGGGTCAAATGCAGAGACAGAGATACAGTGTACCGACAATACCACTCTCTTGCCGATCCCTCCCTGGAGACGTCACCAGGCCAAACGCCCTAAGCGTTTCCCTCCTACACGGAGATTCTTCAGGGGCGAGTGTTTTTGTTCTATAATATAACCTACAATAGACTGCTATGTCAAATAAACACAGGGTTAATAAAATAAAAGTCCAGAATTTAGCATCAATTTGTTGGTAAATAACTGTGTCAGAAAAAAATGATCCAATACAGGCTTCCTCTGGATCCTGGCAGCTCTCTTCATGGAAACAACCACCTCCTTAAAATAACCTAAATAAAAAATACGACAGAAAGAAACCGAGGATCCCAGCAGGATGTGTCACCTCGTGGTATGATCCTCCGGCAATCTGCAACAGCTCACTTATGAAATCAGCCAAGTGCTGAAGAAACGCGTAGGGAATTTCTTTCTGTTACTGCCGCATCCCTGCATCATCGTATAATACCGCAACGCTGAAGGTCTAGCACTAACCCAGACGATGAATCAGGAACATGGGGTGGAACAACAGTGAGCTGTTCCTGATTGCCAGAGGACCGTACCACGAGGTGACAAAAGCCTGCTGGGATCCTTGGTATTTTTCTGCTGACGGGAGTTGCAGAGTGCCTTTCCGGAGTACTGTTGGAGCATGAGCATTGTCTCATAGAATGCACATTTTTCACGAATGTTTGTGAGTCTGTATTTTTTAGCTTGTCCAGAAAATAAAAACTGATATATATATATATTCTGGTTATGCGCATACATTATGGCTCATACGTTTTCGTCTCATGTCTTTTTTTGGTGCAGTTAGCCACGCATGCGCACAGGTTAACCTCTGTTGAGCAGGGCGGGTTACCATGGCAATTAGGGACGCTGCGGGTTGCGCGCGCTATACCCGATTGCAGTAAACATGGTATTAAGAGTCACGAATGCTCACTAGGCTTCTTCCTTGCATGGCATGGTGGGTTTCCATGGCAACAGGAGATTCTACGGGCCGCACATGCGCACTTTATGCCATATGGTGTCTCATGTGTTCCATGTCAGTCTCCCTGGCTCCGTTTACATTGCATTAGAAGCACGGTACAACAGCCTGTAATGAGGCTTTAAAGGGAGGTGGTGCCATGATTCTAATAGAGTCTTTGTGAATATTGACAGCCCTATCAGAGCTATGCTTTCAGGTGACTTAGTAAGAACAAGCAATGTAATTGGCACATTGGGTTTTAGCTACCATTTGATGCGTCATGTGGGGTTTGGAAAATTGTTCGCATTGGTTGATTGCATGATTTGTGTACACTGGTGGGGTATACGTTACAGTGGTCTTCATTCTAATACTGTACAACCCTGAGGAAGGTTCCGTTTGCAGGAACCGAAACGTTGGTTTTTGTGTTTCAATACACCTTTTGAATTTTCAACCCGTGTGTACCATCATCTGGTAATATACATCTTTATTATCTTTTATGGGACAAGCATCTGGATTTTCTCCTTATATGTGTGTGCCGGCTGCTGTGATTATATATATATATATATATATATATATATATATATATATTAGTATCTATTGAGTGAGGGAGTATTATATCTGAGGGGTGAGGGGGTATATGATATAATATATATCTTATAGCACATGTCATGCATTATTTTTATGATGTATCCAAAGTAGGACTGACATTTTGATCTTTCATTAAACCTATACATCATTTGCATAAGTTCACTGTCATGTTGTGTTCCTTGTTTCTTCACTGTTACAGTAGCATTAATTAATTTACTCACACATACTCTTAATAATTAATAATTGAAACATACACATCCATTCTGTCACCTCTTCTCCTCTTTTCGTGTATTCATTTACTAACAAAGTTTTACACCCAGCAACAAATATATAAAAGCAACAGAGGCAATACTTTTTAATTAATATAAAAACAGAAAAAATAGACAGCACCCAAATAAATGCTGAAGACAAGATGCAGGGTGCCAAAGGAACAAAGAGGACCCTAATTCCACAAAAATACTAACTAAAAACACAATAGGATGTTACAGATCTCACTGACATAAAAAAGTATCAAACATAGAGATATGCCAAATGGAAAATTTAATCAGTCTTGGGTTGCAACCCCAGTATGAGCAGCAGGAGTGAGAGAGAAGGACATTATCTTTCTGAGGACAAGGACGGTGGAATCACGCTTATCAAAAGCAGTATCCATCCTCTTGTTGCATTGGACTCTGTACATTTAGCCTTTGCTTGGGGTTTGCATATTTTTGGTGGGACGCAGAGTTTAGGGAAGTATCTTTAGTCCTTTTGGACCTCAGGGAATATGCCTGAGGAAGGGGTAATTAACCCAAAACAATGCCCCGCTATTGTCTCTCTTTTACCTTCCCCCCATCCCCTATGTTCCCCTTGTGGTTTTCATTGTCTTTCCCCCTTCCCCTGTGTTGTTCCCTTGTATCGCTTTATTTAGGGTAATTTTTTTACGTTTTTGCTACTTACATGTATGACATTGCTCCTTTTTGCTTATCTTGTGCTTCTTTAATTACATTTTCCATTTGGCATATCTCTACGTTTGATACTTTTTTTTATAAGTCAGTGAGTGCTGGAACATCCTCTAGTGTTTCTACTTTTTAATTAATATACAAAGAGCTGAATGTAGAAATGGTTTATTGTATGAATAAGCATTCTGTTTTTACAGTTATTTGACCTTGTGAGTCCGACCTCTGTCTTTGCCCATGAGATGTTCTCTCGAGTTCATGTTGGGTTTGAACAATATGATGAAACATTTGGGCATAAACATGCAGACCAACAGAGCCCAGCTGGAAGACAGGATGGCGAAGACCTCCATGGCCACGGTGTACTTGCCGCGTGCACTGAGGGAGGCCGGGATATAGGACACCCAGACAATGAGGAAGGCCAGCATGCTGAAGGTGATGAATTTCGCCTCATTGAAGCTGTCAGGAAGCTGCCTGGCCAGGAAGGCAACAATAAAGCTAACAGTAGCAAGCATACCAAGATATCCTAGCATACACCAAAAGACTATAGGGGAACCCTCATTACACTCAATGATAATGACCCCAGATTTGGTTTGGGTGTTGTGTTCTGGGAAGGGAGGTGAGAATGAGAGCCAGAAGATGCAGAGAAAAGTTTGAATAAGGATGCAGAAAATGACAACAATATAAGAGACCCGATTGCTGGTCCACTTCCTCAGATTGCTACCAGGCTTGGTGGCCTTGAAGGCGATGACAACCATGATGGTTTTGGCCAAGATACATGAGACGCAAAGGGCAAAGACCATACCGAAAGCAACCTGGCGCAGAAGACACTTCTCAGTTTGGGGATAACCAATGAAAGCTAAAGAGCAGAGGAAGCAGAGGGACAGGGAACACAGGAGAAGACAACTGAGGGTGTAGTTATTGGCTCTGACAATGGGAGTGGTTTTGAAGTGGATAAAAAGTCCAAACATGAAAACTGGGACTAAAGATGAGGAAACACTTGTAGCGGCCAAGGTGACACCCAATGGCTCATCATAGGAGAGGAATTCTCTGTACTTTGGGAGGCATTTGTCCCTTTGAAGATTGGGCCACATATCCCACGGACATTTAGAGCAATGAATAGAGTCTGAAAAAGACAGAAAAAAATAAGTGTGATAATCTATCAAGCTATGTTCAGAATTTATGCTGGCTTTCTAGTTCTTCTTAGATCTTCTCACCTGTTTGGTTGGAGATCTCTCCTTGGGGACAGAGGACACATTCGAAGCAGCAGACCGGCTTCCCTCTCAATGCTGCCTTCCTGAAACCAGGGGGACAACTGCTACTGCAGAGAGAGAGAGGGACCTGGAGGATAATTTGGAACGATTAAGTGAATATGAGGAAGATATGACTGGGATTCAGTACTATAAAATGGCCAAACTCTGTCCGGTCTGGTTGAGACAGATTGGATTATTGGGATATAACATGTTGTCACCAGCACTGAAAGTTGCATGTTGAGTAATTTTATCAAACCACAGTGGGACATAGATGACGTTTTGTAAGTAAATGAATGAGCGGGTACATTTCTGTCTAGGGTTTCCACCTATTAACCAATTCCACCAACTACAGTACATAGAACTCATCCTATTACTTCATATAATGTCTCCCCATAATCCCTCCTATTGCCCCATGTAGCCACCTCCTATGTCTCCAATTTCTCCATATAACCACTCCCTATAACTCCTATTATCCCACATATCCATTCCCTACAACTCATATTGCCCTAAATAATTGCGCCCTATAACTCCTTCTATTGCCCCATATAACTGCTCCCTATAACCTCCTATTAACCCATATAACTGCTGTGACGGTAGGGGGTAACCAGGCTCTTCAATAATAGCCCATTCTTCAAGCCTATTTTGGTTACCCCTGATCTATGTACAAGGGTCCAAGAGAGTTAGCTCTTGGCCCAATAACATTGTATCATTCCAATATACTGTATGTATTAAAAGTATTTTTTGTATTTTTCCCTTTCCGATCATGCTAGTGCAAAGGTGACCAGAGTAGGGTTTGAGGGTGACCCAACCATATATAAGGTTGAGGGGAGACTCTGAGCGTCCAGACTGAGTCCAAGATAAAGTGGAATAAGGCAGATAGAAATAAAACTACAGCATTTTTCCTGTTCTGTCCCCTGTACCCAGAGACTCAGAAGTGTATGAAAATATACGTTAATATAATATAATTTGCTTGTTACATCGGAACCGATGTCCAAACAGGCTACCCGAGCTAACACATATGTGCCGGTAAGTCTTCTGGAGATCGGAGTTCAAAGCAACCAAAAGATGCCCAGAGGTATGATTTGAGATTGCCAAGGAGAGAGGTGGCAGGCGTGCACATGTCTCCTGGCTATTTAGAATTTCCCACTGACCGAGCTATTCTAGCCAGCTTAGCTCTGATTGGTTGCTTGGGAAAGTTCCCATGTATTGATTAGCTGCTCAGTTTTGTGAATGAAAAATGAGAATACTATAAGAATCGATGAGCCAATCAGATTGGAGTTCTCCGGTTGTAAGACCTCGGGCGAGTATTTCAAAGTTGCAAATAGCAGAGCAACCAGCTTCGATTTTGAGTTTTAAAAGCCTGCCCTCCAGAGACTAACACCAGCTTTTTGCACCCAAGTTCTCAGAAATGATCATAGCGGACGCGGATGGGATTTTATACCGATTTGAGTTACAGGGGATTTGGAGTAACTCGCGGTCAGGAGGGACCAAGTTATCAGTAGAGAGCATACCTGTGGCATATGGAATGTCATGTCGATTTGAGTTCCAGGAGATTTCTGGTGTCACAGGAGACATGGCTATTTACACCATTTTACCAGGATCATTCATTGAGCAAAACAAGGTAATGAAATAAATTGTAATTTATTCGCATAAATTCGCATACACACAACGGAACACAAAATACAGATGAAAATACACACTTACTGGGAGTCTGGTGTTGAAAACTAGATTTTTCTAGTTGCAGGGAGCTCTAAATAAGGGTTTTACCCTGACCGGGACTTAGCCTGAAATCTCCTGGAACTCAAATCCACTGCTCCTTTCTCTTCTAAGAACTTGGACTTTCTTGACTGCGAATTACCACCAATCCTCTGGAACTTCAATCGGCATAAAATCCCAGCCGCGTCCGCTACGTTCGATTTTGAGAACTTGGTCGCTAAAGTTGGGATTTAGAATCTGGCAGGCAGGTTTTTCTGTCTTGAAATCGAAGCCGGTTGCTCTGCTTTTCGCGCAAGAGTAACTTTGAAAAACCCGCCCGTGCTCTTACAACAAGAAAACACGAATCTGATTGGCTCACAGGTTCTTTATAGTATACTGAGTTTCATTCACAAAACTCAGCAGCCAATCATCGCGTGGGAAAATTCACAGCAACCAATCAGAGCCGAGCCGGTAAGAAAAGCCGGGTCAGCAGGAAAAATGAAATAGCCAGAGACATGTGCAAGCCTGGCACCTCACTCCATGGCTATTTAAATGCTACCTGCTGGGACAGTCTCCTCCATGTCTGGAAGAGCAAGTGGCATCCTAGATGACTGCCATTGTTCTCCGGACCTGGGTACTCAGCCCTTCCCCACTAACAAAATGCTCTTCACACCTCTGGGCAACCTCTGGTTTCTTTGAACTCCGATGTCCAGCAGACTTACCTGTGCCTATGGGTTAGACTGGGCAGCCTGGGTGGACATCGGTTCCGAACGTAAAAGCACATTACATTACATTAATAAAGTATAATTTTAATACACTTCCCTGAGTCTCTTGTTATAGAAAGTAGAACAGGAAAAATAGTTTTCTTCAATCCGTATCTCCCTTATCCCTCACTACACTTTACCTTAGACTCAGTTTGGACTCTCAGAGTTTCCCCTCACCCTTATATATGATTGGGGCACCAACAAAACCTATACTGGTTGTGGGTCACCTGGGCACTAGCTGAGGTACTCCCCTTAACCTAGGAATTCCCTCAGCTACAGGAATAGATGTTTCATCCCTGTGCCCCATTCACGTTTCTGGGCTGTGCTGAAGCAGAGTACCCTAGCGGTAAGTCGCGCTTGCGTTTGCGTTTTCAAATGGAAGTATTGCCGGGGCAATGTGCCTACATGAATCCGAGAATCAGGCATGATTCCTGGGTACATTTATGGGGGATCTGACAACTCTGGACACCAACTACCTAGGCACATTCTGACAACGGTTCCTCCACAAAACCCCCCTTGAAACTAACCTAGCAATCCCTGCTTGATTCCATGCCCAGAAAGGGAAAAACACAAAAAATATGTTGATTACACAGAGTAAATGGGAAACATACAATGTTACTGGGCCCAAGAGTTAACTCTCTGGGACCCTTATACACAGATCAGGGGTTACCAAAACAGGCTTTACCTTTATTTGAGAGCCTGGTTACCCCCTACCGTCACATTGTGTCTAAGCACATTTTTGCCAAACAAATTACAATTTATTTAATTACCTTGTTTTGCTCAATGAATGATCCTGGTAAGAAGGTGTATTAATAACCTGGTCTCCCGTGACAGCCGCTCCCTATAACTCTTCCTATTACCGCTCCTTATACATGTATCTCCTCTCCATAGAAGTACCTTACCTCACTTCCACCTGACGCCCAATGCACGACACTGGCATTGATGGTGAAAACCTGTCCAATGGCAGTTCCGGTATCATAGCTGCCCACCTTGACCTGTTTTGTTCCACCCTCCGGGCTCGGTTGCCAGTTCACTATATCATACACCGCAGGTGGGTCCCCGTTCTCGTTAAAGAAGAGCTCCCTCCCACTGCTCGTCCTCATGCGCACCTTCTTCACATAGTGCAAGAGCTGCAGAGAGAGTTATGTTACATAGGCTCAGAGTTATTACAGACAATGGGGCTCGTAAAGGAATGATAACCAATGGAGTAATCAAAGAGAAACTCATGCAAAGCAGTGGGACTCTGCTGCCCAGAGGTACTGGTCATTTACTCCCAAACTTGGGTATGTTGTCAACATATTATTTTCTTCCATATAACTGGCCCATATAACGCCTCCTTTTGCTCCATATAACTGCTCCCTATAGATTTTCATATTGCTCCATAAAACCCCTCCCTATAACATCTCCTCTTACTCCATATAACCCCTCCCTATCACTCATCTTATTTCCCCATATTACAGTACATCTCCCTAAAACTCCTCCCATTGCCTTATATAACCCCTCCATTTAACTCCTACCATTGCCCCTTAAAACCCCTCCCTATAACTCCTCCTATTGCTCCATTAAAACTGCTCACTATGGTTGTAGATCCTCGGAAGCCCGTAAAATATTTTATGTTATATTAAGTTTATGAGGCGTTCACTCTAACAATGCATATCCCATACAGTAGGTCAGTTTTGGTTACCGTCATAAATTATAGCAAATAGTGGCATTACTCCTAACCTTGACACTGAAATAGGTCGGTTATAGAGTTTGGATAAGTGTAAGACCACAGTTAGGTATGATTTAATAATCATATTGTTATTTACTATATTATTTCCCTCTTCTGTCTTCTCTTTATTTACTCTAATGAATTAACTATTGAAAACTGGAGAGAAGTAACCCCACCTTGGGTGAGGACAGGCTTTACACCATGTTATTTAAAGTTAACGCAAAGCAGTGCTATCTTCACCGGGCATTAAGCCTATATGCAAACGAGGAACCAAATGATCATTGTTTTTGCATATATTTAGCTTTGTAGAGACCTGTTAAAAGCGGGGAAAATAATAGATATTATCTAATAATGTAACATCACTTTAGTAGCCCAGATTTAATGTAGCTCTCAGTTTCTACCCCTATAACTCTTCCTATTACTTCAATGCTATGCTCTGTATCTTGACCAGTGAAGTACAAAGTCCTAGATGCCATATTGGTGGGCTGGAGAAATGGAGATTGGTTGCAGGCTTTGATACCATTGAGGAAACCAACAATAGATTTCTTCAGCGATTAAATCATAAAGTACAGAGTTTACAAAACCCCATACTGTACGTTTTTTCTTCAAGTGTTATCTGGCAGCACAATTAGAAGGAAACATATATATCCTGAGGTGATGAGGAGGGTGGATTTGGAGTGGTGAGAATATATAGTACAGGCATACCCCGCTTTAAGTACACTCACTTTAAGTACACTCACGAGTAAGTACATATCGCCCAATAGGCAAACGGCAGCTCGCGCATGCGCCTGTCAGCATGTCCTGAACAGCAATACCGGCTCCCTACCTATACCGAAGCTGTGCGCAAGCGGGGAGACTATAGAGCCTGTTACAAATGCGTTATTTACATCAGTTATGCACGTATATAACAATTGCAGTACAGTACATGCATCAATAAGTGGGAAAAGGTAGTGCTTCACTTTAAGTACATTTTCGCTTTACATACATGCTCCGGTCCCATTGCATACGTTAATGCGGGGTATGCCTGTATATTTTTCCTTTTATCGGTGCTACCACAGTACACTCAGAGAAGAAACCTACAATGTTTTGGTAAACTCTGCACACTGTAATCTCATCTCTAATGTTGATCCTTCCAAAAAAGGTGTCTAATATTTCTTTTTTACTGTATTGGGCTACAGTATACTCTAGTTTTGCGATTTGTTAAAGATTTCTACCTGCCATGGTTGGAAATTCCAAATATTTGAGCATCTTCCATGTGAGAATGGCCCTTCTCCTTGACGGCAGTCTGTCAAATCTTTCAAAGCTTTGGCTACCACACGGACTGCAGTATAGATATTGTAGGTTGACCTTAAGTCAGAGACATCATTGTAGATGTTCTGGATGTTTTCTAGATTTTCTGCTCCCGTACACTCTTTTATTGAAGTCCCTGATGAGCCTGTTATGTTTTTCTGGTCCAGGAACTTGCAGCTGAAAGCTTCCTCCCAGAATATTTTCACCCACTCTCTTCCTGTAGACATGAATGGGTAGATGCTGTTGAGGAACTCTTTAAACTCCGGGATAGTTCCGCTGGGGAGGGCAAAGCCAAATGTTCCAGAAAGAAGTCCTGAGTATTTATCCACTGATAAGACAGTGGAGGTAGCCCAAGCTTCACTGGCCAACAATATCTTCCCTGTCACCTTCTGTCTCAACATCTCATCCAGAATAAAGGGTAAGTCAAAATCAGTGGAGAAGATGATCACAGCCTTGGCCGTTGACTCTTTGAGGACCCGGGCAATCTGTGGAGCATTGCGGTCAGGCTGATTTATCATTATGTTCTCCGTGAAGGCCACACAAGCTCCGGCCTTAAGTATCTCTCTACTGGTGACCTGGATGCCCTGTTGCCCATAATCATTGTCAATAGCCACCAGTCCCACCCAGGTCCAGCCGAAGTGCAACACCAGATGGGCCAGTCCCTGGGACTGGAAGGCGTCACTGGGGACAGTTCTGAAGAAGGAGGGGAACTGTGTCCGGTCGCTCAGGAGGGAGCTGGTTGAGTAGAAGCTGATCTGTTATGAGGAAGATGCCGGAGAGGTTGGTGAACAAAACAGAATCCAAATTGTTTTCAGGATTTTGGGGCCTAAATGTTATAGTCTCCTAGATGCCAAACTGGAACAAAATTAGTGCAGCATAACAACAGTACCACTTTTATCAAAATGAAAACTTCCAATTGATTTCAACGATTATCCTTCACTCTTTTTAACAAATAAACCTGGCACTTGTGCGAAAAACAATAACAATCTGACCATATATCAATGTCCAGATAGGTGTTCCTGTGATCATAAAACAATGTCCAGTTTGATACTCCTGTGATCTTCAATCAGGTCACTTGGGCAGTTATATAGCATGAAAGACAAAAGCAAAAAGACACATATATGGTCAGATTGTTATTGTTTTTCGCACAGGCGCCAGGTTTATTTTTTATTTGTCCTTATCTGTAAGTACTAGTCAGATTTTTCTACTAGGCAGCCTGGCTCATATACAGTATATGGGTTTTTTATTTATCACTATTCACTGATATTTCACTAAATAGTATTTAAGTTTAAGCGCTTATATCACTTTCTTTTTTCTGTCTTCACTCTTTTTGGCTCTTGCTTTACAACAGTTTGGCATTGGACAGACCTTTGAAATTTATCACTGCATTAAATCTCATGGTAAATATTGCATTAGGCTTAACAAAATGCATTGTGTTAAGCCTAATGCAATATTTACCATGAGATTTAATGCAGTGATAAATTTCAAAGGTCTGTCCAATGCCAAACTGTTGTAAACAACCGGTGCAATAATGTCTGTCACTGCTATGTACATCATGTGATCTTCCAACATGTGCATGTCTTATTGACTGGTTTCTTTTTTCCTTGTGTTGATGAAATCTGCCAGGTCTGAGGACACATTATTCTCAATGCCTAGGAGATCAGGGTCCCACATCGCAATTACCAAGCGGAAAATAAAGGGGCAATCCCTGTAAGGACAAAAGTGAACTAATTCCACTGACAAGTTTGCATAGTATTTTTTATGAAAAGTCTTGCATTGCATGTATTTGTCAAAATATGTTAAGATCATAAATGGTCAATATTTTCTTTTGTTCCACTGACAATTTTTTTTTTTTTTTTCAAACTTAATTTTTTTATTGAGTAGTAAGGCGAAAATATACAGAAATACAATGGTTAAATAAGTAATCAGGGGGAGGGGGGTTGGATACAAAAATAAAAAGGGGAGGGCGGGGCAAGGAGTTGGAACAGCAAGTTGGCAGGACTTTAGAAACATAATACTCATCAACATAACATACTTTGCTTTTTTCCGGGGCAGCCTATTTATCTCCCATGGGGTCTGTCTCTAAGAAAATCGGGGTGGTGAGACGGAACGTACATTTTGTGAGGTAGACTATAGTGATGGGGTGGGGGAGGCAATTAGATATACCCTTTAGTGGTGGTATAGGGATGGTTTTGCCAAATTACAAACTGAGACCTTAAAACTACATTTTGACTGTCTATAAACATTATCCAGGGTAGACATACCTTCTGGTAAATATCGAATGTATCATTTAGAAAGCTAGTGAGTTTTTCCATCGTACATACGAACCATAACTTGTTTCTAATTAGCGGGATTGAAGGTATTTTATCTTGTTTCCAAAGACCTGCTAGAGCGCACCGTGCTGCTGTGATAATATGAGTTTCCACTGATAATTTTAATAGGATTTATAATTTTTTTTTTTTTTACTATAATCTGACAAATTTAAGTTTTTTTAATTATGTTTTGTAAAGTAAGACTTGGGAGGGGTGTGATTTCCTCTAACTGCTCTCTTTTGAGCAATGTCCATGTGGGTTCAGCAAGTGCATCTATAGATAGAAACAATATCCACAACTTCCCTATCTTTACTGACTCTCTGATAAGGACATGTCGGGATAGGAAGAAAAAACTTGGTTGACAAACACTCCCCCCATTCAGGGACCCCTAAGAAATTTAACTGGCAGACTATATGGAATTACACGTGTAATACACAGGCAGACTTTGTGGAATTACACGTGAAATACAAAGGTAGACTGTGTGGAATTGCACGTGTAATACACAGGCAGACTATATGGAATTACACATGTAATACACAGGCAGACTACAGTATGTGCAATGCTCATGCTCCAATGATTTTTTCAGTACCATGGATAGCAAACTCAACCTTACAGTACCTGCGGGTATCGGTACAGCCCCAGGATCTGAGCCATCAGAATGGAATATGTAGAGATAGAGTGGCCGACAACAGCTGCCAAGGGGACACCGTGATGGCACCTGTAATTGGGCACAGGCGGCCCTTGCCCAGTCAGCACTTGAAGGGTTCCTTCTATTGCCCTCTGTAGCACAGCGCAGGAGTCATAGATATGGAGGCCCAAGGTGATGTTGGGTAGAAGCTCAATGTCCCTGTTGATCTCCTTCACGGCAAACCGCATGGCCTGGACACGCTGGTAATTCTCGAAACGGAACCTAGATGTTAGGGTGGGGGTTGGAAAATCTGATGAGGCAATTTAACCCTCAGGATATTTTGAGGATCAAACCATGAGTCATATATTAAAGTGAAGAATGGGGGTGTATAGATCATTTATGACATGATACTAAAGTGTGAAGAAAAAAGTATGTGCACTCATAATAACAAGGAGATCTGCCATGGGTGCACAGGAATTACCCATTGAATGGAATAACTGTGAAAATAAAACATACTCTGATGGACTTAGTAATCAATAAAGTACATTTATTTTAAGAGGAGCGACGTTTTGGCCATGATAAAGGTCCATGTTAGTACTGAAACGTTAATCCTAATAAAATAAATGTACTTTATTGATTACCACTCACTGGAGTGCTGCTCTCTGTGATATGTATTCACAATGACAGTAAAGGGTGCATGGAGGCAGAGTAAGGTGTGTCAGTACTAGAATAGCAGGGAGGGTGGTGCACAGCAGGATTGAGGATAGCAAAATGGGCTTCGTTTTACAGACAAATATTTATACATAACACTGGCCATTTAATCCATTAAACAAACCGTTGACATTAGGTCACTTTGTCCCTTTGTTTCACTGACCTTTTAACCCATTAAACACGTCCCTGTCATTAGGTCACTTTGCTCCTACGTGGGACTGACCCTTTAACCATTAAACACTTCCAGTTATTAGGTCACATCCCTCTCTTTGCTCCTGCGTGGGTCTGACACTTTAACCCAGGCCTGCACAACATACGGCCCGCGGGCTGCATGCGGCCCACCTGGCCTCTCTGTGCGGCCCGCGATGACTCCGGCCTGGCACCAGTTAATTACATAAATTTTAAAAAAGTAAAAAAAAATGGTGGCAATTCCCCGCGGTCCCGGCGCGCATGCGTAGGGCCCACTCCTCCCCCCTGCACCCTCCCCCCTGCTCCCTCCCCCCGCTCCCAAAGTGGGATGGAGGGGGAAGTAAAAAGCAAGCTCCTCTGTGGCCGCTCCCCCCCCCCCCCTGCTCCCAACGTGGGGCGGTAGGGGAAGTAACAGCCAGCTCCTCCTGCGGCCTGTTTCCCAGCGCTTCCCTCCACGGCCAGCTTCCCGCGTCCCCCCGAGCTCACCTCCTGTGCCCCCCCTTCCCGAGCTCACCTCCCGCATCACCCCCTCCGAGCCCCCCTTCCCGAGCCCACACCCCCAAGCCCAACTCTCGTCCCTGGCAGCTGCCGCAGGGATATCGGGGGCAGGAGGGGAAAGCGTCTGGCGGCAAGCTGCACCCACCCGGTCAAGGTAAGTCACTGTCATCCACCCTGTCACCCAGTCACTGTCACCCAGTCACTGTCACCCTGTCACCCAGTCACTGTCACCCACCCAGTCACTGTCACCCTCCCAGTCATTGTCACCCAGTCACTGTCACCCTGTCACCCAGTCACTGTTACCCTGTCACTGTCACCCTGTCACTGTCACTCTGTCACCCACTCACTGTCACCCTGTCACTGTCACCCTGTCACTGTCACCCTGTCACCCAGTCATTCTCTCCCACCCAGTCACTGTCACCCACCCAGTAATTGTCACCCAGTCACTGTCACCCTGTCACCCAGTCACTGTCACCCTGTCACTGTCACCCTGTCACCCAGTCACTGTCACCCTGTCACTGTCACCCTGTCACCCAGTCACCGTCACCCAGTCACTGTCACCCAGTCACTGTAACCCTGTCACTGTCACCCATCCAGTCACTGTCACCCTGTCACTATCACCCACCCACCCAGTCACTGTCACCCTGTCACCCAGTCACTGTCACCCTGTCACTGTCACCCACCCAGTCACTGTCACCATGTCACTGTCACGCACCCACCCAGTCCCTGTCACCCAGTCACTGTCACCCTGTCATCCAGTCACTGTCACCCAGTCACTGTCACCCAGTCACCCTGTCACCCAGTCACTGTCACCCAGTCACTGTCACCCAGTCACCCAGTCACTGTCACCCAGTCACCCAGTCACTGTCACCCAGTCACTGTCACCCAGTCCCCCAGTCACTGTCACCCAGTTACCCAGTCACTGTCACCCAGTCACCCAGTGCTGCTCTCTGTGATATATATTCACAATGACAGTAAAGGGTGCATGGAGGCAGAGTAAGGTGTGTCAGTAATAGAATAGCAGGGAGGGTGGTGCACAGCAGGATTGAGGATAGCAAAATGGGCTCCGTTTTAAAGACAAATATTTATACATAAGACTGGCCATTTAATCCATTAAACAAACCGTTGACATTAGATCACTTTGTCCCTTTGTTTCACTGACATTTTAACCTATTAAACACGTCCCTTTCATTAGGTCACTTTGCTCCTACGTGGGACTGATCCCAGTCATTGTCTCCAGTCACTGTCACCCAGTCACTGTCTCTCACCCAGTCACTGTCTCCCATCCAGTCACTGTCACCCACCCAGTCACTGTCAACCCGCCATTCACCCACCCACCGCCATTCATCCACCCATCACCATTCACCCACCAACCGCCATTCACCCACCACCATTCACCCTCCCATCGCCATTCACCCACCCACCATCATTCACCCAACTGTCATTCACCCACCCAGTCACTGTCATTCACCCACCAACCCACTCACTCACACACCCAGGCAGGCAGTCACATGTCTTAAGTTGAAAATATACAAAATAAACAGGTTGCATTGTAATGTTTTTTTCTGTATCACAATAACAAAATAGTTAAGTAAAAGTTGCGCACTAAAATATATTTTTTCGTGGTAGGTGAGCTATGGGTTCGGGGTGGGGGGTGTGCTATGGGTTCGGGGAGGGGGGGTGCGCTATGGGTTCGGGGAGGGGGGCCGTGCTCCTTTCATTTGTCCCGGGCCCCATGATTTCTGTTGGCGGCCCTGTGGGTGATGTGAGGTGCAGGGGGGGAGGGTGATGGGAGATGCAGGGGGGTGATTGGAGGTGCATGGGGGGATTTGAGGTGCATGGGGGGTGATTTGAGGTGCAAGGGGGGGTGATTTGAGGTGCAGGGGGTCATTGGAGGTGAAAGGGGGTAATTTGAGGTGCAAGGGGGGTGATTTGAGGTGCATGGGGGTAATTTGAGGTACAAGGGGGGTTGATTTGAGTGCAAGGGGGGATGTGTATTAGGTGCAAGGGGGTGATTGAGGTGCAGGGGGTCATTGGAGGTGCAAGGGGGTGATTTGAGGTGTTATGGGGGGTGATTTGAGGTACAAGGGGGGTGATTTGAGTTGCAAAGGGGTGATTTGGGCAGGAGAGTGTCATGGGAGGTGCAAGGAGGGGAGAGTGATGTGAGGTGCAAGGGGAGAGCGAGAGGCGTGTGAGGGCAGGGGGTGGTGTGTGTGTGTGCTTGTGTAGGGGGGTATTGTGTGTTTGATGTGGAGGGGGAGTATTATGTGTGTGGGTGAGGGGGAGAGATGGGGTATGAGCGATAGATGGGAGTATCGCAAAGGTTGATGTGAGGGGTTCTGGGGTAGATACGAGGATGATGATGAAGGTTGCTGGGGGAGAGAAGAGGAGGAGGAGGAAGAGGAGGAGGATGATGATGATGATGATGATGATGATGATGATGATGATGATGATGATGATGATGATGATGATGATGATGTGATGATTTTACCCGTGAGGCCCAATTTTTTTTTCCTTGGAGCAGTTCGGCCCTTCTCACTTTACGAGTTGTGCAGGCCTGCTTTAACCCATTAAAAATGTCCCTGTCATTAGGTCATTTTGCTTGTATGTGTCGCTGACCACTTTAAAGATGACATCAACATCATCTTTGGGGCCAAAAGGGGGACATGGCCCATATTTGGTGGTCATGTCCGGAGATTCAGAGGTACTAGACAATGATCCAGAAGCTTCTACAAGAACTTACGGGGCTTCTTTTCCCCCTGGACTCCTTGACCTTCGTGCTGAGCAAACCTATAGATGACCTCCCGCCCCCCCCCCCTGAGTAGACTAGTATCAGCTATCCTAACCGCAGCCAGATGCTCAATAGCAGCGGCGTGGAAACACACCAAAGCCCCAGCGAGAAACACGGTGTTGAGAAAAATAGACAAGGTCATTGCCATGGATAAACTTACAGCAATGCTCAATAAAACAATGCCACATTTTCGGAATACCTGGGACCCCAGGAGCTGCCCGCTAGGACTAGGCCTGCATTAGGCCGTCCTCATACTGACAGAAAGGGAGGAAGAAAACAGAGTTCCCCCCTCTCCCCCCCACCCCACACCCAGTATGTCTTCCCCCCCTCCCCCCTTAGACCCTTCCCCCCCCCCCCCACACCAACTGAAAAATACCCACTTTGGAACAACATGTTGTTTAAATCAGTTGAAAATTCATGTCATGTGCCTATGACATTGTCGTTATCATTTGGAGGTATGTTGTTCTCAATAAAAAAAGTGATATAAAAAAAGATGACATCAACAATTGTTTTATCAATAAATACATCTTACGTTTTGCATATGGCCGGAGTGGGTTTCTCTGTGAAGGTAATTTTGGGGTATATTGTGTAAACATGAATGTTTAATATCCCACCGATTACGATGTCTCCGGCCTCCACAATCCCCCTGAGTTCAGTGTTATTGAGGCTGCACCCCAGCGTGAATGGGGTAGTGTAGAATACCATAAGGTGCCATATTGTCCTATAGGAAAATGACAGCATTTTCTGACATCACAAAACTGTAGGGTCATGAATGTGATGTCTCCGGGAATTGCACAGGATAAACGCTGGCCTTGGGAAAAGGAGACACTCATCATTCACTTATTTCAAAGCTCTGTTCCTTTATTTAGTTAATGAAGCATCCTCTTGAAATGCTCAACCTCACAGACCTGAAGGGTTCTGAGGCAGGATGTAAGTTACGTGTGTTATATGAATAGCAGAAGAGGCTGCAGTTTAGGATGGAGGTGCAGTGACAGGGTTGTTTATGTGAGGGAGGTGGTCAGTACAGGAATAGCAGAGAGGGCTCCATGGCCAGATGGGGGTGCAGTGACAGAGATGTGTGTGTGATGGGTCAGTACAGGAATAGCAGACTGGGCTGCAGGTTAGTTTGGAAGAGACAGATATGTGTATGTAGGTGTGTGTGTTACATGAATAGCAGAAGAGGCTGCAGTTCAGGATGGAGGTGCAGTGACATGGCTGTGTATGTGTGTGATGGGTCACCACAGGAATAGCAGAGGGGCTGCAGGGCCAGAAGGAGGTCAGTGACAGAGGGGGGGGGTGTGTGTGTGTGTGTGTGTGTGGGTGTTGTGTGTGTGTGTGTGTGTGTGTGTGTGTGTGTGTGTGTGTGTGTGTAGGGTCAGTACAGAAATAGCAGACTGGGCTGCAGGGTAGACTGGAGGTGACAGAGGTGTATGTGTGTGTGTTTTCTGAGATCCATCATGGCTTCAGGTGCAGTGAGAGGAGTAGGAGTAAGGCTGCTGCATAGAGCAGCTAAAGGGAAGGAAAGTTTGTTTCCTGAGAGAGAAGAAACTACAGGCATAAGTAAAGTAAGGAATCAGAAGAGAAAATTAGTAGAGAGCAGAGCGAGGAATCCAGATGAGAACATGAGCAGTGAGTCAGAGGAAGGCACCTGTATGTCTGTAGGTGAGATACCCGAGATCCCCAATCCCCAGGCACAGGGGCTTAGCAGCTCTCTGGAGAGAAGACCAGTGCTCTGTCCTAGAGAGGAGAGGGAGGACAGGAGAGTACGTAACTCTCACATTGTTCTACGGTTCAGAGATTACTCCTCTTCCAAACACACCCCCCTGAGACCAGCAGAGCAGGCATGGGGTCTGAGTAGAGAGAGAAGCAGGTAACAGCAGCTCACATAGTTACAGACAAAATAACCAGAAGAAGAGGTGAGAACGTCTGTAGCACTGAAACAGCAAAAATAAATTTGCCGTCTGTGCAACTGCACTAATTCAATCCATCTACAGAGTTACAGCATTCCGCCTCATTAGAACAGCCTGGCAGGGACCTCTGTTCCCCCCTCCCAGGATATTATCAGGAATTACAACAGTACCATCTGAGGTTCTATGCTTAACTAAACAATAGAGATCAGGAAACTATATTGTTGCTATTTGTGGTTACTTTTGTTGCATACGTACTGCACCAGAGACCATACTGTATCAGATAAGTATCTGAAGAAATCCTGGCAACCTGTTCCTCTTATGTGTCAAAATAGAGCAGCTAACTAAAGAAACTATTAATTGTATCACTTTCACACTGACAACCTAGGTAGGGACCATTATCCCCTTACAGTGTGATATGAGACTTAAGATCTGAGTGCGAGGTGGTTTGGGTTTTCATTAACCATTAACTGTGATTCAAAAAAACTCAACTTCTCTGTCCCTCTGCCCTCCCCTTTCATGACTTCGCTGGCCTTGCAGCCAGTGACGTCACCCAAAACCAAATTACAACTCTTGCAAATGGCGACGGCAGCAGGTGACGTCATTGGTCGCGTCGCCGTCACTATAAGGGTGGCCTAAGGCCCATCAGTTACTCCGAGGTAGATGATGCCATAGCATCCTTACATTTAAAGAAAACTCCTGGATCAGATGGACTAACTGCAGAGTATTATAAATGCTTCAAGGATATTTCAGTGCCAATCCTTGCTCAGCTTTACAAAATATTTTACTTTTCCAAGAAGTAGGAAACTCCCAGCAGGAATCTTTAGTAGTATTATATAAAAAGGATAACAAACATGAATGAAAGAATTGGAGACATGTAGCGTTATTAACTATTGACTACAAGATTTTAGCTAAGATTTTTTTTGCTAGGTTGAGTTGTGTGTCAGATACAGTACACTGGTTAGTGAGTGGCAGGGCTGTGCAGTGAAAGGAAGAAAGATATGTAATAACCTGTTATTTTTAAGAGATACTTGAGTACATCAGTATGCAGGACAGAATGGAGAAGAAGTGACAGCTGTGTGTGTATGGGTGGGAGTGTAGTCAGTACAAGAATAGTAGAGGAGGTGCAGGGCAGGAAGGAGGTCTAGTGACAGCTGTGTGTGTGAGGGCTCAGTAAAGGAATAGCAGAGAGGGCTGCAGGACAGGATGGAGGTGCAGTGACAGAGATGTGTGTGTGTGTGTGTGGGGAGGGGGGTCAGTAAAAGAATAGCAGAGAGGGCTGCAGGGCAGGATGGAGGAGCAGTGGCAGAGATGTGTGTGTGTGTTGGGGGGAAGGGGGGTCAGTAAAAGAATAGCATAGATTCGTGCAGAATGGAGGTGCAGTGACAGAGCTGTGTGAGTGGGGGTGTAGTCAGTATAGGAATAGTAGTAAGGGCAGCAGTGTACGGTGGAGGTATAGTGGCAGAGCTATGTGAGTGGGAGTGTAGTCAGTACAGGGATAGCAAAGAAGGTGCAGGGCAGGATGGAGATTTAGTGACAGAGGTGTGTGTACAGTATGTTGTCAGTAAAAGAATAGCAGAGAGGGGTGGCAGTGCAGAATGGAGGTTTAGTGACAAGAGCTGTTTGTGTGGGGGTGTAGATACACCTTTTTGGGTGTTGTAGTCAGTACAGCAATACTAGAGGAGGTGCAGGACAGGATTGAGGTGCAGTGACAGAGCTGTGTGTGCAGTAACAGGATACACTCACCTCTTCTGCCTCAGTCTCATACCGTTTCTATATAAAAGCCCTTTTTTATACAGGAGTATAATTTGCTGTTAGGGAATTTCAATTCCCCTAAAGAATAAATAAGCAGTAATCCCTCCCACTGCTGGAATAAACAGCATTACAGTGCAGAACATACTGTAACATGCAGAGAAAATACATTGCTACCTCTGCAGCGCTGAAAGGGTTCTAGGCAATTTTTTTAATTAGATAATTTTATGTGTAGCTTTGGGACTACTTGTGTGAGAATAACAAATTCCCAGCGAGGCAACGGACTTTGGAAACCTTCTGCCTTGTGTAGTTTTTATGCTCTGATAAATTGTTTAATTATCTGAACTATGTGAATTTAATATGGAAACTAAAAAATTGAAGCTTATATTAGGAGGAGGCTGGCACTGCTGCTGCTTGTGCTGTGCATAATGGTCATGGTGTAGAAGTGTGTGTGAGGGGAGTCCTTTTTAATTTTTTATATATTAATACAAAATACAATTATTCACAAGTACACACAATATTTACAGAAAAACCATCCTGAGAATCACATCAACATTACATTTGATCTTGCAGAGATTCCCTTCCAAAGAAATCTAAATGCATCTCTCCAACTTCCCAGATTCCCTCAGTTATATACTCGTTATATCTGATAAACAAATACCACAAAGTGGTCAAGCAAGTTTCCTGCAAAAAGAAAATCTAATTATTAAAGTCCCTTAAAATAGAAAAGGCTTCAGTCCGTCTCTTTTTTGTCTTAATACTATTCACATTAATAGTTGCCACTTTCAGCAGAGAGGGGCACTTTAGCATATTTAGTGAATCAATCACAGCCATTTTTTTTCTTTTTATTAATAGTTTTCTTTTTGACCATTTTCTTTCTCCCCGGGGGACTCTCTGATGGCAGAATTATTTTATTTGATGGTCCGGCCATCTCAATAGCTTGAATAAATCCAGACTGTTGCGGGGTCTGACGGTCTGAAATATCAGGGTCTGCGTCATCCATCTTTTCACCCCAACGCTTTTCTTTATTACAGTGATTCTCAAACTTTTTTGTTTGGAGGAACCCTTGAAGTACTTCAAAAAATCTCGGGGAACCCCTATCTGGCTGACACATATTAGGTTCGACAGGGGTCAGTCACAACATTTGACACCTCACGAGCCACCTCTATTTCCCACAATCTGTCCATGAATTTCTCTCCCATCCGTCTCACTAACTCTCCCCCCCTCCCGCCTTGCATGTATTTATCCCTTGTGTCTCACTCTTACTCCCTCTTTTCCTCACTCACTCACTCCCTCTCTCCCACCCCCCTCTCTTCTCTCACTCGTCCTTACCTTCCGTCAATTACCCCACTCTCTCTCAATCCACCCTACAAAATACATACCAAATAAACCCACCCCCTGGGGGGGGGGTTTCTGTTGTCCGTAGAAGGAACCCCTTAGACTGCTTCAAGGAGCCCCAGGGAACCCTGGTTGGAAATCACTGCTTTAATATCTCATATGTATTGTGTAGGAAGCTCTCTTCTGGGACAGTTTCTTTACCTTCCGTTGCTGAAATTTTCATTCCAAATGAACTTATTTGGGCAGTCTTGTTTTTCCTTTTATTGTTTACCATTCATCATTGTCATCTTTGCGATGCTCAACGCCATCTTAGTGAGATATCACCTTCCTCAGTAGAATTCTCTGTGTCTGGTGCAACACTTTGATCACCTCTTTGTTCTTCATCTGACTCTCTTTGGGCCGGAGGTGCATATTTCAGACCCAAAGACCCCAAAATGTTTTCTACAGGTGTAAGTTTGAAACTTTCTGATGACTCTGCTTTATTCTCTTTATCATTATGAGATGTTGTACTCTGTACACTTGACATTTCCCTCTGTCTATAATGGTTGTGCTCAGCTTCTGGACAATCTTTAAAGGAATGACCACATTTATAGCACAGGTTGCAGACTATGTCCTTGTCACACTCAGAGCTGTGATGACCAATTGAATCACATAAAGTGCATCTGATTTTGTCACATGCTGAGCTTAAGTGCCTGGGGGAAACACATTTAAAACACTTTTTAGGCTGTCCCAAATAAACCATCGCCCGCGGTCCCTTTCAATATATATGGAGTTTGGAAGGTGACATGCCACGCTGTGTGTGTACCTGAGTTTAACTTTAAACTTGAAGCCCCCATTCCAGAAACCTTCAGCATCCATGTTTTCACTGGCCCAGACTGAACATCACACCGTCTTTGTAGCCAAAAATATATATCTTCTACCGCTACAGTCTCAATATCAAAGATAATATTCACTTCCACTGTCACAGGGCGAGATACCTTGATAACTTTAAAAGATTCCCATTCTGGATTATCTCTCACCTCCTTGTAATGAAACCAGAACTTTTCTAGCCCTTCTGGAGTCTTAAAGCTTACTTCATAGTTTCTGCAATTTAGGGGCATGCAATAATGCATAAACATAACTGGCTTGGAAGCATAGAGAAGCTTTAAGTAATCATTTCCAATAACAAATCTGTCCGGTACATGCTCTATATCCCCACAACAAGGCAGTCTGACTACGTATCTGCGCTTTCTGGCAACTTCAAATGAGATACTGTATACTGTAGCGCCGACGTGTATTCTAAAACAAATCTGGGGAAACCACCAACAAGACCCAGGTACATGCTGGTTACATGCTGGGTACATACTGCAACATTTCAGTGACATTTCTGCAGACAGACTAATGGCCCATCGGATTAACAGAGGGGGTCCCTGGCAGTCCCATTCAAACTGAATTTTATAGTTCCTATTTTAGGAACTTTAGTTCATAGTTCCTATTTTAGGAACTCCCATCTCTTGTGCCTTAAAAGCTTCTGTGATGGTAGGGGTAGCCAGCCTCGCATAATAAAGGCGAAGCCAGTCTGGCTGCCCCAATATCATGTGTAATGGCCACCTCTGTGAGGCTTATTTTGGCCAGTGTATGATATGTTTTGTGTAACCCCTTCAAGAAAAGAGCTAATTACTGTCTGACGTCTGGAAGGGGGAAAACTGTATAAAATGGGGACCGGGGATTGTACAATAAAGAAAAACACTTGTTTTCCCAATGTTAGAGTATAGCATGTTCCTGTAGACGGATGTTCACAGAGGTACACAATGGGAGGCTTTATAAGGTGAAATTATAATAGGCTTTAATGTACCTTTTCCTTTTCATCAGGAAAGTATCCAAACACAGGGGGGGGGGGGGGACAAAGCTTCTATCCACTTGGGAGTATTTCTAGTGAACTCCTATGCAATTAATTCACATCTCCGTTAGTTAAGCAATTCTCCCAACCCCAAACACATAGCATGCAATAGGCAGACATAAGCAGTCTTTTGAGAATGAAAGTCTTATCTGTTCCTTGTGGTTTGGAGGGAAAATCTTCACTGTCCCTGCTTCAGCTCCCTTGTCTCCAGGGTTGGTCAGCATACAGGTTTAGAAGTTTTCCCTGTGTCTTGAAAGCAGCTCTGCTATCTTTTGGCAGAGCTCAAGACAAGTGTGTCTCCAAGTTCAGCTCAGGTGTCAGCTAAAGAGTTCTTACTTCCTGGTTCAAAGGCAGGCTTTTTGTAAACAATCTAATCAGGCAGGTGGTGTTTAGTAATTAACTACCACACTGCTAGATTAAAGGCACATTACTGAACAGGGATAAGTCCCCTGTTACAGTTCCCAATACAGTTTTTCCGCAAGCTAGTATGGTAATTTATGTTATTAGCATTTATCTGCAGGCATTTACAGTAATTCACTTAGCTGAGCTGCCTGCAGAGAAATGCCAGGTCGTGACAAAGGGCTGGGGTAGGCTAAGTGCTGGGTCAAATGATAAGCGGGGAAGGGCTGAGTATCAGGTCCGGGGAATGGCTCTGAGAAGGGTAGAGCTTTTGTTCTCTGCAGACTGAGGAGCCTACCTAGCGGGAGGTACAATACTTGCCAAGGGAACCTTTTGCCAGGTCTGAGCCCCGTAGACACGATTCCCATTGCCAAGTTTGAATTCCACGCTCTCCAGCAGCTATGTCATCCAGGGGAGGTCCTGAGTGCCAAAGCTGTCTCCCTTCTCCCATTGGTGCAGACGGGCGAGCCCCCATCCTCTGATTGGCTGCACCATCACGATCCGCGCTATAATTGGTCGGCTGCTCCTGCTCCATGTTAAGTATAGTCAGTGGGGGCTATGTAAGGAGTGTGGCTAGATCACAGAACCAGACAAGTTTGAGAGATGATCACAGACATGGCTGGCAGGAGATTTGAAAGTGCTCAGTGTGAACTTGCACTGATCTCAGCGGAAAAGCACTGGATAAGCACAGGATGTGAAGCGGACAGGATAAGCCTTCTGAAGCAGGCCCCTGTACCTAGTTGAGGCTAGAGTCTTTCCTCCAGTGGGTGAGTGTTTCACTGTCATCTTGTATTTTGTGTGTTTGCTGGCTTGCCAGAATAAACTTTCGTTTATTCAAATTATTGTGTCCTGTCTGGTGATAGTGATCCCGGTGATAAAAGTTGTAAAATATACTGGTCTCCAGTGACAGCCTCTACTGCTGCAGCACTTTCCACTGCCTCAGCTTTTTCTATCTCAGTCACTTCTTCTTGAGCTTGGGCGGTTTGCAGGTCTGTATCAGGTGTATTTCCAGCATTATTCCTGCAGCCCATATTCAAAGTTGCCAATTATAAGTGGCATGACTACTGTACAACTCAAGTTTAAAAGGAAGTTCAAAAGAAGTGAGGAAGAAGTGGACACCCCAACAGGCCCTGATTCCTGCATTTGAACTACGCTGGAAAGGAGGATATCATCTATACCAGACTGCATCATTACTGCTGTGATGCTGCCTTTACCATTTAAATTTGCTGTGACTTCACTTCTTCTCAAATTATGCACTTCTTTTTACCAGCCTCAGTATGTCTCAAACTCTATTCATATATCTCCATCTCTCCTTCCTTCACCACTTCTCAGTTCACATTAACTCCTTTCTTACCTGCGTCCT
Organism: Ascaphus truei; assembly: GCA_036426205.1. Classification (NCBI taxonomy): domain Eukaryota; kingdom Metazoa; phylum Chordata; class Amphibia; order Anura; family Ascaphidae; genus Ascaphus; species Ascaphus truei. Next base: position 5,277,353 of record CM071586.1, read on the forward strand.
CTGACACCACACAGCTATATCCCCTGCACTAAAAAACACCCCTACAAATCATCCTCACACATCCCCTTTCTATCCATGCTTCTCCTCCTTGCTTCTGGGGATATCTCTCCCAATCCTGGTCCCTGCCTTATTCCTACATGCTCTCGTCCTTGCCTGCCAATTGCAACCTCTACTCCTTCTGGTGTCAACCCCTCCAACCTCATACCCATCCCCTGCCACCCTCCCTCCTCTCTCCCTTTCTCCTGTGCCTTTTGGAATGCTCGCTCCCTTTCTAACAAGTTCCTCTCTGTACATGACTTTTTTCTCTCTCACTCTCTGCTCCTATTTGCTATAACTGAGACCTGGCTCACTCAGTCTGACTCTGCTCTGGAAGCTGCCCTCTCCTATGGTGGCCTTTCCTTCTCCCACACTCCGCGCACTGATGGCAGGGGTGGAGGCGTGGGGCTCCTGCTCTCCTCTCTCTGTCGTTACCGAACCCTTCCTATTCCTCCCTCTCTTGCTTTTCCCTCCTTTGAGGCTCACACTGTCCAGATTTTCTCTCCTCTCCCTGTCCATGTGGCGGTCATCTATCGCCCACCTACCTCTACTCATCCCGCTTCTGCCTTTCTCTCTCACTTTGAATCCTGGCTCTCTTTCTTCCTCTCCTCAGACTCCCCTGTTCTTCTCCTTGGGGACTTCAATTGCCACATTGATGACCCCTCTCTCCCTTGGGCTTCCCGCTTTCTTTCTCTAACCTCTTCTTTTGGCCTTCAACAGTGGACTGCATCCAGCACCCACAAGGATGGCCACTACTTAGACCTTGTTTTCACTAAGAACTTCTCTCTCTCCAATTTCTCCATTTCCCCTTTCCCTCTCTCTGACCATCATTTCATCTCATTCTCTCTATCTGGCTTCTCCCCTTCTCCACCTCCATCTACCCCCCGGTTCTGCAGAAACCTGTGCTCTATTCACTTACCTGACTTTGAGTCCACTTTATGCTCCTCCCTCTCCTCTCTCAGCTCTGCTACAGACCCCGACAACCTGGTCAGGAACTACAACTCTGTCTTGTCCTCGTCTCTTGATCTACATGCCCCGCTTTCTCTCTGCCACACTCGCCCTTCTAACCCTAGACCCTGGCTAAATTCCCACACACGCATGCTGTGTTCCTCCATTTGTTCCTCTGAACGCCTCTGGAGGAAGTCTCACAATCTCGCAGACTTCCTTCACTACAAATTTATGCTATCCTATTCCAACTCTGCCCTCTCGCAAGCTAAACAAGCCTACTTTTCTGTACTAATCAACATGCACAAGTCTAACCCACACCAACTGTTCTCTGTCTTTGATACTCTACTCAAACCACCCTCAGCTGCCTCTCCTTCCTCCATCTCCGCTCAGGATTTTGCTGACTATTTTAAGGAAAAGGTGGAGTCCATACGGCAGAAGATCCCCTCTGTTTCTTCCTCCCATCCTACACCTCTTCCTAACTCTCCTCCTGCCTTCCTTGACTCTTTTTCCACTGTCTCAGAGGAGGATGTGTCGCTGTTGATTTCCTCTTCTCCCTCTACCACTTGCCCTCTTGACCCCATTCCCTCCCATCTCCTAAAACCTCTTGCTCCTACTATAATCCCTACATTCACACACATTTTTAACTCCTCCCTCTGCTCTGGAACCTTTCCTTCCTCCTTCAAACATGCAACCATCATACCATTACTCAAAAACAGCAATCTTGACCCTACCTGTCTTTCTAACTATCGACCTGTCTCCCTCCTGCCTTTTGCCTCTAAACTCCTTGAATGTCTTGTATTCGCTCGCTTGCTCCATTTTCTCAACACCTATTCTCTCCTAGACCCTCTACAATCTGGCTTCCGCGCTGCTCACTCCACGGAAAAAGCCCTCACTAAAACAACTGATGACCTCCATGCTGCCAAAGATAGAGGTCATTACACTCTGCTCATATTACTCGACCTCTCTGCAGCATTTGACACCATGGACCACCCTCTGCTCCTTTATATCTCATCCTACCTCTCCCATCGTACTTTCAGTGTCTCTTCTGCTAACACCTCCTCCTCCTCTATTGATCTCTCTGTGGGGGTACCCCAGGGCTCTGTCCTTGGACCTCTTCTCTTTTCTCTGTACACACTCTCTCTAGGTGACCTAATAACATATTTTGGGTTTAAATATCACCTCTATGCTGACAACACACAAATATACTTTTCAACACCCGACCTAACACCTGCTGTGCAAACCAAAGTTTCTGAATGTCTCTCTGCTATATCATCCTGGATGGCCCTCCGCCGCCTTAAACTCAACATGGCTAAAACAGAGCTCCTCATGCTTCCTCCAAAACCTGGCCCTACTACCTCCTTCCATATTACTGTTGGAACTACGATCATTCACCCAGTAGCCCAAGCACGCTGCCTAGGTGTCACACTCGACTCCTCTCTCACATTCGCCACTCACATTCAAAACATTTCTAAAACTGTCGCTTTTTCCTCCGCAATATAAACAAAGATACGCCCTTTCCTGTCTGTTCTCGACGCTTAAACTCTGACTCAGGCCTCTTCTCTCCCGTCTTGATTACTGTATCCTCTGCTGTCCGGCCTTCCTGCCTCTCACATGTCTCCCCTACATCTATCCTAAATGCTGCTGCCAGAATCACTCTACTCTTTCCTAGATCTGCCTCAGCATCTCCCCTCATGAAATCCTCTCCTGGATTCCGATCAAATCCCGCATTCACACTCCATTCTTCTCCTCACTTTTAAAGCTTTACACTCTTCTGCCCCTCCTTACATCTCAGCCCTAATTTCTCATTATGCACCAATCGACTCTTGCGTTCTGCTCAAGGATTCTTCTTTCTACCCTCTTTGTATCTAAAGCCCTCTCCGCCTAAACCTTTCTCACTGACTGCCCCACACCTCTGGAATGCCCTTCCCCTCAGTACCTGACTTGCCCCCCTCTCTTTCACCTTTAAGACCCACCTTAAGACACAATTGCTTAAAGAAACATATGAATAGCACTGTGAATATCTGAACACATGATACATAAAGCTTGGCCCCCTGCAGACGCACTTACCAGAACTCCCTCCTGACTGTCTCTGTACGTTCTCCCTACCTACCAATTAGACTGTAAGCTCCTCGGGGCAGGGAATCCTCTTCCTTAAAGTTACGTTTATGTCTGAAGCACTTATTTCCATGATCTGTTATTTATAGTATCTGTTATTTATTTGATTACCACATGTATTACTACTGTGAAGCGCTATGTACATTAATGGCGCTATATAAATAAAGACATACAATACAATACAATACATTATTCAGGCTCTAAGCTTGGGCTGTTTGCAGTATGTCTGCCTTGGGTGTGGCTGCAAATTCTTGTACCTGTCTGCTCCCCTAAGCTGTTTGCAGGGTCTCTGTCGCAGGTGCAGCTGTTTGCAGGGTATCTGTCTCAGGTGCAGCTGTAGTTGCCTGTGCATTAGTGTGTATTGTATCTACTTACTGACTTGTGGGATAACAATTTCTGTCATTCGCAGTCTCTTTTTCTCATGCTCTGCGTGTCTTAAATTCTTGGCTTCATTAGGTCGTCAGTTTGTTTTAGCTGCAATTCTCTAACCTGTCTGGTTCTGAGCTGAGTTTTCAGCATTCTCCATTTCAGCTTCATTCTGTCCAACATTTTCATTCATCTCTTTTTCCAAAATTTCTGACTCTTCCTTCTGCAGAAGTCTCTGTACTTTAGCATTAAGGGAAACATTCCTATCTGCATGTTACTTAGTATTCAGAATACATGAGATCGGGTACCAACTCCTCTCCCTCCTCCAGGCTCACAGCTCCTCCCCTTCCTGTGTGTAAGGGGGAGGTTGGCATTGCTGCTGCCTGTGCTGTACCTGAGCTGTGCATACATCATGGTGTAGTAGTGTGTGTGAGGGGGAAGCTGCAACTGCCTCTGCCTGGTCGGTACCTGTGCTGTGTATACATATCATGGCAGAGTAGTGTGTGTGTGTGAGAGGGAGACTAGCACTGCTGCTGCCCGTGCTGTACCTGTGCTGTGTATACATGCAATGGTGTAGTAGTGTGTGTGAAAGGGAGACTGGCTCTGCTGCTGTCCCAGTGATTCAGGCCTGGGAGCTTTGCTGGTAACTTGTCAGAAAAAAATAACTCAACTGTAGCCTGGTTAGGAGAGAAGAGCTAATCATGGCGTTCCTCATTGGCGGGACTAGTAGCTGATATAAGCAGCGGCACAGGCGAGAAAAAAATGTGAATGTTCCTGGCTTCCTGGCTGTGCAGCTGCTGATTCAAATACAATTACAAAGTGTGTGTATTCCACAGACAGAGTACACTAGAGGATCCCTTTTTGTGGTGCACTGCAGACCTATATAAGTATAACAAGGTCAAATAATGACTAAAGAACTGTTAAAATAATTTTATTGATATATTTATACTAATGTTAAAAATAGATATAGGTCCAAAGAGACAGGACCTATAGCTATATACAATTTACCTCTATGTTTAAAAACACAAGGAGTAGATGGTGAAAACAAAAGATCTTTACAGAGCGGTGATTGTGAATATATATATCCCAGACAGGTGGAGAGTATCACCTATTATGGGTTCTATGACTACTACCTAAGTGTATATATTTAGTACTTTGGGGAGTATACCCCCTGTAACAGGGGAGTTATCCCTGTTCAGGAAATGTGCCTCTAATCCAGCAGTGTGGTGGTTAACTGCTGGTAGTCAATTAACCAACACCACCTCCCTGATTAGGTTTCTTAAAAAAGCCTGTCTTTGAGACAGGAAGTGAGATTGTTCCTGAGTCTCACAAGTTGTGGGACTGACCATAGGAACAGATGTCTTGACGCCTGCAAGAAGAAACAGCACGCTGCCTGCAAGACACAGGGGAAAGAACCCCTAAACCTGAATGCTGACAGAGCCTGAAGAAAATGGCCGCAACCCAGGAACAGAGAAGACTTTCCCTCCAACTACAAGAAACAGATAAGACGTTCCTTTATAAGACTTTGTATCTGCACATATCAAGATATATGTTTGGGGCTGGGAGACATGCTAATCTAAAGGCAGTTGTGGACTACATAGGTTTCACTAGAAATACTCCCAAGCGGAACAGAAGCTTTGTTTGACCCTTTTTTTAATATGTTTCAATGTTTTTTCTTATGTTAAAGGAACATGCACAATATAAGCCTTATTTAATTTCACCTTAATAAGTCTCCCTTGCATACCTCTGTGCACGTCCTCCAACATATGGTGTCAAAATCGGGACTGAGGTGGCCTTTGAAGTTAAAAGGGGCCCCGGAGATTGCCTGTGAATTTTTTTTTTATGTGCTTTTTGCCTACAAACAGCCTGAGCAACATAAACAAAGGATCTCTGCAGCAGAGACCAGAGTTAAAGGGATACACACCCAGGCACAAAATCTACACTGCACTGAAACCCACAAAACCACAGATGGACTCTTTTCCCCGATTCCAAGAGAAGAGAGAGAGACTATGCGGAAGCAGGTAAACCTTATTTGCCTATCATAATAAAGTGTAATATGGTCATTGTAATAGGCGTTTTGCCTTTCAGCCGTAGTCAGGGTTCAAGAAGTAAGTTAGCCCTTAAAAGGGATAGGCATTTGTTGTTTTCAAATGTTTTCGCTGAAGCAGTGAATACAGATGGTGACCCACGAGCGGTACTGATTCTGTAAGTAAAGGCTGCCACACCGCATAGGACTACCAGCTGTGAATGGAGTATATGCAGAAAAGTGTGAAAATTGATGCAAGACTGTGCTGAAGCAGGAGAATTTTCAGTAAATAAGTGCTGAGGGTAAAATTGCCCTACTGGGGAAAAAGGAATTGCTGAGCTGTGTAAAGGTATCCCAAAGTGTGAAGAGTGAATGCCATAATTCCCAAAGTTGAGACTGAAAATTATTGAACTCAAGCAGAAAACCACATTATTTGGCTGAAGCGGAGGGATTGCACCTAGCAAATAAATGGTGTAAAGCAAACAGAAGTTTTTACCTAGCAACTGCACATCCAGTATACCTAATGGGAGATTTACCTAGCAAGTAAATGGTGTAAAGCAAATAGAAGTTTTTACCTAGCAACTGCACATCCAGTATACCTAATGAGAGAAAATGTGTGCACAGTACTGCTGATATTGTAAAACTTACCCAAGAGAAAGAAAAAGTCTACAGAGATGCCTGTGAGAGCTACGACCTCTACAAGCAAAATATGCCCACCTGTAGGACTACCACAATTGGGGGTTCTAGCAAATACAGTGGCAACAGCTGCAATAGCGCCTCCTGAGGTCAGGAAGAAAGTTACGCCTGATTGCCCCAAAATGGAGGACAAGATGCAGCATTCCTGTAATGAACTCTACTCCACGGAAGAGTGGCCCTTCCAGTCCAATAAAGAGGAAGACATCTCTTACGGGGAACCCGAACTGAGTCACACCCACAAAACACCCCAAGAATGGTGGGGGTGCCTGAACTCGGCACGAACCGAAAAGACCGCTCTCTATGATAATGAATATGATCGGCAGGAGAAAGAGTGGGAGCAGCAGATCACTAAATATTTCTGTCAGCTAACGCAACTGCAAGAAAAGCCTGGCGTATAAAATGAAGCCGCTGAAGTGTCAAATAAAGAAGGAGACCCCAGTATTCCTGATGGGACAGAGTCATCCAAAACAAAAAGGCGGAAAAAGAAAAAGAAAAGCGGTTCTTCACTTACCGTGGAAAGAACAGACACGTCCGCAGATCCTGTGGAGAAAAAGGGGGGCCGAGTTGCCCTGCAGCCTAGAGAAAATGGAGAATTCGTCCCCCGGACAACCGAATATCCAGAGGGCCCAAGGCAGAAGTCGTGTTCCCCAAAGAAGTGTCTGTCCGGTGCCAACAGTGAGGAACCCTCAACCAACCATCCCAGGGAATGGAGCCGGAACCAGTGAGTGTCGATCCCTTGACCAGCCCTGAAGATACCCTGAAAAATGCCAGGCGTGACTGTGATATGCTCCGTGAACAATTGAAACAATAGAAAGCCGGTTTGCACAGAGCTACAGAAAAATAACGTGAAGCTACAGGAATATGTGCTCGAAATGTACTCTTCACCCAGGACAGAATTGGACGATCTCAAGACTGAGCTAGATACTGCAAACGCTACTATTTCCGCCATGGATGAAAAGCAGAGCCAATCTGATAAAATGATGGCTAAGCGGAAGTATGAGGAGGCACTGAAGCAGATGACAGTCTTTCAGCAAGAGGTTCACACTCTTCGCATAGAGCTGAATGCCTCACAACAGAAGGTCAACAGTGTCCGGACAGAGGTGGACGTATCTCAGAAAGAGGTGCATACACTCCGCAGCGCACTGGATGCCTCACATCATGAGACCAACAGCTGCCGCAAAGACCTGGAAGTCTCCAGAAAGGAACTTCACAGTCTCACTGAGGAGCTGGACATTGCAAAGAAAACTATTGTCAATCTTAATACAGATCTCAAAGTCTCACAGAAGGAGCTTCAGACCCTCAACCTAGAGAAGGAAGTCTCACGCCAGGAGACTGTCATTCTCAAAGCAGATGTGCGTAAATGGAAGGAGGACTGCAAGGAGGCCCTGAATAGTACAGAGACTGAAAAAGGAGAAAATTTAAGATTAAAAAGAGAAAACTTAAAATTGAAAGAAGAACATTTTCATTTGACAGGCGAAGTCAAGGAAAAGAATGAAAAGCTGCACGAGCTTAAAGAAATAAATAGACTTTTGGAAGGTGAGAAGTTTGAAGCAGAGCACCGACTGCAGAACCAACTGCAAGGTCTGCGTTCGCACCTCCAGAAGGCCGAGGAGAAGCAGCGAACTCTGCAGGAAGACAATCTGCAGCCTGTTAAAGAAATACAAGTGCTGCAGGAACGTATGATTACCCAGTATGTCCCCGCAAAGCAGCATGAGAAACTGAAGGCTACCCTGAGCATCACCAAAGCATCGCTAGAGGCCAAGCTTAGAACCCAGGTGACTCGGCACAAAAGGGAGCACAAGAAGGTCCAGAAACTGAGACAAGTAACTGTGGCCCGAGCAAAGAAATTCATAGTGCTTCACAATGCAATGAAAATGTGCAAGCAAGCTCAGAGAAAGCAAAGTGTGCAGATAAATTCCCTGAGAAGAGACATGCAAGATGCACCCAAAAAACAGGGATCTCTCACGGATGAGGTTACAGTTCTATAAGGATAAGTATTGACCCTGACTAAGCATCAGTATCCCACAGTCACAAAAAACCATGAAGATAAGGGTACAGTAAGAGCTGGGAATACCGCTCGTCTGAAACGCAAGGTTGCAAAGTCTGAACCACCTAAACAAGCACTAGCAAAACCTTCAGCCAACCAACAGGCAATAAAAGAAGGTACACGTGCTGAATCAAAACCAGAAGAATCCTTAGCTGATGAAGCTGGAAAAATGGGACATTCTCTGGAAGTGGATGTGGAATTGCAACTTAATCCCAAGAGGCTGAGTTAGCAACTCCATTGTGTGGGAAAAGTGCAGAGAGACAGCTTCAAGAGCGGAAAACTCAAAGGGCTGTTTTTAAACGCTCAGCAACTGCTGCCATACAGTCTGCCTACAATAAGACGAGCATCCGACGTGAGGGAATTCTCATGACCGCGCACGTAGCAAAAAGACTATACTTAGATAAAGTCCTCAACGAGCGACTGAAGAGTGCTGATCTCAAGCACCTTCGGGAGGAGACACGAATAAACTGGAGAAAGGGCTCCAATCCCAGCGGGACTGAGGGTTCCCTTCCTCCATCCACTCTCATTCAAGTCACAGAGATATCTAGAATGAGAGTGGAAGGATGGGCTTTGGCCGTGGCAAGCCCGAGCTTCCCACAAACAGGGTTGGTATGTAACAGGGGAGTTATCCCTGTTCAGGAAATGTGCCTCTAATCCAGTAGTGTGGTGGTTAACTGCTGGTAGTCAATTAACCAACACCACCTCCCTGATTAGGCTTCTTAGAAAAGCCTGTCTTTGAGACAGGAAGTGAGATTGTTCCTGAGTCTCAGAAGTTGTGGGACTGACCATAGGGACAGATGTCTTGAAGCCTGCCAGAAGAAACAGCACGCTGCCTGCAAGACACAGGGGAAAGAACCTCTAAACCTGAATGCTGACAGAGCCTGAGGAAAAAGGCCACAACCCAGGAACAGAGAAGACTTTCCCTCCAACTACAAGAAACAGATAAGACTTTCCTTTATAAGACTTTGTATCTGCACATATGAAGATATATGTGTGGGGCTGGGAGACATGCTAATCTAAAGGGAGTTGTGGACTGCATAGGTTTCACTAGAAATACTCCCAAGCGGAACAGAAGCTTTGTTTGACCCTTTTTTTTAATATGTTTGGATGTTTTTTCTTATGTTAAAGGAACAGGCGCAATAAAAGCCTTATTTAATTTCACCTTAACAAGTCTCCCTTGCATACCTCTGCGCACATCCTCCAACACCCCTATGGTGAAAATCAGTGAAATAAAAACCCTAATGGGTCCTGGTGGTCCTAATAGAAGATAGTGTTGCCAGATATCTGCGTCATAGCATAAAGTGAATAATGTGGATAAAAATGTGAAGCATAACCGCTACTGTTAATAAGATCATGTATAGAGAAGGAGCCAGAGATTGATACTTAGTATGTATCGAGTGCTGTGTGATTACTGCGCATGCGTGTCGCGTTCCGTGTGCAGTGTTTTGTATAGCCGTGCGTTTCTGCACTGATAGTGTTTGTAAGGACAAAACAAACAGCCCACTGGAGAGATTCTTACTGGTAAGTACCAATAGAGTAGGAGATTATGATTTTTTATCTTCCTTGTATATTGTATATACAGATGTATGCTGTGTGATTACTGCGCATGCGCATCGCGTTCCGTGTGCAGTATTTTGTATAGCCGTGCGTTTCTGCCCTGATTGTTTTTGTAAAGGACAAAGTAAACAGCCCACTGGAAATATTCTTACTGGTAAATATGAGTTGAATAGGAGATAGTAATTTTTATCTTCCTTGTGTATAGTTTAAACAGATGCATTTACATATATACTGCTATCTAAAAAACCCTTGGTATTTATTTATTACCTTATATTTTAATTCCCAATATACTTTACACAGAGGAATTAATGGGTTAATTGTGTAAGTAAAGATCGGTAATGTTTGAACCGGATCGCTATTACCCATATAGGTTTGGGTTTATGTCACAGTTTTGAAGACACAGTGAGTGCAAAGTTTATTATAGTATATAGCAGTATTATGAGTGGAGCTGATTCATATTAGAGTAACTATTAGTACTCAGACAGTGGTACAGGGCTGCACAGATTTCGCCGCATATAGTATAGTCCTGTCAGATACTGTTGCGCTACAGATTCAGAGTAGATATAGTAGCTAATAGTATTCTAGCAGTAACACTATGCTGCGCAGATCCCGCAGTATACACTATGGCCCTCTCTGGTATTATAACATTAATAGTTCACAGGGGAACATAATATATATCATGGATGTCAAAATAGAAGTAACTAGAGCAAAGTTTCAACAGCCTTGTCGGCTAAAGACCCGACGTACGTTTCGTCGCGCTATGTGACTTCTTCCTGGGTGGGCGTTGCCGCGTCTATGTTGGACCCTTTATACGTTGCGGTTGTCAGAGCAACCGATAGACGCTAATTATGCCGAGAGCTGTAGTGATGGTGCATAGGTACTGCACCTCGCTAGCATTTTGTGTAATGCATTTTAGTCATGTATATTGACCATATAAGGTATTGGCTGATCAAATTATGTGATCATGGCTGATACAGGAACCCCAAATTGCTTTAATAGGAGGTCAAGCTCCTTGTTCTCATACAATTATAAGTACAATCACAAAAAGGGAGTGTACACAAAACCTTCATTCAGACCAGATGGATATTGTGTGTGTAATGTATATATCCATCTGGCCTCACATTGCAGAAGTTTTCTATCCCAATCGCCTTCGCGGATATTGGGAGAGATATGATCAATACCCTGAAAGGAAAGGGTGTTCAGAGATGTCGCATGTTGTTCCCGGACATGTCAAGAAACAGGAGTATCAATGGAATTCCTAATAGAACCCAGCTGTTCTAGGACTCGTCTCCTTAATTCTCGTTTGGTTTTTCCTACATATTTCATGCCGCAGGAGCAGGTGATTAAATAAATAACTCCTATGCTTTTGCAATTGATGAAATGTTTAATGTTGAAGGTTTTGGTGTTATGTGTGTTCATGAATGTCTTACTTTCTTTCATGAACTCACAGGCTTTGCAATTTTGACATTTATAAAAGCCTTTGGTGGTGAGCCACGTTTTGTTTGCTTTGCTCCGTGTATAGTGGCTGTGAACAAGATGATCCTTGATATTCCCAGACCGCCTCCAGACTATTGATGGCCTATCTTTCAGGACAGTCTTTAGGTCTTCATCGCATGTAAGTATATGCAAGTGTTTATTAAGTATGTAGTTGATGTCCTTCCACTGGCCATTATACGTACTAATGCATCTGATTTCTTTTTTCTCATCAGTTTTAGTTTTGTCTTTGAGGTGGTCTTCCCGGGGAGTGGTTATATTTTTTTCATCTAGAAGAGTTATAAGCAATGAATAAAATTTTATTATTTTTGTATTTTTATCCCTCCTGGTTTCTGCATTATATGTATGCTGGGACTAGTTAATTCCCTTATATACTGCCCATGTTATTTAGGCTGTGTGCAAACTAGTGGAAACCTTTTTGTGATCATCCTTGATCATTTGATAAACATACCCATTTATTCCCCATGCACCGCCATATCCTTTATATACTAACGAATATTAAGGTAGAGCTGTGATAACTATTTCCTACTTTATGGCTGTTTACTTTGTCCTTTATAAAAACAATCAGGGCAGAAACGCACGACTATACAAAATACTGCACACGGAATGCGATGCGCATGCGCAGTAATCACACAGCATACATCTGTATAAACTATATACAAGGAAGATAAAAATCATAATCTCCTACTCTATTGGTACTTACCAGTAAGAATCTCTCCAGTGGGCTGTTTGTTTTGTCCTTACAAACAATTCTAATGTCTATTTTGGACATTATACTTTTGTTATTTATCCCTGGAAGTTATTTTTGGACTGTGACTATGCTTACCAGAGATTGCAGTGTCATACCACTAAGGAGCTGAGTATCTTCCTATTTATCCATCCTTGACATTTGTGTTTGGGTCACTGAAGCTATAATGTTTTCTATAGCTCATGTACTATATGTATAGTTTCATGTTTATGGGTCTTCTCCATCCAGTGCCCTGCACACTGTTATAGCATGTCTGTCATTCGTTATTTTTTACCATATTTTATGTTTTTCCCTTAAAGTTTATTTTTCTTTTGCCTTGGGGTTTTTTTTGTCCAGTATCTGTATTTATGGCCGTCCGGCATTAGATCTCTATGGGAACTCAGTTCCCATTGTGGTCAATTATCTTGGGTACTTGTTCAAACTATGTAATGGTTTCATACTGTATGGTAATTTAATTTTCTTTGGGTTTACTTATCTATTTTTTTGCTTAGTCAGGCAGGTTTCAAGTCAGCTGTTTTTGTTTTTCATAATTTTTTGATTTAATAAATTACTATCATTATTTTGCATTAATTTGTCTGAGTGCTTTTTAGAGGTTTCTTTTTCTGTGTTTTCATATATACACTTAGGTAGTAGTCATAGAACCCATAATAGGTGATACTCTCCACCTATCTGGGATATCTATATTCACAATCACCGCTCTGTAAAGATCTTTGTTTTTCACCATCTACTCCTTGTGGATTTAAACATAGAGGTAAATTGTATATAGCTATAGGTCCTGTCTCTTTGGAACTATATCTATTTTTAACATTCGTATAAATATATCAATAAAATTATTTGAACAGTTCTTTAGTCATTATTTGACCTTGTTATACTTATATAGGTCTGCAGTGCACCACAAAAAGGGATCCTCTAGTGTTCTTTGTCTGTGGAATACACACACTTTGTAATTATTTTCTCCTCTCCCAGGCGGCATGCAATACCTTTTTCTGGGGGTTCTGAGCAAGGTATCCATCTATTTTATATGATTCAAATACAAACCATAAATACTTCACTATATTTTTTTATTATACTGTACTTTTGTTTGTGTACCGTGTGTTTGTCTCTTTTGTATCTGTGTGTCCCTGTTCCAGTGTATAATTGTGCGTGTGTGTGAGTGATCCCCAACTCCCCTTCAATTTCTCCCTTCCTCCTGCAAATCAACCCAACGGGTCTTACTTACATCCTCCGCTGTCTCCTACAAATTGCACCTCCAACCCCCAAAATCAACATCCCAAATTTAACCACCAGGGGGGGTCTACCTGTATCATCCAAAGTCCTCTGAACCATGGGCAGTCTGAAGGGTCCTCCTCTGTGAGTCATTTGGTGGATCACGAAAGCCCCCCGCCTCATATCAAACCCCTCAAAAACAACCCCCTCTCCTGAAATTTCCACTCCCCAGGCCCTTCCTTCATCATACGCATACCACAGTCCCTCTGCACTGTGGGCCTTCTGGTGGTGCCATGCATGTACTTCACCAGCAAGGCCCCCTACATGCCATCTGAAGCAAGAACCACTCTGCGGGCTATCTGGTGCACCAATGCATCAAGCGGGCTGTCTGCAGACCCCCTGTAGGCCATTCACTGACCCGAGCACCCTGTGTACTATCCATCTGCAGACCCCCTGCAGGCCCATCCACGGACCATCAACTTATCAAAGTACTGTCCTTGCAGGGTAATGGCTCGTCCTACCTCAGCGGGGTCCGTATTTGGGCCGAGCAAAATTTAACGATGCTCGTCTCAAGCAGGAAGCGACAAGCAGGGCTGATGTAGGAACATGAAAGAACCGACCTGAGCCAAAGGACAGAGTCCTGATAGAGTAGTGAGTGGTAAGCCGAAAGTCAGGGATGGCAGCAGAGTTGCGTAGTTGATGTGGATGCAGGTCGAGGCAGGCTGAAGACAAGGAAAGTCGAGGTACGTAAGCCTTATCTGGTAACGAGGAAGACAATAAGTAAGTGCGTTTCATGTAGTCCGAATGATCTAGAACTTTGCTCAGCAAAATCCACAGGGCTGTCTGTTGCAGGGTACATGCAACTACACACGCGGGGTCTCTTGACAAGGCTTATTTATTGAGCCTTAAAAACATACAGCACACAAAAAAAATAGCTTCTCTTTAGCAGACAAAACAAAATAGCTTCTCTTCAGCATAGCAAACAAAGCAACTTCATAAAACATGTACTTTACAAACAGACCTTATAGCAGCAATCTCTTCAGTATTTCAAAACCTCTCTCCTGACCAGCTAGCTTCCATGTGTGCGCAGCCTGGGTGTGTTAAAACACTTTGATTATGCAGCTGGGGTCAGACTAATTAAACAGCCCTTCTCAACTAAAACTTAACCTCGTCACTGCTGCACTGCAAGCCTAAACATAGGTTTGCCAGGTATATGGCTGGTGACGTTCATTCACCCTGTCACATTCCTCCCCTGTTAGTGTGTGGCTGGGGCCACGCACGGCTGAAGCCCGATCATCACCCCTTCTCTAGAAAAGAAGTCAGCATTTGCATTTTTTTCCCACCCTGTGCTGAATCTCAAATGAGAAGGGTTGGAGGGCCATATACCACCTGGTCAATCTAGCATTGGAATCCTTCATACTATTTAACCACTTTAATGGAGCATGGTCCGTCACCAGAGTAAAATGGACTCCTGCCAGGTAATGCCTCAACGCCTCGATTGCCCAATTTACTGCGAGGCACTCCTTCTCAATGACTGAGTAGTTTTTTTCCCTCGGGAACAATTTCCAACTCAAAAAAAGGATAGATGTTCCACTCCCTCAAACTGTTGTGACAACACTGCCCCTAGCCCTATCTCTGATACATCGGTTTGCACTACAAAAGGCCTGTTGAAGTCTGGATTTCTAAGGACGGGTGCCTCTGATAGACACCTTTTTATGTCCTCATAGGCTCTCTGACACTCCCTTGTCCATACCACTTGTGTAGGGGCACACTTTTTTGTGAGGTCCGTTAATGGGGCTGCAACTTCCGAGGACTTGGGGATGAACCGCCGATAGTACCCTGCTAAACCCAGCAGAGAGCGTACCTGCGTTTTTGTTTGGAGGTCGGAACTTCTTTCAGGGCAAATACCTTGTCGGCTAGTGGCCTTACTTTTCCACCTCCCACTGCATACCCTAAGTATTTGGTTTCCGCCTTACCTAAGGCACATTTTTTAGGGTTGGCTGTGAATCCTGCTTCTCTTTGAGATTCGAGGAGCGCTTTCAGCCTAATTAGGATGAGCCCGCCAGTGTTTACTATAAATGACAATGTCATCTAGGTAGGCTGCGGCATAAGCCCTATGGGGCCTCAGCACTTTATCCGTGAGTCTCTGAAATGTGGCTGGGGCTCCATGCAGTCCAAATGGCATTGTCACAAACTGGTATAAACCCATGGGAGTGGCAAAGGCTGTTTTGCACTTGGACTTTTCCTCTAAAGGTATTTGCCAGTATCCCTTTGTTAAGTCCAGCGTGGATATATATTCCACGGTACCAAGGGCGTCAATTAACTCGTCCACCCTTGGCATCGGATATGGGTCAAACTTGGATACCGCATTGACCTTTCGGAAGGTCCACACAAAATCATACCTTCCCATCGGGTTTAGGGACCATAACTAGTGGACTACAGCACTCACTGCAAGTTTCCTCAATCACTCCTAAGTGAAACATTTCTTGGTCCTCCTTCTCTACCAGGGCCCTATGACTTTCAGGCAACCTATAAGGACGGGAACGTACTTTTACCCCAGGTGCGGCCTCGATCACATGTGAAATTAAATTAGTTTGCCCTGGCAAATCAGAAAAAAACATCATGGAATTGTGTAATTATTTCTAACAAGTCCCCTTTTTTTTCAGAGGACAACTGTCTACCCATTGGGATTTGTTCGTCACCCACGATGTTCTCCCATGGGGGCTGAGGACCCAAGTCCGTTTTCTCCTCCACTGGGTGGATGAATAGAGACCGCTGCATCTTCCAGGGTTTCAGCAAGTTCACATGATAAATTTGTTTACCCTTCCTGGACCCTGGTTGAGCGTTCTCATAATCCACATCACCCGTGCGGCGGAGTACTTCGAATGGGCCCTGCCATTTTACTAGGAGTTTGCTCTCACAACTGGGTAATAACATCACCTGATCTCCTGGGTGAAACACTCTCATACGAGCATTTTGATTGTAATGTCTCTCCTGACTGTCCTGGGCAGATCTAAGATTCTCCCTAACAAAATGCCGACCACATCTAGGTGCTTCCTAAGGTCCAATACATATTGCAGTGTATTCTTAGAAGGGGACCGCTTTTCCTCCCAGTACTCCTTTAGGATGTCTAGGATACCCCGGGGTTGGCGGCCATACAGCAGTTCAAATGGAGAGAATCCCGTGGAGGCTGGGGAACTTCCCGTACTGCAAACAGCAGAACAGGGAGAAGTTCATCCCAGGTTCTCTTCTCTGAATCTACAAATTTTCTCAGCATCCCTTTTAGTGTTCGGTTAAATCTTTCCACCAATCTGTCAGTCTGTGGACGGTAGACTGATGTCCGAACCGACTTGACCTCTAGTAATTTTAAGACATCCTGCATCAGTTTAGCCATAAAATTTGTACCTTGGTCTTTCAACATAACCTGGGGAAGTCCAACCCGTGAGAACAGCTCCAACAACTTGTTGGCTACTTGCGTTGCCATTGCTGTTCTCAGGGGGAATGCCTCAGGATATCTTGTTGCATAGTCAACTATTACAAGAATAAACCTGCGTCCTTTCGCAGAAGGTTCTAGAGGTCCTACCAAGTCTACACCAATCCTCTCAAAGGGAACAGACACCAAGGGTAGAGGAACCAAGTGGGCTGGTTTTTGTCCCTTTGGACTAGTTAGCTGGCACTCAGAACATGCCACACATAACTTAGTAATGTCACTATGCATCCCTGGCCAATAGAAGTGGAACAAAATACGGTCCAAGGATTTATCTCTACCATGGTGACCACCCCAAGGGACAATATGGGCTAGGGTGAAGACAGTTTTAACAAACGCCTTGGGAACCAATATTTGTCTGGTGACCTTCCCTGTTTTTGTTTGCTTGTTCACCCTATACAGGATATCATTCGACAATTCAAAATGAGGGAACACCATTACCCCTTGTTTATTTATTATCTGGTCATCAATCTTTACCACTTTATCATATTGTTTGGCCAGGACTGGGTCTTCCCTCTGCCTCTAGAAAAAATCAGGGAGACATAGCTCTGGTAAATCCCCAGGGCCTATCTTCCCCTCCTTCTGGCCATCCCCAGTCATGACTTGTGACTTATGCCTATTAGTATGGCCACCCGGAGTCCCATATTTCTGCAACAAATGTAGATTTAGCTGTAAATGGAGAGTGTATTACTTTTTCATTATCAATTTGATTGGTACTCCATGAATCCTGAATAATTTCTTCAGCTGCATAATTATTTATCTTCAATATCCAAAAAAATGTTTTATGGCCTGTAAACCCTTATTGTGTTTGATACATGTCTATAATGATGTGATATCACATGTAGCCCAAATATATGTGGGCTTCCATTTGATTCCAGAGATGGAGTCAAGAACATGCAGCGTGTCCCTCAGGTAAGATTTTAATTTGGTAACTATAGGTTGTAAAAAGTAGTCTACATATTGGGACACGCTGGATGTCATCGACCCCACCCCTGAAACAATAGGTCTCCCAGGAGGTATTGTGGTGTGTTTGTGTAACTTAGGGATATGATAAAATATCGGTGTTCTAGTTGAACGTATGAATAGAAAACCAAATTCTGCTTTATTAATGATATTCATATTGAAAGCTTTAGTGAGAAAATCCTTATATTGAACTTGGAATTCATCCATAGGATCTTTAGCTAGAATGCCATAGGAGTTGTGGTCACCCAGAAGTCGGTATGCCTCAGTGAGATAGTCTACTCTATCTTGCAGGACTATCCCACCTCCTTTATCTGCTTGTCTGATGACAAGATTACTCATACTACTAAGTTCTTTGAGTGCCAAATTTTCCTCTTTGGATAGATTTCTTTTTGGTATAGTTGTAGTAATTTGGCACATGGATTCAAAGTCCTTGAGTACCATTGCATAAAAGGTTTCTATGAAGGCTCCCTTGGAATGGTATGGGAAAAATGTAGATTTAGCTGTAAATGGAGAGTGTATTACTTTTTCATTATCAATTTGATTGGTACTCCATGAATCCTGAATAATTTCTTCAGCTGCATAATTATTTATAATCTCTAATTGGGATGTAATGTGATCAAATTGTGTTGTTGATTATGATGAACATTCAGTTTCATATGTTGTCAGTTGGCTTAAACTTTGTAACTGTATTAAGCTTTCTCCATGTGTATTTTCTACAAGTAATGCAGTCATTGCATCGACACAAGCAATTTCTTTTGCATTGAATATATTTTGTTGCTCTTTGTTTTGCATTGAGAAATGTCTCATTAAAGTAATCTTTCTGATATATTTATTTAGATCTACAAATAGATCAAATCTATCAGGAAGACTGCTGGGTGCAAATGAAAGCCCCTTGGCCAAAAGTGATATGTGGTTGCTAGATAAAATACATGTGGATAAATTAAATATACCGTGACCTTCTGGATTGCTGGCTCTTAACTTATTCTCCTTCTTTCTTTGCTCGCGCCTCCCTCCCCGAATTCCTCGCTGCTTCTCTTTCTTCACTGAGGGGTGTTTGAATGGTATGTTGGTTTTCGATCCCATAGGGGATAGGACTTCCCTTTTTCTCGATTCTCTTGCTGTGTCACCAACTCTAAAAAAGAAGCAGTATGTGATTTCACGTTAGAGAAGTTATTTTCTGAACTGTTTTTATTAGATTCTTTGTTTTGAATTTTAGGTATAGTACCACTACTTTTATCAGAATCTCTCTTCTCCACCAGAACTTTCCCACATGATTCCTCTCCATCCTGGAGAGCCTCAAATTTATTTTCTATTGGGCATGAGTATTGGGATTTTTGTGTTTTCTTTTCAGTTCTATTGGTATTTGATACCTTCTCTTTAGGTGTCACAGGGTTTACAGGCCATAAAGCATTTTTTGGATATTGAAGATAACATATGTACCAAACAATCCACCTTCATTTTACAAGCCATTTCTTTTATTTTAGAACACAATTATTTTTTGTTTGAAAGATTATATTATTTACAGGTCTGTGGGATGGCCATGGGCACCCGGTTTGCCCCCAGCTATGCTAACTTCTACATGGGTTTGTGGGATGAACTCCATGTTTGGGGTGATGCGGATCTGGGGGCGGGCCTGGTGTTCTATGGCCGGTACATAGACGATATTATTTTAATTTGGGATGGACCGATGGATCTTTTGGAGGAAAAATTTAATTCTTTCGTTCTAAATGATATGGATTTGAAGTTCACATTTAATGTAAATAAAACAAACATAGGGGCTTATGCAGAGAGGATCATTAAAAAAGTTTAAAATGGCTGTAAAATAGCCACAGATTTGCCGTTAGTGAAGGTGTTATGCAGAGAACGTCGTTAACTCATTTCGGCAAAAAACTGCTAATTGCCAACTTTTCCTGGCTATTTGAAACTCGCCATACTAATGCACATATTGGCGTGTTCCAGCGATTCGGAGCTTCTGGAATACCACGCTATATTAGCATGGCGAGTTTCAGGTTCTCGCCACGAGTTTGGCGAGTTTTACAGCTCTAAAAAAATTCTGGGCACTTTTAAAAATCGCGCCATTTTCTCCCGAGTTTAAGGATTTCTGGCTAGTTTTTTCGCCAGAAGATGGCACTATTTCCTTATCTATGCTCTCTGCATAAGCCCCATAGTGTTTTTGGATCTAGAATTGGAGATTAGTGAAGACTGTAAAATTATCACCAAGACACATTTCAAACCTGTTGCCACAAACGGTTACTTACACAACAAAAGTAACCATTACAAGAAGTGGCTTGATAATATCCCCAGGGGCTAATTTCTCAGAGTCAGGAGGAATTGTTCTCTTGACTCTGATTTCTTGGCCCAGGGGGAACTGTTGGTCCATACATTTATAGCCAAAGGTTATGACATTCATGTCATTCTTGAGACATTCAGACAGGTCGGTACTTTGGATCGTATGGCTTTACTGAGTAAATCTAAAAAGAACTATCTGAAAGATAGATCGACTGCTGAAAAAGTAGATACACTAACTAAATCTCCATCATTTGTTACTACATGTAATAATGCAGCAAAAGGTATCAGTTCTATCCTAAACAAACATTGGAACATCATGCTAAGGGATCCTATCATCGGTCCTAAGTTACCATGTAGAATTCCAATCATTTATAGGAAAGCTAGGAATATAAAAACTTTATTGGCACCTAGTCGTTTGAAATCTAACCTGGTATCTTCAATAAAAAGGACACCAAAAAGTAGCAATTCAACATGTGGACGCAGTAGATGTTTAACTTGCAAACACATACACAAAGGGGACCATGTGATATCACATCATAATAAATCCATCCATGCAATAAAGGGTCAAATCAATTGTCTATCCACATTTGTCATATATATGATAATATGCCCATGTGGCTACCAATATGTGGGTAGAACAACACGTACTCTAAGCACACGTTTTTTAGAACATAGACGTAATATTATTCATGGCATCACCACCCACAATTTATCCAAACACTATTTGGAAAAACACAATAAAGATCCATCTTCTTTAATGGTGATGGGGCTGGAATTGGTACCCTCCACTTTGTTGAGTGGAGATAGACTTAAGAAACTAAATTCACGCAAGACATATTGGATATACATGTTAGATACTTTAAGTCCGGGTGGTCTCAATGATTGCATCGACACAAGCACTATTGTATTGCATCCCTTTCTTACTATGCCAGTTTAGGGTGTTCACAGAGGTCTGGGTTGAACATGTCACATGTTCCCTCTGTTTCTCCCGGGTGGTGTATTTTGAATAGTACCCTTGGTCAAGCATTTTTGCACAAACATTTTTTGATATTTACTTAATCACAACTATTAATATTATAAGTTTTAATTGGAAATTATAGGCACATACACATCCAACATATATGTTGGTTTAATACACTTGCTTCACACATTATATATTGAGTTCAATATG
Source organism: Ascaphus truei (assembly GCA_036426205.1). Taxonomy (NCBI): domain Eukaryota; kingdom Metazoa; phylum Chordata; class Amphibia; order Anura; family Ascaphidae; genus Ascaphus; species Ascaphus truei. The sequence continues at coordinate 5,298,502 of CM071586.1, forward strand.
CCAGTACCCTTGGTCAAGCATATTTTTGCACAAATATTTTTGATATTCACTTAGATACAACCATTAATATTATACGGTCCAATTGGAAATCATAGGCACATACACATTCAACATATCATATGTTGGTTTAATACACTTGCTTTACACATCATATATTGAGTTTATTCATATCTTTTATATAAATATTATCACAATTGCACATTATTTATTCATATGATATTAACATGATTAGATTTAGATCAGCAACACACATAAGATTGCTGTTTTTTTGACTTTATGGCTCCTGATTCATGTTTATTGCCTACTTGCTCGTTCTCTCCTTCCTTCTCCTTCCCTCTCGTTTTGGGGTGTTTGTTTTGATAATGAATTGTCAGTTACATAAATTCATCCACCCATTTTTTGGGGTGGGCTCTCATCTGGTCTTCTCTCAATCTATATATATTAGATTATGTCTATTTAAACTATTAGTTTATTATGCTCACTTAGAGCGGTTTTGTATCTTTTTCCCCCATACACTCATTCATTATTGTTAATGGTTAGGATTGATGAAATCTATCAATCCATTTTCCATGTTGAATATATACCTAATATATCTGTTCTAATGAATTCTTCCTTCAGCAATTAATCCAGAAATGAAGTGTAGATTATCTACAATTATACATTTTCTCTTCCATTGCCCGTTTACTATGATATTTTAAATTCTAACATTGTGTCGATTTTAACTTGGTTTAAATATACAAGGAATATGGTATGTCTATATTGTTGGATTTAATTATATCACTGTTTGATTACTATTAGCTAATTCATATTAGATTGAGTAATTTAGTAATATTGATTTAATTCCTATGTAGCATTTAGGTTTTGTTAATATGTGTTGTAAATACTAATTTATTCGTATTTATAATTTTATTGTATTCTTCATTTATATCAAGTAGTATTTGTTGTTTATTTATTTAATATTAATATTTTTTGCCTTTCGTCCACAACATTTATTTTATTATTCATTTGTATACATGTTTTTTCTTTATATGTTCTGTCAATTAGCCATACATCTAGCACAGATAATCTATACATTTATAATTGATTTGAATTGTCTGAAATTTGCATAGTTTATTAGATTGGAACACTTTAAATAGCGAGGCAGTTCAATCAGTGTTCATCCCCTGATGAAATCCGCTGAGACGGATGAAACGCGTAGGGTCACGTGGTACAGGAACTACGACGGCCGAATAGTCCAGACACCAGAGCAGAGACGTCAGTCCAGGAGCATCCTGCAGCATGAGCGGTGGAAGTTTGTGTGCAGCCAAAACGCCTATTATCCCATCCAAGGTGACGGAGAGAGGTCAGAACGGCAGCACATCTAACAGCGAAGCTGATTTACAGCAGTCACACCTGGATGCAGACGGAGGACAGCAGTAAAGTTCTGGATGTCAGCATGGTGCATGGGCTAGTCCCATAAATTGCTTATTTTTATCTTACAAAGTGTGAGTTGGCAATCGTCTGTTCATGGAATATTAAAACCCTTTATATTTGATTTTACACAAGGATCGGGCGCTTTTTCTTTCTTTTTTTCTAATATTATATATATATAATGTGTAAAATCAGCGCTAGAACTAGCACAATTGGTGAAATTGTATTTAAAAATAATGTCCAAAAATAATTAATTGATATAATGCAAATCAAGTATTGAAAAAGGATATTGTGCCTGTAGGATGCAGCTCTAATTAGGATATGCCTATCCAAAGAATATTGAAATCGAGAAAAAAAGCGCAATCCTACATAGCAATTGAAAATATAGGGAACATTTATTGGAAAACAACAAAGTCTTGGTTACTGGACATAAATACTAAAAATACACAGACAATAAATGTATTTATAACAAACACAATTAGAGGGGTAATCCAAGATAAAAATAAATTGGTAAAATACCAAATAAAATGTCCAAAAAGTCTATTGTGGAGGAGTGTATTGTAGATGATGAATCACTTATACCATAGAACAATAGCAAATAGGGAAGAGTAAAAAAGCTGTGTATAGTGGTATAATCAGTAGTGGGCTGAAAGATAACCTCTGTATTAAAAGGTTGCTGAAAGATGACAGGCAGGGCAGATGTAGGGAATAAAGGAAGGATCTCACCAGATAGTGTAATCACGATGAACCCCAAGGGTCCCCGCGTCCCTCCGTCAGCTGCACCAGCGATTGCACGCCGTAAGGTGACCAAGTAATGCTGAACCGGTAACTAACACTGGAGACACTCTCCTGCTTCCTGTTTCTCCCAGCCTGCCACAGATCTGAAGTTTCAAAGTTGCACTCTGCAATGTGTGATCTCCGTTGTAACAGGAGAATATCAGACTCAGCCGCACTGAATGTAAATCGGTGAACTCCCAATAGGTATATCGGCATAAACTTGAAAGTATTCCACTCCTCACTCTTTGATCCACACTCCTCCCACAAACAACTTCTGTACACAGTGACGTAATTAAACGCGTTTCGTCAGCTGTTGCGCCGATTTCTTCAAGGGTGTGAAGGGGGGCTTCTATTGGGTATCAGTTTATTATTGGTGTGCATGTGGTAGCTCTTGTGTATTATAATATATATACAAACATACTGTATATATAAAAAAAAAACATTTATATATATAATCAAAAACGAATAGACGATACCGTTCTGTGGCTAACAAAATGCGTTTGTTTATTATATATATATTGCACATTTCATGCATCATTTCATGTAACTAGCATAGGACTGAAATGTTGATACTTCATTGTACCTATACATCATTTGCATAAGTTCACTGCCGTGTCAACTTGTTCCTTGTTTCTTCACTTTTACAGTAACAGAAATTCATTTACTCGCACTTATCTTAATAATTAATAATTGAAACCTACACATTCATTCTGTCACTTCTCCTCCGCCATTTATTTACTCTATTACTAAGAAAGTTTTACACCCAGCAACAATTAAATAAAGCAACAGAGATAACAGTTTTAAATGGTTTATTGTGTCTGAGTAGGTGTCCTGTTTTTACATTTATTTGACTTTGTGAGTCCGACTTTTGTCTTTTCCCATGAGACGTTCTCTCGAGTTCATGTTGGGTTTGAATAATATGATGAAACATTTGGGAACAAACATGCAGACCACAAGAGACCAGCTGGAAGACAGGATAGCGAAGACTTCCATGGCCGCTGTGTACTTGCCGCGTGCACTGAGGGAGGCCAGGATAAAGGACACCCAGACACTGAGGAAGGCCAGCATGCTGAAGGTGATTAACATGGCCTCGTTGAAGCTGTCAGGAAGCTGCCTGGCCAGGAAGGCAACAATGAAGCTAATAGTAGCCAGCAGACCAAGATATCCCAACATGCACCAGAAGACGATGGGGGAGCCCTCGTTACACTCAACGATAATGAACGCAGATTGTGTTTGGGTGTTGTGTTCTAGGAAGGGAGGTGAGAATGAGAGCCAGAAGATGCATAGAAAAGTTTGAATAAGGATGCAGAAAATGACAACAAGATAAGACACTTGAGGGCTGGTCCACTTATTAAGGTTGCTACCAGGCTTGGTGGCCTTGAAGGCGATGACCACCATGATGGTTTTAGCCAAGATGCATGAGACACAGAGGGCGAAGACCATACCAAAAGCTACTTGGCGCATAAGGCACTTCTCAGGGTGGGGGTAACCAATAAAAGCCAAAGAGCAGAGGAAGCAGAGGGACAGGGACCACAAGAGAAGACAACTGAGGGTGTAGTTATTGGCTCTGACAATGGGAGTGTTCTTGTAGTGAATGAAAAGTCCAAGTATGATAACTGGGACTAAAGAGGAGGAAACACTTGTAGCAGCCAAGATGACACCCAATGGCTCTTCATAGGAGAGGAATTCTATGGATTTTGGGAGGCATCTGTCCCGAATTTGATTGGGCCACATATCCCACGGACATTTAAAGCAATGAATAGAGTCTGAAAGAGTGACAGAAATAATTACTGTAATTACAGTATCTATCAAGATTTGTTCAGAATTTTTGTTGGCTTTCTAATCTGCTCACCTGTTTGGTTGGAGATCTCTCCTTGGGGACAGAGGACACAATGGAAACAGCAGACAGGCTCTCCTCTCAATGCTGCCTTCCTGAAACCAGGGGGACAACTGTTACTGCAGACGGAGAGAGGGATCTGAAGGAGAATTTGGAACAAAGAAGTGTATAAGAGGAAGAAATGGCTCGGATACAGTACTATGAAAAGGACAAAGTCTGTCCTGACTTGTTGAGACAGACTGGATGATTGAGATATGATACGTTATCACCAGCACTGCAAGTTGAAGGTTTAGTCATTCTATCGAACTGCAGTGGGACAGAGATGGCGTTTTTTAAGTAAATGAATGAGCGGGTACATTAATGTCAAGTGTTTCCAACATTTGTATAATCCCACCATCCCTATAACTCCTCCTAGTTCCCCATATAACTGCTCCCTATAACTCCTCTATTGACCCATAAAACTGATCCCTATAACTCATCCTGTTGCCCATATAACCTCTCCCTATATCTCCTATTACCCCATGAAAACCCTCCCTATATATCCTCCTATTTACAGCTCACTATACATTTATCTCCTCTCCATGGCAGTACCTTACCTCCCTTCCACCTGAATGCCAATGCACGACACTGGCATTGATGGTGAAAACCTGTCCAATGGCAGCTCCGGTATCGTAGCTGCCCACCTTGACCTGTTTTATGCCGCCCTCCAGACTCAGCTGCCAGTTCACTATATCATACACTGCAGGTGGGTCCCCATTCTCATTAAAGTAGAGCTCCCTGCCACTGCTCGTTCTCATGCGCACCTTCTTCACATAGTGCAAGAGCTGCGGAGAGAGTAGGGAGGATATTTTATGTTACATAGGCTCATAGTTATTAAAGACAATGGGACTTGTAAAGGAATGGGAACAAATGAAGACAACAAAGTAAACTTATTGAAAGCAGTGGGACTCTGCAGCCCAGAGGAGCTGACCATTTACACCCAAAATTGGGTTCAGTACGTCGTCGACATATAACCTCTCCCTAATGCTCATTTTATTTTTCCATATATCTGGACCCTATAACACCTCCTAATGCCACATATAACCACTCTGTATAACTCTACCAATTACCCCATAAAACTGCTCCCTACAACTCCTCCGACTGACCCATATAACCCCTAACTATCACTCGTCCTATTACCCCATATTACCCCATATTACCCCATTCGTAATAACTTCCAAGTGGTACATATAACCACCCCCTCTAACGCCTCCTATTTACCCATATTACCACTCCTTTTTAAAAGATACTCAATTGCTCTGAATACCATCCCCCCCATGATTGTTTCATATAACTATGATGGTGAGGGGGTAACCAGGCTTATTAATAAAGGTTAAGCCCACTTGGTTACCCCTGATCCGTGTGTTGAGGTCCTAGAGTGTCAGCTCTTGGACTTGACTGTCGTGTATGCATTACTGTGACTGTATGTAAATTATGCGACAAGCAAGACGTTTTGTGTTTTTGCCTTTCCAGGGACGCTAACTAGCAGAGATTGCTGGGCTAAGTGTTTCAGGGGGGGGGGGGGGGGGGTTGCGGAGAAGGCCTTTTCAGACTGTGGCTATGTAGTAAGGTCCCCGAGTTACGGGATACCCCAAAGATGTACCCGAGAATCAGGTAAGATTCTCAGGCACATTGAAGCACAGTGCTCCGGTCAAAATCCTATCCTGGAAACATTCTTGTGATTCACCACCAGGATTCCCTGCTTCAGCACAGACCAGGAAGGTAAAAAAAGTGCGTAGGGTATCCCCAGAATGGTACAGGGGTCTCTAGCATAAGGGGGGATGCCCAGTGCATGTCCCAGACACCCTGAACCTGGAATAGGGGTTCAGGGGGTGCTCCAGCTATGAGATAAAGCTGTGAGGTCTTTATTAGTGTGTAAAGTCTAAAGTCAGGTTTCTATAGTGTGGCAGGGATTAGGTTAGTAAGAGTAGAAAGTATATCATCGTATTCGACCCCTGACCCCAGCAAGGGGACTTAGAAATTGTTAGCACAAGATACAGGGGAGAAGTATATTTTATTAAAGGTTTATATTTAATAGGTACATTATATGTACGTATAACCTGTATATGAACTGTGGGATTTCAAAGTCTGGGGATCCGAGAGACCAGATGGCTACCAAGCTTGGTGCCACTGAGTCTGCTCAGGTTCCTTAGTTGAAAGCCTCAGGGATGCCAAGGTATTAGAACAGGGGGAGTACTGCAGTTATACTTGAGTAACCCTGTCCTGGTCTAACAAAGGGCTATCCGGCCACCATTTGCTAGGCCCCAGACTCTGAGGAGCCTTGCATCACGGGGGACTCAATATGCTAAGAGGCAGAGGTGCCAGGTTGGCGCATACCTCTTAGCAGAATTGGAAAAGGTACCCACCCGGTATCAGAATACCGGCAAATTGATGATAGGCTAGCAGAGGAATCTCCACGCAATGATTGGCTGTAGTAGTTTGTGAATGGGACTCTAAAAACCCATAAGAAGCCTTGTAGCCAATCAGGAAGGCAGATTCTAAGCGCCAAACCATCAGCGGCAAATTCAAGATCCGAAAAAGATGCTCTGTACGAAATAGACGCAAGCCGGCTTCAGAAATTTATACTCAAGAAAAGGGGCCAAGTTCTGAAAACGGAACGCAGCGGTCGCGGCTGGAATTGCATGCCGAATTGCGTTCCAAGACTTTTGTAAGTAGCTCCCAGTCATTGGAAAGGACTCGTACAGACTTCATATGTTAACATTTAGTTCTAGGAAAGTTTCGTTTGTTAGCCCAGATTCCAGTAAGTGTGTTTTTCATTGCAAATTGTGATCCATTGTGTGTATGTCTTTTCGTGGAATAAACTACTGCCTTGTCTTGCTCAATCATATGATCCCGGTATAAAAGGTGTTAATAACCCTGGTCTCCTGTGACAATAACCCCTCCATATAAATCATCCTATTACTTAATAAAACCACTCCCTATAGGGACATCCTCAAAAGTCTGTTAAATATTTAACGATACATTAACTTCAGTTAACATCTCCATAAGTACTAACAGGAATCTTCAAATCTCAGTAATGATGTGCAGTTTTCAGCCATAATGGCCACTTGCGTTAATATACCAAATGTTAGTGCTAATGTATGCAAAAGAGGGGTTCCCTCTACTGATGCATTTCTCCCAGAGCTCTGGTACCGCAGGGATTTAATGTAACGTTAGTTAGGACAGAGTTAAAGGTGGCATTACTCACATCCAGACCCCGAAATATGACTGTTACTGGGTCAGTATAAGTGTAAACCCACAGTTTGTTCAATCATACCTATTACCTTGTTATTTACTGGGTTATTTCACTCGCCGGTCTTTTTTTATTTTTAGTCTAAATAATGAACTATTCAGGAATCCTGATAGAAGTAAGGCCATCTTTGGGTAAGACAGGCTGGCCCCATGTTATTTGAAGGTAACGCAAAACAGTGCTACAGTAACTTCACATGGCATTTAGCCCTATATGCAAATGAGGTATCTAACAACCATTGTTTTTGCATATATTTAGCTTTGTAGTTACCCGTTAAACTCAGTGAAGCTAATAGACATTATCTATTTAGAACCAGAGACGAACATGAACACAGACAGAGCTCAATGCACATCCAGCGAAACTTTATACACGGTACAGTGCCTAAATATACATGTATAGATATCTATTAAATAAAATGGTCTTTTAGTTTAACATTTTGCCAAACTGTTGTAAGCCCCTGAGTCACTGCACGGCAGACCACATCTCAATTATCTATTTAGGTAACATCACGTTAGTAGCCCAGATTTAATGAGCTTGATGTATCTACCCCTATAATTCTTCCTATTACCCCAAAGTTATGCTCGACCAGTGTAGTGCAAAGTCCTAGATGCCAAATTGGTGGTCTGGAGAAATGGAGAGTGGCTGCAGGCTGGGATACCTTTGAGTAGACCAATAGAGTTCTTCAGAGATTAAATCATAATGTACAGAGTTTACCAAACCTCATGCGTTTCTTCTTCAAGTGTAATCTGGCAGCACAGTTACTGTAGAAGGAAACATACTGTATATCTCCTACGGTGATAAGGCTGAACGTGTAGTAGTGAGAATATACATGTTTCATTCGATCTGTGCTGCCACAGTTCAATCAGAGAAGAAACCCTGTAATGTTTGGAATGCTCTGTGCACTATTATCTCCTCCCTAATGTTGGTCAATCAAAAGGTGTCTAATATCATTTCATTTTACTGTATTATGCTGTTTTGTGTTTATTAAAGATCTCTACCTGCCATGGTCTGAAACTCCAAATATCTGAGCATCTTCCATGTGAGAAAGGTCCTTCTCCTTCACGGCAGTCAATCAAATCTTGCAAAGCTTTGGCTACAACACGAACAGCAGTATAGACACTGTAGGTAATCCTTAAACTGGAGACATCATTGTAGAGGTTCTGGATGGTTTCTAAATTTTCAGCTCCCGTACACTGTTTTGTTGATGTTACTGATGAGCCTGTTATGTTGTTCTGGTCTGGGAACTTGCAGCTGAAAGCTTCCTCCCAGAATATCTTCACCCACTCTCCTCCCGTAGACATGGAAGGGTTGATGCTGTTTAGAAACTCTCTAAACCCTGGGATAGTTCCTCTGGGGAGGGCAAAGCCAATTGTTCCAGATAGAAGTCCTGAGTATTTGTCCACTGATACAATGGGGGAGGTAGCCCAAGCTTCACTGGCCAACCATATCTTCCCTGTCACCTTCTGTCTCAACATCTCATCTAAAATGAAGGTCAAGTCAAAATCAGTGGAAAAGATGATCACAGCATTGGCCGTTGACTCTTTGATGACCCGAGCAATGTGTGGAGCATTGCGGTCAGGCTGATTTATCCTGATGTTCTCTGTGAAGGACACGCAAGCTCCAGCCTTAAGTATCTCTCGACTGATGACCTGGATGCCCCGTTGCCCATAATCATTGTCTACAGCCACCAGTCCCACCCAGGTCCAGCCAAAGTGCAAAACCAGCTGGGCCAGTCCCTTAGACTGGAAGGCATCACTGGGGACAGTCCTGAAGAAGGAAGGGAACTGTGTCCGGTCGCTCAAGAGGGAGCTGGTGGATAAGTGGCTGATCTGTTAAGAGGAAGATGTCAGAGAGGTTGATAAACAAAACTGCCTCAGAATTAGTTCCAAATGTTTGGGGGATAAATTTACTAAATTCTCCCAGATGCAAAACTAAAGCATAAGAACTGGACCACATTTATTAAAGGGAAAACCCACAATTACTAAAACGAGATTCCTTCACCGTGTTTGGTGCTGGTTTTACAACAGTTTGGCATCCAGCAGAGTTTAGCATCACTGAATTGCATCTCATGGTGAATATTGCATTAGGTTTAACAATATGCACTGTGTTAACTGGTGCAATAATTTCTGTTACAGATATGTACATCATGTGATCTGTCTACATATGCATGTTTTACTGACATTGGTTTCCTCTATCCTTGTGTTGATTAAATCTGCCAGGTCTGAGAACACATTAACCTTGACGCCTAGGAGATCAGAGTCCTGCATCGCAATTACCAAGCAGAGAACAATATCTTTATTTACATTGCAAATATCTTCATCTTAAAGGGGCAATCGCTTCTAGGACCATAGTGACCTAATTCCACTGACATATTTTAGGGCTCAACAGGGGGATGAACATTTTTTCCCCCACTTGTAACCCTCAGCATAGCTAATGTGTCACGAGGGGACTCCTTGAGCGGGTAGGACATCGGTGGCCGGAACAGCGGGAGCGGTCACAAGCAGAGATCAGAGGCCAGCGGCAGATAGCGTAGTCGGGTCACAAGCAGAGGTAAGAGGCAGGTGGCAGATAGCATAGTCGGTCACAAGCAGAGGTAAGAGGCAGGTGGCAGATAGCGTAGTCGGAGTCACAAGCAAAGGTCGGCAACAAGGAGACTGGAACAGGAACAGGGCAGGGGAGCGGGGACAGGTCTGGGAAAAGGGACTGAGAACAGGGAGCATGGACTGAGACCAGGGAACAAACAGGTACAAACCAGATTACCAGCAATGGCCTTTAATGGAACAGAACTCAGATACAGAACAGGACGGGTACAGGAACAGATCAAAAGATCAAAGGAAAAAGGACAAACTGAAGCGGGAAATATAAGGACAGAGAACAGAAGCAACAAGGAAAGAGACAGACAGATAGAGGAACCTCAGAGCACAGAAAACAGCAGCACACTCGGTGGACAGAGAAAGGGACTGGGAGGAGAGGGAGAACTAGGAAAACATTCAGTATGTCAGGCCTATTTCCTGACATAATGCTGAGGTGGGGGCCTGAGTGTCTAATGCAGGTGTTTTTAACCATTTTTCTCTCAGGGCACCGCTAACCACAGTGCTTGGTTGCTGATTCACCTCCACAACAAGACATGGCCAGAGAAAACACAGGACATATAGACTGTCACAGGAGAGATACGGAGAGAGACAGACAGAGTCACAGGAGACAGAAAGACAGTCAGACGGGGCAGGGAGTCACAGGGGGCTAATCAAAGGGGTCAGGGAGTCATAGAATTAAGGAGCAAGGAGTCACAATGGGAAGGGGGTCAGAGGGGGCAGTGAGTCAGAAGAGTCAGAAGGGGAAAAGAATCAGGAATCAGAAGGGGCAAAGAGTCACAGGAGAAAAAGGGGGTAAAGGGTGACCGAGAGTTAGTGGGGGCAAAGAGTCAGAGAGGGCAGAGAGCCACAGGGGGAAGAGAGTCAGAGGGGGCAAGAGTCAGAGGGGGCAGAGAGTCACAGGGGAAGAGAGTCAGATGGGGCTGAGAGTCGGAGGATTCAGAGTTGGCAGAAAGGCACAGAAAACACACACAACAGGACAGCCACAGAAAACACAAACACACGCCCCTCTCTCCTGCCCATGCTGATTTCCCTCCTGAATGGCTGTTTTGTAGAGGAAACTACCCTGCTCTCTCCCTGCTCTGGGAGAAAGAGGAAATTCTGCAACACACTTTTGATCCTCTCAAAGAAATTCAGGGCAGGGCCATGGAACCCCGGTTTGGAACACTGGCCTAACGATACTTAATAGGCCACATGTGGCCTATGGCCAGATGTCCTGAAATAAAGACACAGGGCATTGGTGGTACAATGGTTTTATTTATGCCCTGGGTCAGATGAAATTCCCAGTGATCCTAAGTATAGGATCCCTACACACAACAAACGCAGGCATAAAACATTACAGTCACCAGTAACGCTGGTGTCAGTAGTGAGTGAGCCACCCAATCCTGGGTATGTTGGCTTTGTGATGGTGCTGGCACACCATTGGAACTCGTTGTGTTCTAATTTGTTGCAGGCCTATACTTCACAAAGGGTAATTCAGTACCACAGTACTTTGTAGCCATTGATGGTCCCCTCATATAGAGCTCGAACCCCCAATAAAATCCTGACTTGGATCTGCTGGTTATATCACCATAGGGCACTCGTGATTGAGACTGACAGCACTCAGGCTCATGCAGATATGTCCGCATCTGACATGACCGCTCCATCTTAAAGGCTCCTCTTCCTCTTAGACCCACCTCTTTCATGACCTTTGTCATTGGCAACCACCATATTTACCAACAGTCACCTGTCCATAGTACATTGGAGAGGAACCTCCTAGGTGGCAGTGGGAGTGTGTTGATTGCATCACACAGGAGGTTACATGAGTTTTATAAAATAGGGTATGGGGGATTGAGGAAGGACACAGAAAGAAAAAGAGGGCCCCATTATATCATCATTACATGTGGTTCCTGCAAAATGACATAGTATTTATCAGCAGTATTATCATGACTACTTATTAATACCTTTTTTGACCAAAATCTGACACCTTTAAATATTTTTTATATTTTTTTTTGTAAAGTAAGACTTGGGAGGGGTTGCATTTTCTCTGACTGCTATGTTTTGAGTGATGTCCCGATTAAACAGCAAGAGACAATTTCAACACCTCCCCTTTTCTTTATTGGCTCTCTAATAAGGGCATGTCGGGATAGGGGTAAAGTAAACACTTGCTTGACAAGCACTCCAATTCAGAGACCCTTAAGAAATTCAATCCAGCAGACTATGTAGAATTTCACGTGTAATACACTGGCAGATTATGTGGAATTGCACGTTTAATACACTGGCAGACTATATTATCTGAAATGCTTATGCTGTAATGATTATTTCAGCACCATAGACAGCAAACTCAACCTTACCTGTGGATATCGGTACAGCCCCAGGATATGAGCCATCATAATGGTGTATGTAGATGTAGAGTGGCCGACAACAGCTGTCAAGGGGACACCTCGATAGCACCTGTAATTGGGCACAGGCGGGCCATGCCCAGTGAGCACATGTAGGGTTCCTGCTATTGCCCACTGTAGCACAGTACATGAGTCATAGATATGGAGGCCCAACGTGATGTTGGGTAGAAGGTCTAGGTCCATGTTGATCTCCTTCACAGCAAACCTCATGGCCTGGGAATACTGGTAATAATCAAAACGAAACCTAGACATGAAAGCGAGGTTCGGGAAATTGGATGAGGCAAGTTATCTGTCAGGATATTTCGAGGATAAAACCATTCGTTTTAGATTAACGAGTGAAGAATGGGGGTGTATAGATAAAATATGACATGACAGTTAAGGGTGAAGAAAAAAGTATGTGCACTCACAATAACAAGGAGATCTCCATGGTTACACAGGAATCTCCCACTGAATGGAGGTTTAACTGGAGGCTAATCTAGAAAACACTCGGAGGGACTTAGTAATCAGAAAGTACATTATTTTAAAAGGAGCGACGTTTCGACCAGGACAAAGGTCCATGTTAGGACTGAAACGTTGATCCTCGTACAATAAATGTACTTTATTGATAACTAAGTTTCTCACTGGACAGCCGCTCTCTATGTTATATAATCACAACAACAAACAGTAAAGGGTGCATGGAGGCAGAGTAGTGTGGGTCGGTACTAGAATAGCATGGAGGGAGGTGTAAAGCAGGATTGAGGATGTAAGAGAGTTCGGTGTGAGGGTCTGGAGCAAAAAAAGCAGAGGGGGTTGCAGGGCAGAATTAATATCCAACGAGAGTTGTATGTATGTACTGGTAAAGCAGGTAGGTATGCGAATTGACGAACAGGGAAAAAACCTGAGTCCGTAATGGGTATACAGTAGGTAAACAAATAGCAGATGTTTTATACGTGGTATTGAACTTTTAACCCATTAAACATGGCACTGTCATTAGGTCACTTTGCTCCAACGTGGAAGTGACCCTTTAACCTAGTGGAACACGTCATTGTCAGGTCACTTTCCCTCTATGTGGAACTGACCCTTTAACCCAGGGGTGCACAATCTTTCCCCGCTGCACCCCCTGCCTGCTCTCTCTCCCTGCTGCCCCTCCTTACCTTATGTTCGGCAACAAATGATGCCGCAGGGTCACGTGACAGGACTTTGCCATGGCAACGTGACATCATGTGACATCACAGCAACATTTGCCATGGCGACGCGTCGCTGAAGACAAGATAATGATAGTTGCAGAGGCCTCACTCGGTCCCCGAGAATTAACTTTGAATGCCTTTAGCGAAGAGCACAGGACCTCTGAAACCAACATGTCCCCTGAAAAAATTTGCGCTCCCCCTGGGAGACACACACCCAAGTTTGTGCACCCCTTCTCTAACCCATTAAGCACATCACTTTCATTAGGTCTTCTATATGCAACACATGCAGCACTTATCTGAGATCAGACTCCAAAAGAATGTTCATGGTTCCAAGGTTCAGCAAAGTATCTGGTCGCTCCTCCTCTTACCGTGCACCCCAACATTGGAACAATCTACCAGAGACTCTCACAGCCACCACCAGTCTAAGTTCTTTCAAAACTAAAGCTGTCTCACTTTAATCTGGTCTGTAACAGTTACATACACCTATAATATATTATCTCTAACTGAGCATGCAATATCTTGTATATAATGCATATCATGTTCACTTATGTAACTATGTATTTGTAACCATGTATTATTTGTCATCTTAACTCTATGCCCAGGACAAACTTGAAGACGAGAGGTAGCTCTCAATTTATTACTTCCTGGTAAAACATTTTATAAATAATTAAACAAACATTTGAAACTGTTAGTTTAACCCAATAAACATGTCCCTGCCATTAGGTCGCTTCTACGTGGGACTGACTATTTAACCCATTAAACACGTCCATGTAATAATGTCACTTATCCCCTTACATGGGATTGACCCTTCAACCCATTAAAGATGTCACTGTCATTAGGTCACTTTGCTCCTACGTGTTGCTGGCACCCATTAAATATGTCCTGGTCATTAAGTTACTTTGCTACCAGGTGTCACTGACCATTTTAAAGATGACCTGAACACATTTTTCCAGGCAGATTATATAGAAATACATCTTACATTTTGCAGACGACCGGGGCGGGTTTCTCTGTGAAGCTAATTTTGGGATATATTTTGTCCCCATGAATGTGTAACACCCCACCAATTACGATGTCTCCAGCCTCCACAATCCCCCTGAGTTCGGTGTTATTGAGGCTGCACCCCAGCGTGAATGGTGTAGTGTAGAATAGCATAGGGTGCCAAATGGTCCAATAGAAAAATGGCAGCATTTTTTGACATCCCAAGACTGTAGGATCATGAATGTGATGTCTCCGGGAACTGCACAGGATAAACACTGGCCCTAGGAAAAGGAGAGACTCGTCATTCACATAATTCAAAGCTGTGCTAATTTTGAAGTTAATAATCATCCTTTTGCTCACCTTCTCAGTCCTGAGGGGTTATATGGGGATAATGGAGGTGTGTGTGGGGAGAGACAGTACAGGAATAGAAAAGAGGGCTGCAGGGCCGATGGATGCGCAGTGAATGAGTGTCTGGTGGTGGGTGGTTTTGTAAAAGAATAGCAGAGAGGACTGCAGGGCTGATGGAGGTGCAGTGACAGAGCTGTGTGTGTGTGTGTGTGTGTGTGTGTGTGTTGGTGTGTGTGTGTTTGTGGGTGTGTGGGGTGTGTGTGTGTGTGTGTGTGTGTGTGTGTGTGTGTGTGTGTGTGTGTGTGTGGTCAGTACATGGGGAGGGGGAGAAAAGAGCAAAGAAGAAAACTCTAGTTACAGAGTTTGAGCCTCCAGAGAAATGATGTATACAAGAGAAAAGGGAAACCTAGTATATAAGCACTCGATCACGGCTAGATGCATAATGATAATATTAAAATACTTTATTGGCAAACAATGAATAAAATAATGGGGTTTAAAATAAAATATATCAAACAGCACGTGACTGTAATCTATTGTAACGTAACTGTAATAGTTAAGTAGAGTGGGAGATATCTGAGAGTGAAGAAGAAAGACCTACCACCTCAGAAAACAGTACACCTGGACCCAGAACCTCAATTGCTCATTACCTTCCTCAGGTCTCTTTTTTAGAATAGAGACAACCCAAAGAGGGCAGGAAAAAAGAAAAAGAAAAACAAGGAGAGGGAAAGGTATGGGCTCTAAGAAGCGAGAATACCAATTCCTCAAAAAACAGAAACAAAAAAACGAGAGACTACCAGGGTTATTAGAATGTGCCGAACTCCAAATCACAAATCTCTCGGACAGAATACTGGACGAGAACCATATAAAAGTCCTCAAACGTGATCTATCCTTTTCACTATCCAACAATATGAACATCTTTGAATGGGTCAAAGATGTAAATCTATTTGCTCGCAAACTCAAACTACATAATATGTACAGATCTAGGGATAGGAGAATAGCAATCCGTGAAGGTGTCCCTATACCTGATGCTAGGGAAACTAAAGCCCTAGATGATCTTATAGCCCTACTGGCCGAATCTGAAAGGCCACCGGGTGAAGGGCCTTTCACTGATCTTAGGCCCAAATCCAAATTCATGCCCTATGGGGACCAGTATGCCCACATCGACACATTTGTAAACATGGTCACCAAAGACCTTGAATCTCTCCGAAGGACTAAGCAACTTGTTAACCTTAGTAGAAGTGAAAAACAAGCCCTCAAAGAATAAGCAGACGATAAGAATATTGTCATCAAGCCATCCGATAAAGGTGGCAATTTGGTAATCTTAACATCAAAGGACTATGAGAAGGAAAATATGAGGATTTTGTCAGACCGGGCCTGCTATGAGATTTTAGAGACAGACCCAACTTTGAAATTCAACAAAGAGTTGATTAATATACTCAATAAAGGTCTTACTTTAAAACTAATCTCTGAAAAAGAATATAATTACATCCTGGTCAGGACACCCAAAGTCGCCACTTTCTATAGTCTTCCAAAGGTGCACAAAAACAAAACACCGCCCCCAGGTAGACCAATAGTCTCCGGGATTGGCGACAGAAAAAGCTAGCTCATATGTGGACAAGATCTTGAGACCCTTTGTCACTACTCTGCCCTCATTCATTAAGGACACAAAACATGTCCTTAAGAAACTAGAGGGCATCTCAGTGGCAGATGACTGTATCCTAGTAACCCTTGATGTAGAGGGACTATACTCTAGCATCAGACAGGATCAGGGAATAAGGGCGGTCAATCACTTCCTCAGTACACGCAGTCAGTATCACCATAATCATAACAGCTTTACTGGGGAACTATTACAATTTTTCCTACAAAGAAACTATTTTTGGTTTAACAAAACCATCTATCACCAGATACAGGGCACAGCCATTGGCACGAAATGTGCCCCCACATATGCCAACCTGTATCTGGGGTGGTGGGAGTCAACAGTGGTGTTCTCAGAAGAACTTGAACACATCACCAAACATGTGGAACTACGGCTTCGATTCATCGATGATGTGCTAATAGTGTGGCGAGGGTCTGAGGCTACGCTCAAACAATTCATAGAGATCCTTAACATCAATGATCTCAACCTACGTCTAACTCTAGATTACAGCTCTGAGCAAATTTGCTTTCTTGACCAACTGATCTCCAAGGGTGACAATGACCTTTTGGAAACAACGATCTATCACAAAAGCACAGCCAGTAACAGTATCCTTTTGGCCAGTAGCCATCACCCCAAATCCCTGATAGAAGGAATACCGGTTGGACAGTTCCTCCAACTGAGAAGAAACTGTAGCAATGACAAAGACTTTGAACACCAGGCTATCGATATGAAAAATCGTTTCACAGCAAGGGGGTATAGCCAAAAAACTATAAAGTAGGCCTACAAGTGGGCAAAACACAAAGCCAGATCAGAACTGGTCAACAATAAACTCACCAAATCAGACCAGAAAACAGTAAGATTCATAGGCACCTTCAATAAACAACAGAAGGTGGCTAAGGAAGTCTGACATAAACACTGGCACATACTAAAGGCCGACGAAGACCTATGTGATTCTATACCTCCCTATCCTGCTATGGTTAGCAGACGGGCTAGGAACTTGAAAGATCATCTGGTCCATAGCCACTATACTGTGGAAAAACCCAGGGCAACCTGGCTACCACCCCGTGTTGATGGCTCTTTCCATTGCCAAAGGTGTAAAGCGTGTCACTATGTAACTGTATCCAAAACTTTCAGCAACCACAATAACTCAAAGCAATTTAACATACGCAAGTTCATAAATTGCAACACCACAGGAGTTATTTATATGGGGACCTGCAAGTGTGGGAAGAAGTATGTGGGCAAAACACGCCGTCAATTCAAAACACGAATTTTGGAACACATACAGTAGGATCAATACGCAATAAACTGGATACCCCTGTTGCTAATCATGTAAATAGATGTCAACATGGGGACTTGAAGGCAATATCCTTTGTGGGAATAGATCAATTTTCCCCGGGAAATCAGACGGGGGGTCTGGGATACTGAACTGCTAAAGATTGAGTCAAGATGGATATACACTCTGGGAACACTAAGCCCATTTGGACTCAATGAGGGGTTTGTTTTCAGCCCCTTTATCTGACTCTATCCCTTTTGCAACAGATCATTGCGGTTACCCCTTCCCCTTTCTCCGTACCATATACTTGATTTCCAGCATTTGTTTAGCCTCCAACTCTGCCTAAAATGAATACACCAAGACTCACATAGTGTGCAATTTATTTATTTATTATGGCTGATATTTTATCATCCAGGTATAGCCATTATCCTAACTATACCATTTCTATTACCACAGTGACTAACCATCACTGACACCAATGAATATTATATCCTATTAATACGTTAACCCCACATCCGTGAGTACTTATTACAGTATTTGCTCACCTGAATATGTTTCCTTGCCATAGATACCCAGCCCTCAATGCCTAACTCACTGACATATTAAGTGTCTAGTGCATAAGGGCAATCGAGTCTGGCTATCCTGAGTTGCTACAAGTATCAGACCACCTACTGTGCACTTCTTGTAGTGGGACATACTATCTGTTCTGATCCAACAACTCTGGGGTTAATCGTTCTTACAGCCATACCTACAGTGACTATATAAACCTTCATTCACATACAGGGACCTCCCCTTATGTGCCCTGAAGAAGCGTTCACACGTGAAACGCGCGTGTCGGCCACACACCCACTCACACACGCGGGAAGCTTTCATTTTGAATGCAGCATTCATTGACATTGTTTCTAAGCTGCAAACTCCTGGCGTCCTGCGTTCTTTTGTTACCTTGATCCTGCGTGCCACACTTAGCACTGCAGGATCTCTCTGATCTCAGGGGCGGTTTACAATTCCACTATTCTAGTTAGGCATGTCCTCGAGCATATCAGCGCTGATATATTAATGATCAGCACTGATATAGGGGACAATGCGCTACAAGCTATGCGTTATTCTGTATGTCCTACCTGACTTACCTGCTAACATTGTGTACTTCCTTGTTTGGGGGGTCCATGTGGGATATCGGTCTACATTGACCTCAACGCTGCACGGTACCTGCCTCCTGCTGGGGACTTGCTCGATGAGATGTTCATGCCGGTATTGAGGAAGCATAAGCATTTTTTTTCCCCTCAGCCTAGTAGCCGATCCATATGATTAACCTATGCTACCTATGTCTGCATTGAATACATTAGTACCCTATTGAGGATGTTCTAATTGGCTAATTAATTTCCTATTCCTGTATTTCCTTGCTCACATGCTTAAGGGGTCATATCCCTTTAAGTGCTTCCTCTCGTGCTACCCTTCACGGACCAACAACCCTTAGTGTCGGGTGTCTAGGGGTTACTTACCAGCCACTCGTCAACCAGGAGCCACTCGGTATCCAACAGGTAGCCACATACAGTATACAGTATACATTTTTGCATGGTTTTTGCCTAGGTATATCAATATTATATATACCACATAGTGTTTCTGCATACTGTATTCTCCACACAAGTGGATTTATACTCCCTGCTTTTACCCAAGTGTAGGTGGGTGTACACAGAGCGTTTAATTTTCTTGCGCTCTGATAGTAAATACCCAACATCTATATATTTGCATGAGACATTATCTCAATAATGGTCTTACCATGGCCCTACCTCAACATTTTTCGGAGGCTTCATTCACAGCATAGGATCCTGAATATCTATCAAGGACCCCCATATGTTTAATCTACTTAACTATTACAGTTATGTTACAATAGATTACAGTCACGTGCTGTTTGATATATATTTTATTTTAAACCCGATTATTTTATTCATTGTTTGCCAATAAAGTATTTTAATATTATCATTATATATCTAGCCATGATCGAGTGCTTTTCTCTTGTATACATCATCTTGTATCTCCCTTTTCTCTTGTATACATCATTTCCCTTACCTAGTCAGCACCTCACCGTGGTTCACAATTTAGCTGTGCGGGCTGTGTGTAGCCTCCAGAGAAATGCATGAAGAGACACAAGCCAGATAAAGAGGAATCGCCTGCTGGGGGCAGTAATACTGAACAGAGACAAGCTTCAGGCACAGATGGTGCAACAAAGGTCCCAAGCACTCACAATGTGAGGAACGGTGAGACCATTACAAAGCAGGTTCCTGCCATGGATGGGGAAGCTGGCAGCAGCAGTGGAGAAGTGGGGAGGTCACTACCAGCCACAGACAGTGCAGCATAAAGGAGCGTTCCAGGAAAAGCTGGAAGCTGAGGAGAGAAGAAGGTGGGCAGAGCACGGGGTCTGCATGGAGATGTGCCAGTACTGGCCCAAAGTTCACCAGTTACCCCCATCTTCCAAGCCCTACAGCCAAGCGGATAAAGGTGGTGAGACTGCGATATAAAAATTTCAGGGAAATCCCAGATAAATGCTTTATTACCCCATGTAACCAGGAAAATTATGTAAGCTTCAAAAGGAGTGAGCTGTGAGAAGCATTTTAGCACAGGTTTGAGGACTTGAAACTCACAAACCTGTGGAAAGACTTTGTGGCCATTCCTGTGAGTCATCCGGCAACTACATTAGTGACCGTTATATTCCCTAACGAGGTTGTTACTAAACAGGACATTATATATTGGTTACAGAGACAATATACTTTACTTTCTGACTAGGAAAAGATAGAGGAGATCTGGGAAGGAGGGTGGGTGTGGGCTGTATGTGTAAGGTTAAACTGTGGGGAAAATGTGGTATTGCTCACAATCCCCCCAAATCCTTCTTTATTGGGGGGGGACAGAAGGGTGCGTTTCTACAGTGACCCAGCCCAGGCTTTGCTTTCAGTGTACATCCAACAGACAGTTAAGTGCAGACTGTGACACAATGAGGTGCAGTCAGTGTGGGATTCTGGGCATATTCTTTCTCTATCCTAATGTTGTAATGTGTAATTTGTGTGGGTGACAAAATCATTCTTTTAGGGAGTGTCCTGAGGCAGCGCATAATAATGACCCCCGGGACAGTGAGAAGGCCCCAGCGGAGGAGACACCTGTATTGGATGACACCCGGGGAGTTGTTCAGCACTCATCCTTGTTACAATGTAATGAGATAAATGAGCTTGGGAATAGATCTCCAGACTCATGTGAGGCCCCCAAACATAAAGAGGAGAGCGCTGATATGGATAAATCCTCTGAGCAGGGGCAACGGGGGCAGGATAGGATCAGGAGCCAACAGGGCAAGAGGGGAGCAGGAGCCAATGGGGCAGGAGGTGAGAAGGAACCAACGGGGCAGGATGGGAACAGGAGCAAACGGGAGCAGGAGCCAATAGGACAAGATGGAAGCAGGAGCCAGAGGGGGCAGGAGGGGAGCAGGAGCCAAAAGGGGCAGGATGGGATCAAGCGTTAACATGGGCAGGAGGGGAGAAGGAGCCAATGGGGGCAGGAGAGGAGCAGGAGCTAGTGGGGCAGGAGCTAAGAGAGCATATAAATACAACAAAGGCCACGCTGTGGAGTTACAGATATTGGGGATCCCCACCGAGAATACTTTTCATGCACTAACCTGGGGGGACATTTCAAATAATATGGAGGAGGGAGAAACGCCACAAGACCCAAATGTGAGGGAGGGGAGTAGGGAATAGCAGATACTGTGAAAGAGAAAGATGTGTCCTCCCACTGGCCCCATGCAGGCTATTCAGGTTTCACTGTGACACCATGCAGCCTATTCAGGGCACACTTTGGCCCCATGCAGCCTATTCAGGGTGCACTGTGAATGGTAACAGTATTACATTTCCAATTCCCCGTGTTATCGTTTTCAAAAAGCTACAAAAAGTGGAGCTTTGGCATCTACTTTTTACAGGAAAATAGACTGAGAACAGCATGTGTCATCTTTAATTCTGCGAGAGATTGGAGAGAAGGGGCATTATTTTCGGCTATTGCACCTGATATGATGGAGCTGGGTTTTTATTTCAGATTACATGTCAGTGAACATATAAGTGACATTTCACCAGGTCGGTGTTTATGAATTGACATTGTAAATTGATAATACACATTATAGATTGATTAATGTTTATCAACTTAAAAAAAAAAAGTTTGAAGAAATTCTTATTTGAGCAACTAAAACCCTATTTATTTACACGTTAAACAGTGCTGGAGATTTCCATTGTGTAACATGTAATCCGGATCATTCAGAGAAACAATTAAAGGTGTCATATGATGCAGTTTTGTTTTTTAAATAAAATGTGTAGAGATGCAAACCTTGAGGAAGACTATAAGACCGTGTTTCAGGACAAGCCGGGGTACAGCTCTAGTAGGGGGAATGCAGTAGTCATATAGATAGAATTGATGTGATGAGTGCTGTTGAAATTGGTGCAACTGGTTTAAAGCCAACAGCATTTACTGATCCTCTCTTACTAGAGGCCTCTATTAACCATAAGAAACCATATGTATAGGTAGAGGAGTTTGGAAATTAATCTCTAAACTGTTAGAGCCGACATCCTTGAAGCAGCGATTAAAAACTTTTCTGATAAATAGGATTTCTAAGCAGTTTTTTTTTTTTCAAGCGATGCAGGATGGTGGGAAAATGTCAAATTAGATATAAAATAATTTTTCAATTAAGAAGCTAGGGTTTGTATATCAAATACACAACATAAGTACATTCAGCTGAGAAATAAACTTACAAAATTGTTTTTAGAACTATAATTGGGGAGAGAAGGTTTGGGAAAGGAGATAGCGGAAGTAAAGAGAAAAATGCTAAGGTCTAGTATAACAGGTATAAAATTCTACAGGAGGAGAGAAATGTTGGGACTATCTCCAGACTTTTCTCCAGATCCCTTTGTGTCGTGTAAGGGGAGGAAAGAGAGTAAAATAATTCCTGGTCTGTTAAATGAGTAGGGCAGACAAAACAGGAGAATACAAGATCTAGTCTCAAGTCCCCGCACTGAGTGAGATAGGGCAGTTACCAACCCTTGATAAGGAAGAGACACAAGCCTTTATAAGACCCATGAGTAGCTCCGAGGTAGATGATGCCATAGCACCTTAACAATTAAAGAAAACTCCTGGATCAGATGGACTAACTGCAGAGTTTTATAAATGCTTCAATGATATTTTAGTTCCACACCTAGCTCAGCTTTATGATACCATTTTAGTTTCCCAAGAACTAGGAAACTCCCAGCAGAAATCCTTATTACAGTAGTATTATTATATACAAATGGTAGTAAACATGATTTGAAAAATTGGACACCTGCAGCGTTATTAACCGTTGACTGATTTTAGCTAAGAATTTGTTTATAAAGTTAAGTAGTGTGTCAGATACACTGGGTAGTGAGTGGCAGGACTGTGCAGTGAAAGGGAGCAAGATATTTAATAACCTGTTATTGGTAAAATACATTTTTGCGTACAGGATGGAGGTGCAGCGACAGAACTGTGTGGCTGCATTGGAAGGATGGGGTTGCAGTGACAGAGCTGTGTGTGTGTATGTGGGTGTGTATGTGTGACTGCATGGGAAGGATGGAGGTGCTGTGACAAAGCTGTGTGTGAGTGTGTGACTGCATGGGAAGGATGGAGGTGCAGTGACAGAGGTATGTGTGCAGTGACAGGATACACTCACCTCTTCTTGCTCTGTCTGATACCATTTCTATATTAAAGCCCCTTTTTATACAGGGGTAGAATTTGCTGTTAGGGAATTTCAATTCCCCTTGAGAATAAATAAGCAGTAATCCCTCCCACTGCTGGAATAAACAGCATTACAGTGCAGAACATAACATGCAGAGAACATACATAGCTACCTCTGCAGCGCTGAAAGGGTTCTAGGATTTTTTTTTAATGAGATAATGAGATAATTTTATGTGTACGCTTTGGGACTGCTTGTGTGAGAATAACAACTTCCTAACAAGGCAGCGGACTTTGGAAACCTTCTGCCTTGTGTAGTTGTTATGGTCTGATAAACTGTTTAATTATCTGAACTATGTGAATTTCATGTGCAAACTAAAATGTGGAAGCATTTATTAAGGGGAGTTTGGCACTGCTGCTGCCCGCGCTGTATCTGTACTGTGTATACTGTACATGTCATGGTGTAGTAGTGTCTGTGAGGGGGAGGCTGGCACTGCCGCTGCCTGCACTGTACATGTATGTTGGTACATGTCATAGTGTAGTAGTGTGTGAGAGGGAATGTTTTTTTTTTTTAAATACAAAATACAATTATTTATAAATACACACAATATTTCCAGAAATCCATCCTGAGAATCACATAAACATTACATTTTATCTTACAGAGATTCCTTTTCAAAGAGATTTAAATGCATCTCTCGAGTCTCTCAGATTCCCTCTGTTATATACTCTTTGGGGCCTATTCACTAAACTTTGATGAGTTTAGTGCATTGCCGAGCGGGTTTGCATTTTCTTACTGCACTATAAAAAATGTGTGTCAAAATGGTATTCCACATCCTATCGCTCTTAAACTGTTTGCTTAAACTGCTGCTTGGAGAGAGTGGCATCCCCGTGCACAGCTCTTACAGGCGATTGTGCAGTTTGAATGTACAGTTTAATAACATAGTATTGTAGTAGGGGGTCTCCTGAGCTGAACCGCATTAATTTCGACCTCGGGGACCCCCTGATTCTAGAGTTAGAGGCCCCAACATGGGGTGCTGGTATCTCCTGCGTATTTAAATCTCCCGGTCACGTGACACGGAAGATTTAAACAATGCCAGTATATACCGGCACCCCATAACGGGGCCTGTAGCTCAGGAAGCAGGGGATCCCCGGACCTGAAATGAATGTGTTTCATCTCCAGAGAATGCCTGCTACAATACTATATTATTAAAATTAACATTGAAACAGCTTCAAAACCTTAGCGGCCAGCCACTGAGGCAATGAAGGGGTTAAGCCACAGTACCTGGTTTATTGGGCATAGAGGGGGTGGTTAAATGGGTGTTATTGGCCAAGGATGGGTGGTTAGGCCTACCAGGAAGGTTGTGGGAGGAGTTAACCCTTTCATTACTATAGCGGTGATAACTGCTATGGTAATGAAAAGGGTTAACCCCTCTGGCCACCCACCCGGCAGGCTTAACCACCCATCCTGGGCCGTATACCTCTATTCAACCACTCTACCCCAATAAACATTAAAATACAACAACCCTTTACCGCTAAGGTAATGAAACTGGCTGCAATTTTATTTTTTCTGCATAGGATTGAATCTGGGAACCTGTGGGGACCCCTTCGAGACTCCCGGTAACAATCCTATGCAGTAAAAATAAAAGAAACTCCTTTAGCACCAGCCTTTACTTGGCTAGAAAAGATTGCAAGTTTTTATAGTACTATATGCATTTTGGAGTTTAGTGAATAGCAATTTCTGGCAAAAACAAAGCGAGTTTGGGCTTTTTGGGGCTTATCCCACTACTTGTTATAGCCAAGTGTTATAGTACTATAAAAATCAATTTTAGAGCTAAATTGCCCCGTTATTGGAGCTTTGTGAATAGCTGCACATTCAAGATCGCACTAAAAGGCCTCTGTAACAGGGATTTATCACTGTTGAGAAAAACTCTGTAAATCCAGCAGTGTGCTGGTTAATTGCACAGTCCTAATCAACCACACACCACCTGGCTGATTAGGACTGTTGGAAAAAGCCTGATCTACGAAACAGGAAGGAGATTTCCTTAGCCCACAACTGGACTGACCAGAGGAAAAGATGTCTTGATGCACACAGAAGGACTGTATGGTGACAGGAAGACAAGGGGACAAGACCTCTTCTATACCTGGACACAGACATTTCCACAGCACACAAGGGAGCAGACCCAGGTGAGCAGAGAGGCCTTCCCCATACAGCTACAAGAACAGATAAGAGACTTTCTTGTTAGACTGTTGTCTCTCTCTCTCTCTCTCTCTCTCTCTCTCGTGTCTCCTCACCTCTGCCTCTCTCTCCCCTCTGCCCCCTAACTCCCTCAATCCCCCTCCTCCCGTCTCCTCCCTCTCCTCTCCCTCTCGCCTCGGTCTGTCCCCTCTCCCCTCATCCCTCCTCCTACCTCGTCTTCCTCTCTCTAGCCTATAAAGTAAAGGTTAAAAAAAAATATCTCCAGGCCATTTATATCGCCGTTTTTTGGGGCGTTGCTATCACGGTATTCAGAAAGCCTTTATTACCTGTCATAGCAAAATTCCCAAAACAGAAGATAAAGAAGATCAAGAAATAATGACAGATGAAGATAGAAGAAGCTGAATAAAGATAGAAGAAAGAAGATTTGGGTACCTGATCCGGATCTTCATGGCGGATGGCATCAGATGCTGTTTGAGGCCTTCCTGGTACGTGAGCTTCCTGTTTCCCCGGGAGTCGGAGGGCCAGTGCTTCTAATGGTAAATAATATATTGCATTTTTGTAAATGTATTTTTTTTTACAGGTTTTTACATACAGTACGATGTATTATTTTTACCACTTTAGGGTACAGATCAATACATTATTAGGACAATCATTTTTTGGCATTTCTTGCTTTGTATTCATGTTAATTTTTGCGATGTCAGTTTATTATTTGATGGCATTGTTTGGTATTTTGCTGCTTTATTTAAATAAAATGTGGGCGATTGATTTTCGAATGTAATTAATGATGTCTTGTGTTGGATAATGCGTTTGATGGTTGTGTTTCAGATATTTTTTAATAATTAATTTCTTTGTAAGTTAATGTTTCAATTAATTCATTGCTGTTGTATGAATTAATTGTTTTGATTGGTTTGAAATAATTCCGAGTTGTTTTAATAATTAATTGTTTTGATTGGTTAATGGTTTAATTAATTCATTGTTGATCTGGTTATTGCTTGTATTAATTGGAAAAGCTGGTTTTTATTTAGTGAATTGTGTTTTTTTGGAGTTTTGTAAAGTTTTATTATTGTGTGTTTGGAGCATTAATGTAGTTTGATTAGGGTGCCCATTGAGTGCGATAGTGGCTTATCATGCCCATATTATTATATATATATGATGTACCACTATACTACTCAATGGGTACAAGGTGGGTATAGTGGGTCCGGGGTGTGTGGTTAGGCCTCCCTGGTTGGTAGCGTGGCAGGGTGGGTTAACCCCTTAATGACTATAGTGGTTATTAACCGCTATGGTGATTAAGGGGTTAGGGGCCATTAGAATGTATTTAATATGTATGTATGCTTTCTGGCAACGGAGGACAGGGACTTGCAGTATCGTGATCATATTGCTGTGGTAAGTAGAACTATATTTATTTACTTTATTTATGCTGGTTAATGTTGTGTTTAATAATGGGCAAATAATCTATTATCCATATCTGAATAATAGTTATTTTGCCCAGTACTGTACTGTATGTGTTTGGGTGTGGGGGGGGGGGGGTTGATTGAAATTTAGGCCGTGTTTTATTTGTTGACATACTTGTTGGTACCTTAGGTCTGCAGGACTTATGGAGACTACCTGAGGACCACCGGACGCCCACAGGTACCATCTGCAGGGAAGAACCAGGGGCCCCACGGACCCGCAGGGCCCACCCGAGGGCCCCCAGACCCCTGTGGGAACCACCTGAGGGCCCTCAGACACCTGTGGGGATGACATTGGGACCCCCAGACACGCGCAGACCCACCTATGGACCCCATTGTGGCCCACAGTGACCTGCAGGGACCAAACGGAGACCCCCAGGCACCTCTGGGCTCCCCCTCTGTGCACTGTGGGGCCTGCGGACACCCGTCAGGCCCACCGGGGATTTCTGTTGGCTTGGGGTATTAAGCCTCTATGTTAAAAATAAATAATGGTTTTACATTATTCGGGGCACGGGGGGTGGGTGGTGTATTAATATTTATTATATATTACTATGTTTATTGTGGCCTAGGAGGTGGGTTTGGGGGCTGTTGTGTGTGTATTGTTTTTATTGTGGATAGTGGGGGTGGGTGAAAGGGGTATTAGCCCCAAGAATGTGTGTTTAGACCTTGCGGGTGGGTAGCGGGAGGGTTAACCCCTTCATTATCATAGCGGTATTAACCGCTAAGGAAATAAGTCCGCCCGCAATCCCCCGCAAGGCCTAAACACCTACTAAAGGCCAAATACCCCCTTCACCCACCCCAACTACCCACAATAAGCCTGGCATGGGTGGTTAACCCCTTCATTGCCTTAGCGGTAAGCCACTAAGGTAATGAAGTGGGCTGCAAGTCGGATGCATGCCGGGGGGTCTCTGGTGCTAATATTAATGGGTATCAGCTCCGGAGACCCTGGCATGAATTCGAGGCAGAAAAAAGGCCAACATTTTTCAAAGTGCCGTCTCGCCGCTTAACGACGCTTCTCCCCACCAACTTGACAACTTTTTCTGGCGTTTGGATTTGAGAAGAAAATCGTCATTCTAGGGCTACAATAGGCGGCGATAATCTACTTGTGTCTACTAGAATCGTGCGTGTTTATGAACATTCCAAAAAGCTACGATAAGTGGCTTATCGCCGCTCAGTCGGCGATTTGATTTTGTTCCATGTAACTCTTGCAGTAGCTACGCAATAAACATCAGTTTCTGGAAGACTGTTATCCAAAAATATGAGTGGGGTTTTGTTTCTTCCATATTTTTTTGCCGTGACACAGATGGCTAAAACTTTGTGAGGATTGCAGGAGTGTCGACAGATCTTTTTGTCCGAACACCAGACACCTCAAAAAATAATAATGTAAGAGACCGTATTCAAATCTCTATCTTTGGGGTTCCAAGTAAGAGGATATGTTTATATGTTGGGTCCCCATTTGGTGACATCATCCAATTGTTTAACCGATCAAACAGTATGCCAGACATCTTCTGGTAAAACCGGTTAGGACCTCGGTTGGGTCCTAGGAGGAGTTTTCCCAGGGTTGAGGCTGCAGACCTCAGAGGGAAAATGCCCTGGTTTAGGTCCTTAGGAGGGAAGCAATTCCAGGTAGACGGGTATTCTCTGAAAGAGAAAAAGCAATTCCAGGTATTCGGGTGTTCCCCAAAAGAGGGGAAGCAATTCCAGGTATCAAGGTTTTCCCCAAAATAGGGAAAGCAATTCCAGATATACGATTTGATGCTGAGGGGGTAACCAGGCTAGCAAAAAAGGTATTATGCCCGGCTTGTTACCTCTGAGTCATATTTGGGGTTTTAGAGTGTCAGCTCTTGAACCTGTTTGTTGTACATGAAAGGCATATGATTGTATGACAATAAAGAATTTATGTGTGTTTTACCTTTCAAGGAGTGCTTACCAGTGGAAGTTGAGAGGATAGAGTTTCTAGGGGGGTTTTGTTGTAAAAGTGTTGTCAGATTGTGTCTAGGTAACTGGGGTCCAGAGTTTCTGGCCACAACAAAAATGTATCTGGGAATCAGGTCAGATTCCCGGGGACATGTAGACACACCACTCCGGTCAAAATCCTCCCTTGAAAACAGTTACGCGACTCACCGCTGGGTTTCCCTGCTTCAGCACAGACCAGAAAGGTAAATGAGGGGCATAGGGATATGTGTATCCCAGGTACAGTAAGGGTTCCCCCAGTATATGCCCAGGTCCGCAGAACCAGAATAGAGATTCTGGGGAATACTCCAACCATATATGAGGTTGCGAGGGGTTTTATGAAACCTAAGTCCAGTTTCCACTAAAGAATGAACATACAGCTCTGAGAAGGAACCTGAGTGTTTTTTAATTCTAACTAAGTTAGAAGGATGATTGAGACAGACCCTATGATCCAAGAGGATCAGCGAGAATTTCTACTAGAAGGGATTGAGTTTGTAGTTAAACATTACGTATTCTGGTTTAAAGACGTCCACTTCCTACAGAAGTGTGGCACCGCAATGGGGACAAGGTTCGCACCAAGCTATGCTAACATCTTCATGGCTGCTGGGAAGCCGACCGTGTATTGTCGGGTCATTGGTTTGGTGCAGCCTGGTCCTCTGGAGGAAATATTTAGACAACGTAATTTTATTCTGGAAGGGTGATGAGTTGGCCTTGCAGGATTTCTTTATGTATATTAATACCAATGACCTTAATCTGGCATTCATGTCAGAAATTAGCGAGGAAAAAATCAATTTTTTAGATCTGACAATCTACATAGAAGGGGATGTCACAATGACAAAGACATTCTTTAAGGAGGTAAATGCTAATAGTCATCTTCTTAAAACAAGCTGCCACCACCCCAAATGGCTAAGTAACATTCCATATGGACAGTTCCGCCGAATTAGAAAAAATTGCACTGATGAAGTATTAAGAAATCAGATGGGGGTTCTAAAAAATAGATTTGAGGGAAGGGACTAAGATTCAGATACTTTAAGTAGGGCAGCAGACAGAACATGCGAACTGAAAAGAGAACATCTATTAATTTCCAAACCACCATCTGACAATAAGGACTATAGTGTTGCTTTCGTCAAACAGTATAATAGGGAGGCAAGTAATATTAGCAAAATAATCAGAAAACATTGGCAAATAGTGCAAAAAGACTTCATCCTGAAAGAGCATATCCCCTCTAACCCTAAAGTAATCTTTAAAAAGGCAAAGAGCCTCAAGACTAAACTAGCCCCAAGTGTTTATAAGAAAAAAAAAAGTGCCACATCCTCAACATTGGCTGCCAAAGCCCACCCCCCCTTGGGAACAATACCCCCATTCACACACCCCCACTACCCACAATAAAAACACTACACAGAACAGCCCCAATACCCACCTCCTAGGCCCCACAATAAACATTACCATGTCTAATAAACAATACATAACCCGCCCACCCCTTGTGACCCCCATAAAAAATTATTTATTATTTTACATACAGGCTTAATACCCCAGGCCTACGGTATTCCTCAGTTGTCCCGACGGATGTCCACAGGCCACACAATGCATCCGAGGGGGGTGACCACAGGGCCTGTGGGACTCTGGGTGGTCCCGCTAGGCGCCGTGGGCCTCCAGGTGGTCCCCGCGGGTCACCGTGAGCCACAATGGGGTCCATGGATGAACCCATGAGTGTCTGGGGTCCCCGGGTCAACCCCACAGGTGTCTGGGGGCCCTCAGGTGGTACCCACAAGGGTTTTAGGCCCTCGGGTGGTCCTTGCGGGTCCGCGGGTGGTACCCGTGTGCATCCAGGGGTCCTCAGGTGGTCTCCATAGGTCCCCGCAGACCTAGTGTACCTACCATGTATGTAAAAAAATAAAACATGTCCTACATTTAAATAAATCAATACCCCCACCACCACCACCAAACCCATACAGGGAGCTAACTTAGGTTATGAGTATGCGGGCGCTATGAAATTTGGTGTGAATGCTGCTGGGGTTTGCTTCTCAAAACCCAGTGGGAGCATGTAGGGAGAAAGACAACAAAACACAACAAACTAAGTGTAGACAATAATATTGTGTGAATAAAATTCTGTGCAATCTTGGCTCTTCTGTGCAGCCTGAGCACAAAATATCAGTGGTTTTAGGGCAACTTCAGTATACTGTGGTGAATGTGTTCCTCTGGACACAGATAAGGATGTACTCCATATCAAATTCCGATGAAGTGTGGAGATGCAAAGAAAAGAAATGCATCCATAGTGCAGATCAATATAGTAAAAGGTATACATTTTATATAGCACTTCAAAAATGCTCACGTACAATAAAATAAATATAAAATAAGTCTTAAATGAAAATGAATATAAATTTCTCTTTAATGATAAGTCAAGGTTGCCTGTGTTTATATCTCCCGAAGGTGAACAAAAGTGTAGTCATCCCCCAGACAGACCAATAGTCTCGGGGATTGACTCACATACAGCAAATTTAGCATTATATATAGATAGGTTTTGCAAAAATATGTGGTGCAACAAAAGGCATACTTAAGGGACACAACTGATATATTAAACATTCTAAACAAGACCAAATGGGAAAAACACTATTTAATGGTGACATGCGATGTAACGTTGCTATATACATCAATTGAACACACTAAGGGATGTTAGGCAGTCAGACGGGTGCTTCAAAGAGATGTGGATCTTCCTGATGTCCAGGCTAAATATATTATTGATGGAATAAGGTTAATTTTGAATTATTTTTCTGGTATGGGGACGAATACTATCTACAAAAATGTGGAACGGCGATGGGACTAGATTCGCCCCGAGCTAAGCCAACCTGTTTATGGCAGTCTGGGAAGATGAGAACATCTGGCAGGGCGAAATGCTCGGGCGGATTTAGTCCTCTGGTGTCGTTTCATTGACGACGTGTTCCTGGTGTGGAGTGGGGGGAGAGAGGAGCTAGAAATATTTCTAGAGTCCATGAGTAATAATAATAATAACAATTTTAAATTCACAAGTGTTTACAGTGGACATCAAATCAACTTCTTAGACATGACTATATATATTGAGGAGGGCGAGATCAAAACAAAAACATATATTAAAGAAACAGATAAAAACAACTACATATTAAGATCTAGTTGTCATTTGCCCAGATTGATGGACACTGTTCCATCTGGGCAACTTGCCCGGATTGAAAGAAATTGTAGTGATGGGAATAAATTTATTTCTCAGGCTAAGAAAGTACAAGATAGATTTGTGGAAAAGAATTATAGGGGAGAAACACTGGATGAGGCAATGCGAAAGGTAGTAATGAAAAAGAAAAACTGGGGCGCTGCCTAAGTCATTTGTACAGGATGATGATCTCTACAAATAGAAGATCTAACTTAATAAGCAGTGTAAAAAAGTGTACAGAAAATAATAGTATATACTGGCCCGTATTCTTTCTGCTGCTTGACCGTAAAAGAGAGTTCCCGAAATCCTCGTAAGGTTAACACAGAGAAAAAAGAGGTAAAAGGCTTGCTGCCACCAGTGAGGGGAATTAGGGATAATGAAAACGAAAAACAGAACCTGAGGAAGACTTACGACGAAACGCGTAGTTCTGCGGAGGTACTTTGAGTGCTGTGGGCCACCGTAGCTGAACGAAACAGCTGTTCCTGATCTCACCAACTGGAAGCAGAAGGGAGGATTTTATCCGGTCAGAGTGCTGAGGGAAGATGCAGTGAGTCCTCCAGCTCATTCTTCATTTCTTCTGTTCTATATAAGTGCCCACATTTTTGGCTAATTACCATTTATGTTATTGTCATTTTGTGAATACACATCATTGCTTTTACTTCGTCACCCACATCTATATGCTGTTGAGTGAATGACACCAGATGACCCACTGAGATCCACAACGAGCGTGGCTGGGAATCCTCTGAGTGCACCCCACTCACATATGGCCATGTGAGTGTTAACATATGACAGTTATATTTATTCATCACACCCTATGCCCCTTCGTGCACCAATTTTGGTGTTTTCTTTCTTTGGGATTAATCTGGAATATACACACGCATGGTAATTGAGTGAACGACACCAGATGATCCACCGATTGAGCCAGTGAATGCGGATGGAAAATCTCTGTGTGCCTTCCACTCACATATGGCCATGTGAGTGTAGATTTAGCTATATTTTGCTATTCCCACACTTTGCAATCTATTGTCATCACCTATGTGTACCAATTTTGGCATTTGATCTACTTCCCACTGACTTGATAGACGAAGAAAGTTGAAGAATAAAGAGAAGAATTACCTGTTTATGGACTGTCGCTCACACATGGCCGTGTACCACAATGCGAAAGGTAGGGCTGGTCAAAAGAGAGGATCTATTAAAACCTAGAACTAAAAATCCCAGGAATAACAACACATTTGATTTTGCATTCCTCACGAGTTAAAGCAGAGAGGCAAGTGATATGAATACTATTATTAAAAAACATTGGGGTATTCTCAAAAACAACCCCATTTTAGGTACTAGTATCCCAAACAAACCTAATATCATTTTCAGGAAAGCGAGTAACCTCAAAAATGAATTAGCGCCGAGTGCATTAAGAAGTAAAACAACTATCCCCACAAGCTGGTTACAACACAGCAAAGGGTTTTTTTTGGTTGTAGAACATGTAGAGCATGTCAATTTAGGTCAAGCAACAATATAGAATTCTGCTCAAATGTAACTGGGTAGATATTTCAGGTGGAGTCATGTATAACTTGTTGAACAGATCACATAATATATGTGTTACAATGCCCCTGTAAACTACAGCATGTAGGAAAAACAGAAAGACCTGTAAGAACAAGGATAATCGAACTTGAGCAGCATAAAAAGAAAAGTACAGCTGCGGCCGCCTTTATCCTAATGCAGCCGTAGCGGCGCAACTCTGATAAAAGCGGGCATATGCAGTATATAATATTTTTTTCGGAATATGTTCCGGTATTTTAGCGCTCGTAATATTAGCATATTCTTAGCGCTGTCTGCAATACTGCAATACCGTCTAAAAACTCATGTGGGCATTAGCGAGCTGTTGTCTTCAAAGTCTAATACTGTAGCAGTTCAACCTACGTCAGTACACAGTCTGCTTGTGCGCGCAATAATTGTAAATTTGCATATTTATACATGCATGTATGTCTCATTTGAACATTGTTGAAACGCATAGGCGTGAACTGTAACAGTATCACATTTTGGCGTACATAGCGCTCTTCCCTCGCTCGCCCCCGCACACACACAGGATAATGTACTGCACTGCAGTATTTCAGCTTCTTATCTACAGTACACGTTTCCCACGCCATTCCTTTGAACGGATGGTTTTCTGGTTTCAATCACATTCCTGTCATCACATTCCTGCGTGTATAACATTCAGTTTTGATTTACTGTTTTCTTCTGTTTTCATTATTAATGCTCATTGGGGGAAAAAAAGTTCAAGAGTGACCAAATTTTTTTTTTAATTTTCCTATTGTTTGCTTTGAGTCACCTCTCTGCGCCTGCGTGTAATCCTCTTTGAGAAGGGAGCTGTAGTTGATTATTACTGCACATGCGTGAATTGCTTGCGAAGTTCAAGAGTGACCAAAAAAAAAATATTTTTTTTTCTCGTCATTTTTTTAAATTATTTTCTCAACATGAATGTTCATGTTCCTGCCTCAACCATCTTGACATTATAATATTCAATCTGTGCTGTAGCTTTTGACTGCGACACTGTGCGTTTGACTGCACATGATTGATTTGTGTGATTTTTATGTATTTGGGGGTGTGGGGACCAAATTATTATGATGACATGCCTGTTGCAAATATTTCATGTCTTTGATCTACAGTACAGCTAATCCTTCATGCAGATTTACCCCCCCTCCCCCACGCACACACACACACACAAGGCTCTCTCAAGGATTTGAACCTCTTATCGACACCTCTACAAAACCATTTATTAATTTTCCTATTGTTTGCTTTGAGTCACCTCTCTGCGACTGCGTGTAATCCTCTTTGGGAAGGGAGCTAGCTGATGATTACAGCGCATGACTCACCCATCCACCCCCCCAACCCTTTGAGGCTTTGTTTACGGTAACGCTTGTGATAATCCCTTCTCGAATTTGATATGTAAATCTTATTTGCACAGCACTGTGAAATTGAGAGTTTAAAAAAACATAATCTGATTCATGTTTTTGATGCAGTAAGTTACCAATTTTTGTCATTCTTTCTTTTTCTTTGGTGTAGGGGGGAGTGTCAATGATTATGATTATCATGAAAAAATAAATATTTATTTTATTTTATCAGGAACAAAAAATACAAATATACAAATAATCATGAATAATACAAAATGCAGTCTTTATTCAGTTCTTCTGTCAGTTGAAAATTGAGGGCCGGTGGATAATCATGAATAATGCACATTGATAATAATATTAATTTATAATATATAATATATAATAATATATATAATAATATAACATTTTCCGTCTTTATCTTCTTCCTCATTCTGTGTAGTTCATTGAGATAGGGGAGGTTTTGTGTAAATCATGACTGCACTTTAGATACACTTTACTGTACACACAGTTCACACAATGTACACATGATACCCCCCCCCTCCCCCTTTCCATCCTTTTTTCTCTGAAAAGACAAGAAAAGAAAAAATTAGTGCAGTTAGGTGCATATTATGGCATTGTGTACTGTATAGCTACTCCATATTGGACTACAGTATGCAGTTAGTACTGTCAAACTAGTCTATACTGGAACTACTGTATACTTTAACTACTGTTAAATACTTTGTAACCAGATGGCTAGTGCTGCTCTCTCAGGAAAGAAAAAATCTGTGCCATACTTACCTGTATCATACAGTACTGTACTTGGTGTGCCTGTACTTACCATAGTACAGTACTATACCATACTACCTTCCTGGTGCTTGCCCATTACGCTAGATCACAATGGGCAACACAGTCGCAATATGGTCAATATATTTATTGCATCGTTCCACGGTGAGGACATCGTTCCAAAAACTCATTATGCCTTGCGCCAACTCATCCTTTTTGGAGGGTTTCACGACTTTTCGGATATGATCCTTCAGCTGATGCCAGACCATTTCGATAGGATTGAAGTCTGGCGATCTGTCATTGGAGGGGAAAAAAAGGACAATTAGTTCAAGAGATACACAGTAAAAACAGTGGGAAAAAATGAGACACGGTTACCGCACTTACTCCGCTAGCGTCTTCACCCAGTTGATACCTCGCTCAAGAATATGCGCTGTTGACGCGGTGCGCTGGTGCGCTTTGGATCGTTGTACTGGTAGAAACCATGTAGTGACCATCTTGGAACTCACGTGTGATGTATTCCACAATCTCAGGCACAATTAGCTCTTGGAAAAAAGCTTTATTCATGATTCCTATAACAAGAAAAGAGAAGTGCTCAAAAAACTGCACACTAGTACAGTACAGTGCATAAGGCATTATTTTACCGTACAGTGCATAAGGCATTATTTTACCTTCAAAGATGACAATGCATCCTGGTCCTCGCCTAGAGATAGCACCCCACACATGCATCTTCACTGGGTGTTTTGGACGCGGCTTCATAGATATGCGACCTTTTTTGTGGAATGCAAAGGTGGCAAATCTCTCCAGCGATACAGTAGGCTCGTCAGTGAAGATGCAATCCTGGAAAGTTTCTCCATTGTCGATCCATGCCTGGGCCTGGACCACTCTCTTGATCGTGTTAACGTCCCTTATTATAGGGTACGCTCTGTAATGACAAGTAATAATTTTATAGGTACAGTACAGTTTCTTAAACAACACTTTAACCTCCTGTACTGTCCAGTACTAACCTCACACATCCGTATTTCCATCCAATTCTGCGTCTCATCTTCTTTATGCTGGTCTCTGATACAATGAGATTGTGATTTTGCAGCAGAGTGTATTTTACCCTTAAGGCACTCTTCTCATCATTCTCTTCACTTATTTTGTCGACCAGAAGAGTTGTCTCCCTACAGTGTAAAGAAAATCAACAATCCGGTAAGTTACAGTGCAGTAGGCCACAAGTACAGCACATCATTTACAGTAAACAATAATAGATGCAGCAATATAAACAATAATAGATAGATGTACTATATTATATAGTAATATAAATAAACAGAAATAACCATAGTGTAAGATAGATCTATACAATATAGTTATATTTATATGCAGCAATATAAACAATAATAGATAGATATACTACTTTATATTATATAGCAATATAAATAAACAGAAATAACCATAATGTTAGATCTATACTATACAGTATAGTTATATTTACATGCAGCAATATAAACAGTAATAGATAGATATACTATATTATATAGTAATATAAATATACTTACGCGTTAGTTACCATTGGTGTCCTAGTGCGTTGTTTGGTCTTTCCGTGTGCATGATAGCACACGGTGGTTGATGGCATAATGAGGCCAGAAGCAGCTAACCAGCGTTGGATACTGTATATGCAATTCATTGTCCGCTCGTGTACATCTCCTTAATTCAATGCTGAGATCCTTTGAAATCTTTTTAACAGGCATTGCTGCGAGTAGAAAGAAATACAAACACAAGAATGTATATTCGATGTGTATTCAATGTGCAGTGAATCCACAAAATGGATGGTGTATTTATACGTTAATGACTCACATTAGAGTACGCCCACTTTTTATCACCTGTACCTCGTCGCCATGCATAAAAGAAAAAACAGATAAGGTAGCGCTAATTCCTAAAAAAAATAATATATAATAAAAATAAAATAACCAGCTGGCTGCCTGCGATATAACAATAACCCCAGGTCAGGTAACAGATAGTGAAAACAATTTATATCTATGGCGCTCGGCTTAATTCAAAATGATTATACATATAAAAATATAAAAAGGATATATACAATCAGTAATGTAGATGCTGGCAGGTCTGATAATATACTCCACGTGGGGATGATCAAACATGAAACGAAAAATAAAAATACATAGTGTAATACTGTATACCGCTTGGTGAACACTAAGGACAAACAGAGAAGACAAATGCTGAGAACAACAGGTACCTCTATGAATATAATAAACACATTTAATATAACACAATGAATACAATTAATAAACACAATATAAAATGAATAGATATAGGATCCCAATAGTACAATCCTGCTGGGGCAAGAGTGCCCGCTTACCAGAGAATGGTAGAATGTAGGCAGTGGATAATCAGAGAGTATCCCCTCTCATCTGTGGCTGATCCATGCGCTACTCACCGTCTTCGACAGCGTGTAGTTGATATCACGGCCAGGGTATGGGGTGGCAGCCCTGCTCACGCTGGGACAGACCTCTGCAGCTCTCGGTGCTCCGTAACACGGTTCGGTACACGTGTACCTAAGAAATCAGTTGATCGCCTATAGCAGATTCTCCAATTCCCTAGCCCGCAGTGCTGTGGGGATGGTATGCGCAAATTCGTCAGCAAGGGCGTTCAAATCGGGAGTAGGCGGGGAACTCGGTAGATGGTAAAGCAGTAGTATGTCGGCCCTCTCTCCCCCCCCCCTGATCCCAACGTGGGATGGAGGGGGAAGTACCAGCCTCCTGCGGGCCCGCTCCCCCCCCCTGCTCCCAACGTGGGACAGAGGGGGAAGTAGCAGCCAGCTCCTCCTGTGGCCTGCTTCCCACTGCTTCCCTCCGTGGCCAGCTTCCCGCGTCCCCCCGGGCTCACCTCCCGTGGCCCCCCCACAAGCTCACCTCCCGTGATCCCCCCTGAGCCCATGCTCCCACCCCCCAATCCCGCGCCCCCAAGCTCACCTTCCGTCCCGGGCAGCTTCCGCAGGGATATCGGGGGCAGGAGGGGAAAGTGTCCGGCGGCAAGCTGCACCCACCCGGTCAAGGTAAGTCACTGTCACCCACCCTGTCACCCACCCAGTCACTGTCACCCATGCAGTCACTGTTACACAAGCAGTCACTGTCACCCACCCACCCAGTCACAGTTACCCTGTCACCCAGTCACTGTCACACAGTCACTGTCACCCAGTCACTGTCACCCACCCAGTCACAGTCACTGTCACCCACCCAGTCACAGTCACTGTCACCCTGTCACCCAGTCCCTGTCACCCTGTCATCCAGTCACTGTCACCCTGTCACTGTCACCCACCCAGTCACTGTCACCCTGTCACCCAGTCATTGTCACCCAGTCGCTGTCACCCTGTCACCCAGTCACTGTCACCCAGTCACTGTCACCCAGTCACTCTCTCCCACTTAGTCACTGTCACCCAGTCACTGTCACCCAGTCACTGTCACCCAGTCACTGTCACCCACCCAGTCACAGTCACTTTCACCCTGTCACCCAGTCACTGTCACCCTGTCTCCCAGTCACTGTCACCCAGTCACTGTCACCCAGTCAGTCACTGTCTCCCAACCAGTCACTGTCTCCCACCCAGTCAGTCACTGTCTCCCACCCAGTCAGTCACTGTCTACCACCCAGACAGTCAAGGTCTCCCACCCAGTCACTGTCTCCCACCCAGTCACTGTCTCCCACCCAGTCACTATCTCCCACCCAGTCACTGACTCCCACCCAGTCACTGTCTCCCACGCAGTCACCGCCATTCACCCACCCACCCACCATCATTCACCCACCCACTGCCATTCACCCACCCAGTCACTGTCATTCACCCACCCACCCACTCACTCACCAACTCAGGCAGGCAGTCACATGTCTTTTGTTGAAAATATAAAAAAATAAACAGGTTGCATTGTAATGTTTTTTTCTGTATCACAATAAGAAAACAGTTAAGTAAAAGTTGCGCGCTAAAAGATATTTTTTCGTGGTAGGTGCGCTATGGGTTCGGGGGGGGGGGGTGTGCTATGAGTTTGGGGGGCCCTGCTCCTTTCATTTGTCCCAGGCCCCATGATTTCTGTTGGTGGCCCTGTGGGTGATGTGAGGTGCAGGGGGGGAGAGGGTAATGGGTGATGTGAGGTTCAGGGGGGGAGAGGGTGATGGGTGATGTGAGGTGCAGGGGGGAGGGTGATGGGGTTGATGGGAGTGCAGGGGATAGAGAGTGATGGGCAATGTGAGGTGCAGGGGGGGAGGGTTGATGGGTGATGGGAGGTGCAGGGGGGTGATTGGAGGTGCAGGGGGGGGGTTATTGGATGTTCATGGGGGGTGATTTAAGGTGCAAGGGTGGTGATTTGAGGTACAAGGGGGGGTGATT
The DNA here is from genome assembly GCA_036426205.1 of Ascaphus truei. Taxonomy (NCBI): domain Eukaryota; kingdom Metazoa; phylum Chordata; class Amphibia; order Anura; family Ascaphidae; genus Ascaphus; species Ascaphus truei. The sequence goes on from CM071586.1 coordinate 5,338,698, forward strand.
TGAGGTGCAAGGGGGTGATTTGAGGTGCAGGGGGGTCATTGGAGGTGCAAGGGGGGTGATTTGAGGTGCATGGGAGTGATTTGAGGTACATGGGGGGTGATTTGAGTGGCATGGGGGGTGATTTGAGGTACAAGGGTGGGTGATTTGAGGTACAGGGGTGGGTGATTTGAGGTGCATGGGGGGTGATTTGAGGTGAAAGGGGGTGATTTGAGGTTCAAAGGGGGAGAGTGATGTGAGGTGCAAGGGGGAGAGGGATGTGAGGTGCAGGGGGGGAGAGATGTGAGGTACAGGGGGGTGTGATGGTGTGCTGTGCAGGGGGGTATGTGTGTTGATGTGAGGGGAGTATTAGTGTGTTTGATGAGGGGGAGAGATGGGGGTATGAGAGATAGATGGGGAGTATCACAAAGGTTGATAGTGAGGGGTTCTGTGGGAGATATGAGATGATGATGAAGGGTGCTGGGGGAGATATAGAGGATGATGAGGGGTGTGCAGGGGAGATATGATGATTGATGATGATGATGATGATGATGATGATGATGATGATGATGATGATGATGATGATGATGATGATGATGATGATGATGATGAGGTGCTGGAGGAGAGATGATGATGATGGTGATGATGATGATTTTACCCGTGCGGCCCAATTTTTTTTTCCTTGGAGCAGTTCGGCCCTTCTCACTTTACGAGTTGTGCAGGCCTGCTGTACTGTAAACTGTAGACATGCTCAGTACTGTACATCACAAAAGTATTAAAACAATACATGCTGTACGGGTAGTAGAATACACATATGTACTGGAATACATGTAGAATAAATGCATACTTTTTATTTTTAGGGTTTATTATACAGTATATATATATAAAAAAGTATTGTATACGGTCTGAAAACAACAGCATACTGTTTCAGGTTTTCTATGAAGCTCTCAGTTACAGTATTCTATCCTAATCAATAGCAACGGCCACTAAACTGTTGACTCCAGTATATGGTTTTTAAAATCCGATTCAGCAATGTGCAGGCATTGTTACAAAAAGCGATATTATCCATCGAAATCCCTCCATGTGCCGTTTTTCGCATGAGATGACAAAGTTTTTTTTTCTGAGGAAAAACAAAAGTAAACTTTTTACTGTTATGGTCAGACAGCCCCCTAAAGAACAACCCACAGTCAGTCCCACCATTATTTTTCTCGGGGCGTCTCCTGTTCACACGCCTACTGTCGATGTGATGACACGCATATGCATTCCAAGAAGGTTCCAATGCGCATGCGCCTAGCTTTCCACCAATTGTTCAGTATCTACTGTAGAAGCTGCTCAGACAATGATATTGCTTACAGGAGATATTGCTTACAGGAGAATCGCTTGACTGTGCATTAATATTGAAATTTCAAAAACAGAATAAAATACGGCAACATTACTCACCATAGACTTTGCCAATCAGCTGGCGCTGAGCCACTGCCAGTCCCGTATTCTTGATTATACACACAGTTGACAGGTGTCAATGGATGAGGCTGGAAATCGCTTTGGTACATGCAAGCTTGCTGGAATCTGTACGCGAAATCCGGCTCAGGCTGCAGGTATCCGGGCGGGGACAAACAGCAAAGGTTGCCGGTCACCAGGTTTTCCCTGATGGTCGGACCGTTATTGTAAGCTGGCGCTGTCGCTGGCGCACTGCTTGCCAGCGACTGACGTTTTTTAGTTTGTTTTAACATGACCTTTCACATTTTGAAGTCTCCATGATCAAAGGTACGGGAAAAATCTGGTGCTACAAACCAATACCCTCCAATAACTCCGGGATCAATATGAAAAAAAACATGGATTGATACATAACTTTTTCCTTACTGCACGCTTCCACACATGAGCATCTGGTGAAAATTTGTAAAAGTCACAGTTTTCGATAAAATACTGATAAATTTGACCAACTGTTGCCATCTTATCATCTGTTGCATTAATCGCGGCCCATATTAAATAAGCGTACGTTATATCGGGTTTTTGGTACACGGACTGCAGCGTTGCACTCATCTCGAAACTCTCAGGATAATACTGTAGAACACCAGACACGGCGCATTTAGTTTTCAATATGAAAAGCCTAAATTGATACATTATTGTAACTTCTTCAGTACCAAGGTCAATTTACAATAGACCACTGTGGTATTTTTTTAAACACCTGCAAGTCGACACATTACTGAAGCGCATGCGCATTACAATTCATGAATATCTGCCACCTGGTGGATACGCGAAGAATTGCAACCAATTAAATCCAAACCATTATCAATAAACACATAAATAAACACATCAACCGCGGGTGAAGCCGGCATGAATGCAACATGAATGCGGCATGAAAGCGGCGAAGTGCTTGGCATTCGGAAGAAATCCCTGAAAAAATTGTGAGATGTCGGAGAATAAAAGTGGCTGCGGCTGTAGTGACACACAGTTTATCGAGTCATTTTTTGGAACATCATCAGGGAGAAGCTACAGGTTTGTCCTTTATTGCCATTGAACATGTTCTACAACATTGCCGAGGGGGAGACAGAAATCTGGAACTGATAAAGCGCAAATCCTTTTGGATACATAAATTAAGAGCTCTTTCCCTCAGAGGATTAAATATGGAAATTGATGTTGCTCCTTTTTTTAAATAACTTGTATTTGACCTCTAACATTTTTGCCTCTCTTTGCTCTTTTCTTCCCTTCTCATACAGGGTTTTCAGTATTGTGTTTACACAGATGCTTATTTATTTATGTATGTTCACATTGTGAGCACTAACCCGTATTTAACTATACTCGTCCCTTGTGTGATGTTTGTGTATCAGATAGGTATTTGTACATTTATAACACATTGTTAATAATTATTTGCAATTGATTATTGCGTAACTGCTATTCGCACTGTATACAGGCAACTAAGAATTAAACTGGAAGTTGTTTCCACATTATTTAGCAATTTTTGCTAATACTGTATATCCCAGTTAAAGTTTTTTGCGCTAAAGTTTTTGAATTAATATTAAGGTTTGGCACTAATATTGAGACACCACTGAGTTAATTTATTCCCCCTTTTTTTCATGACAGTATTAGTTCCTTTTTTGATGATATTAAAGGCATCTTTTTATCCAGTTGGCTAATCAAATAGAGAGTAATTATAATTACTATAGCACTATAAGTGCCCTGATCCCTTTATCAATACATTGGATTAACCTTGGAGTAGAGATATATTTATACCTATTTTTCAATAATGTGAATACAAAATGAGATCAGGAATTTCTAACATACATTACAGACGAGTATATAATTTTGAATTGAACTGGGTATATAAAGCCACATATGGGGAGAGGGCGTCACACTCTTGAGGAAGCTGCAAACTCTATTGGCGAAACACGTAGAGCCCAGAGGAAGAGAGACCAGCAGTCGAATTATTGCACACCACGGAAGCCTAACCGGAAGTGACGCACTATCCGGGAGACTGCGACGGAGCTGAGCCTTGGCGAGTGATCGGGAGACAGACAGCTGCATGCGGAGCTCCCATTAGCCACAGCAGACGTCCAACAGAGGCAGTGTGGTGAGCTCCGTCACCGGTCGATCTCTCCTGCTTTCACATTTAGTAATAAATGTTGATTTTACATTATTTTATTGTAAGTGCACGTTTTTTAAGTGCTATATAAAATGTATACCTTTTACTATATTGATCTGCGCTATGGATGAATTTCTTTTCTTTGCATCTCCACACTTCATCGGAATTTGATATGGAGTACATCCTTACCTGAGTCCAGAGTAACACATTCACAACAGTATACTAATGTTGCCCTAAAACCACTAATATTTTGTGAGTAGGCTGCACAGAATTTTATTCACACAATATTATTGTCTACACTTAGTTTGTTGTGTTTTGTTGTCTTTCTCCCTTCATGCTCCCCCTGGATTTTGAGAAGAAAATTCTACATTTTGGGGACGAGTGAAGACAAACCCTGCCAGTGGGTTTGAGCACGGAGTCACAACGTTAATTTATTTACATCACTGTTTTTGCACATTGATTGTCACTATTTTTCATGAGAGAAAATTATTTGTTGTTTAATGTTGATTGTCACTGTATAGTGAGTGACCACTTTTAGTGTTTAGCGCCTTCTTTTCACACCGTCACTTTGTCACAATGCTGCTGGGGTCCCAACAGTAAAGCAGTTATGTTTTCCTTGTTATTAACTTTTATAAAAAAGTAGTGAATGAAGGAGGCGGAGGCTGGTAGCTGTGGTGCATGGATGCTTGATAGCTGAGCTCCAGCCCGTCAGTGCAAACAATTAACTAAATATCAGCATTTTTGGCACAAAAATTTACAATAAGACACCCTCAAGTATCTGAACAGCGGGGGATGCCGCTGACCACAAGAAGGGGCAGAAAAGTCACTCCAGTAGCAAGCTACTTCCATAAAACCCCTTGCAAGTCCCCGGCAGCAATGGCGATGGGTGGGAAAAGCAAGGAGAGCAAGAAAAAGGACAGACGTCCCCCCAATTGCCCAACGACGAGACGGACACGGACACAGAACCGGGGGCTAACAGACCACCCTCAGGAGCTGGAGACCAGGGGTGGGCCAGGGTTAAGGACATAAAAGAATTATGTGGGGAGATGAGGACATTTTTCAAGTCTGAACTATGGGCCCTGCGCAAAGACCTGGATGCGCTGGGAGAACGAACAAACCCGCTGGAGGTAAAATCTGACGAAACTATATCAGCCCTGCAGCAAACTAAAGCGGAGGTCGCCTCCCTGTCGGCCCAGGTGCGGGAGATAGGGGACAAGTTGGAAGACTCCGACAACAGGGACAGGAGAAACAACCTCTGTATCAGGGGGGTGACGGAAGCTGTAACAGACCCAGAGGACTTCATCACATGCTGGGTTGGACACCTAATCCCAGACGGATCTGAAATAGATAGACACCTGGATAGGTGCCATAGGGCACTCCGCTCCCGCCCCCAACAAGGGGACCCCCCCAGAGACATTATTGTCCATTTCCATTTTTTTTAAATGAAGGAAACTATATCCCAAAAGACCAGGAACCAAAAATATACTCAATTTGACGAGGTCCAGTTCCAAGTATTTCAAGATTTGGCCCCAGCTACGTTGGCCAGGAGGAGGATTTTATGGCCGGTCACAAAAGTGCTGCGGGACAACACCATAAATTATCGCTGGCTGTTCCCCTTCGCGGTGCTTGTGATAAAAAATGTCACCCCACATACCTTAAGAAGACCAGAGGATATTGATGCTTTTCTGCGCAGGTTGGGCCTTGAGCAGTTTTCGGCATCCCCTGGGTCCTCCCCACATGCTTCCTCAAGGAGGGGGGAGGCTCCGGTGACCTCCTGGAGAAGGGCTGGTTCCGTGGCCGCCCCCCACCAAAGCTAAAAGCTAAAGTCTAATCCACGTCAGCCAAACCTGTAACATACCCCGATGGCCAAAAAAGACACTCCTGGGAAGCTGTGCTACCCCTGACTCGCCAAGAGAAGACATCACTACTGCCCCGATTAGAAGGCCCAGAATGCAGATGAGCCTCCGGGAGGCGTCGTCATGGACGTACCTAGCGATCCGTCGCGGATTTTTGAATGGCGGCCATATTCCCTCCTTCTTCATGCTGGGCAGAGTGGGAACCTCCGAGGAGTGGCATGGACCCGATGGCCGCACCTCCTACAAGATCGACAGCCACCTCCAAGATGGCGACCACCCCTCTTCTTCCAGTCCCACCCCCTCTGCTTCCGGCGTCCTGCGTTGGTGCAGGCGGGCGCAGGCACGGACGGGATGTGCCTGGCGATCCGCCGCAGACTCGGGAGGGCGGCCATCTTCCCTCTGGGGCGGAGCGGGTGCCTCCGAGGAGAGGCATGGGCCCCCTGGCCATGCTTTCGACGGCCACCTCCAAGATGGCGGCCTCGCTTCTTCTGGTCCCGCCCCTCCACTTTCGGCGATGACACGGGCGGGCCGCGCATGAAAGCAGGCAAGAGAGCAGGAGGGGGGGAGAGGCAAGAGAGCAGGAGGGGGGAGAGGCAAGAGAGCAGGAGGGGGGGAGAGGAAAGAGAGCAGGAGGGGGGAGAGGCAAGAGAGCAGGAGGGGGAGAGGCAAGGTGGGGGAGAGAGAGACAAGGGAGCAGGAGGAGGAGAGAGAGAGACCAGAGAGCAGGAGGGGGAGAGAGACAAGAAAGCAGGAGGGGGGGAAGAGAGACAAGAGAGCAGGAGGGGGGCTGGGGGAGAGAGACAAGAGAGCAGGAGGGGGTGGGGGAGAGAGACAAGAGAGCAGGAGGGGGGGAGACAGACAAGACAGAAGGAGTGGGGGAGAGAGAAAAGAGCGCAGGAGGGTGGGGAGAGAGAAAAGAGAGCAGGAAGGGGGGAGAGAGACATGAGATTTAGAGGACGGGGGAGAGAGAGAGACAAGAAGGCAGGAGGGGGGGAGAGAGACAAGAAGGAGGGGGGAGAAAGACTAGAAGACAGGAGGGGGTGTGTGAGACAAGAAGGCAGGAGGGGGAGGAGAGAGAGACAAGAAGGCCATAGGGGGGAGAGGGACAAGCAGGCAGGAGGGGGGGAGAGACAAGAAGGCAGGAGGGGGGAGAGACAAGGAGAGGAGGGGGGAGAGACAAGAAGGCAGGAGGGGGGGAGAGAGACAAGAAGGCAGGAGGGGGGAGTGATAAGGAGGGGGGGAGATACAAGAAGACAGGAGGGGGGGAGACAAGAAGGAAGGGGGGGAGTACAAGAAGGTAGGGGGGGAGACAAGAAGGGGGGGAGACAATAAGGGAGGGAAGGGGGGAGACAGAAAGGGAGGGGGGAGACAGGAAGAGAGGGGGGAGACAAGAAGGCAGGGGGGGAGAAAAAGGGCTGCAGTATACAATCAAATCAGACTGGAGAGTTTGGGGGACGGATACTAGCGGGAGTTCAAGTTAGCACAGGTTAGGATGTGTAGTTAGCTTTACACATAGTGTCATTAGGGGTAAAGGTTAAGGTATGCAAGATTCAGATGGGAGGTTTAGAGGTGGGATTTCCCCATATCCCTATAGTTACTCACGAACCCCTCTGAGTGTGTGTCATTTGAGGTGTTTGTAGAAGTTTTTATTATCTACAAAAGTTATAGTTGATATATTGCTGGTATAATTTTATATAAATAATGTTTTAAGATGCGCTGGCGGGGACTACCCCCCATGCAGGCTTCTCTATCTCTACCCATTCCGTAATGGGTCGTATTTCAGTCCCTAGGAGGCTGGTCCCTCGGGACACAGACAAGTACACCGTTACGGATGGTCTGTCAGGCCATACCTATGGGCCATAAGGACTCTCTGGCTCCATCCCAGATGAGATCTTCTCATTCTATGTATATTCACTGTCAGAAACACACTGTTTACGCTGTCATTTTGTCTCTTTGTTCATTATTTTTTCTATGTTTCCTTTTCCGTCCCTTCAACTTTCATGTGTCCCCCCTCCCTGGGCCCTGGCCTCCCATTTCCCCCATTCCCCCCCCCAGAGGAAAGAGGAGTGGACGGCAAGGGAATATGCGGTAAAGACATCACCACATCATCAGTCAATCCATCAGAAGGAGATCTCGGCCCTAGGAGCGGGGTAAGATGATACGCCCTACACACCCACTATCACTAGATGGCCCTTAACATTATTTCACATAACATAAAGGGTTTCAACAGCCCCTTAAAACGCAAGATAGCATTTACAGAATACAAAAGGCGGGGTGCCGAGATATTGATGCTCCAAGAAACTAATTTTAGTGACAAAAGTGCCCCCAGTTTCATGGATAAGCAATACTCGCAGTTCTTCCTCTCATCAGCCCCTGAAAAAAAAAGAAGGGAATCGCTATACTTTTCCCCAACAAGATACCCTTTAACGTTAAAACAGTTAAAAAAGATAAAGAAGGTCGCTACATCATCCTAACGGGTTCCATACATGAGCAACCTATTACCCTAGCAGCCGTGTACGCTCCCTGCGAGCAAGACGAAAACAAATTTGATACCTTCTTCCAAACCCTGAATACCTGGGCACAGGGCCATATTATTATTGCAGGGGATTTTAACATAGCCCTTCAGCCAGCACTAGATAGATCCAGCATCCCCAAAGAGAGTAACAAAAAAGCGCGACTCTACCTGTCCTCAGGCCTCCGGAAGAACAATCTAGCGGATATTTAGAGAGAGTTGCACTCGCTGGAGAGAGATTACACGTTTTACTCCCATCCTTACAACTCATATAGTAGAATCGACTACTTCTTCGTCTCTAGTAGACTGGTCCCGCTGGTCGCCCGTTCGGTAATCCATGATATTTCATGGTCAGACCATGCACCTATTGAGCTAAGGTGTAACCAAATTAAACATGGCAGACTGGGGGCAAATTGGAAACTCAATGAATCCCTCTTAAAAATCCCTGATATATGCGAACACATTGGTAAAGAAATTAACCAATTCTTTGAAATCAATACAGGCTCTGTGGAATCCCAGTTAACTCTATAGGAGGCTCACAAGGCGACCCTCAGAGGCACGTTGATAAGTGTCGCGGCGAGACGCAAGCCGGAAAGGGAAGTTAAAATTATCACCCTTCAGTCTAAATTAAGCTCCCTATCTGAGAGACATAAAAAATACCCAGATCCGCAGGTCCTCAAGCATTTGAAAGATACTAAGATTGAATTAAATATGCTTTTGACGTCCAGGGCAGACAATTCGTTATGTTGGTCCCAAAGGAAATTTTACGAAAAGGCTAACAGACCAGATACGATGCTGGCCCATCTGCTACGTAACAGACAGACCAACTACAATGTCCAAGCGATTAGATTGAAATCAGGCTCCACCTCTGCCAATCCTAAAATCATAGTTAATGAATTTGGTAAATTCTAAGAATTTTTATACAACGGTGAGAAAGTGGCACATACCACAAAAACGAGTAAGTCACTAGGAGATTTCCTAGCAAACTCAAATTTGGCAACGCTCACTGAGGCGGAAAGAGAGAGCCTAGGGGCGGATTTCACTGGGGAGGAATTAGCCACGGTGATTAAAGAATTGAAACCATCAAAGGCCCCGGGCCCGGATGGCTTCTCGGGGCTGTACTATAAAAAGTTTCGCAAAGTGCTTACCCCAAGGCTGCTCCGAATGTTTAACGCAATATTGGCGGGAGCCCCAATCCCCGGAGAGATGCTCAGGGCATCTATATCACTAATTCATAAATCAGGCAAAGATCCGTTGGAATGCAAAAGCTATAGACCAATCTCCCTGATTAATACTGACATTAAAATCTACGCCAAACTGCTGGCCAATAGACTAAGTCAGATCCTGCCCAGACTGATACATCCAGATCAAGTTGGATTTATTAAAGGTAGACAAGCAGCGGATAATACCCGACAAATCATTGATCTGATAGAATTGGCTAACAGTGGAAAATCACAAATTATGATGTTACAGTAAGTCTGGATGCCGAAAAAGCATTCGACAGCATTGACTGTCCGTATTTAAAAGAGACGCTCGTGGCATTTGGATTTGGGGAAAGGGTGAGTGAAGCGATTATGGCACTTTACTCAGGCCCTACTGCTAAGGTCATACACCAGGGATTTCCATCTGCCCAATTCCAAATTAAAAGTGGCACGAGACAGGGGTGCCCGTTAACCCCCCTCCTGTTTGCCCTTTGTATGGAACCCTTAGCAGCTCAGATCCGTGGTTGTCCTGATATTGTTGGGGTAAATATTGACTCGCAATCCCACAAAGCAGCTCTATACGCTGACGACATTCTATTATTACTTTCTCGACCCCTCACGTCTCTGCCAAATCTCTTTAATCTCTTTAATAGACAAATTCACTAAAATATCTGTATTCAAAATCAATCAATCTAAATCAGAAGCTCTAAACATCAGCCTCCCCACAGAGGTTGAAAAGCTACTAAAGCTAAATTTCAATTTTAATTGGAAACAGAACCAGATTAAATAATTGGGAGTCCATATTACTAAGGATGTTAGAGACATTTATAAAGCAAACTACCCCCCCCACTATTTCAGATCACTATAAGCTGAACCTCAAAATGGTTCCCTCCAGAGAATCTCTTGGATAGGTAGGATACAAAGTATCAAAATGAATCTTCTCCCCCGTATCCTATACCTATTCCAAACACTGCCGGTGCCACTGAGACTGAAAGACCTACTCTCACTTCAGTCTGATATCTCCAAATTTATATGGGGAGGTAAAAAACCGAGAGTAAACAAACTGACCATGAAAAGACCCTCCACAGCAGGGGGCTTAGCGGTACCTTGTCTGTGGTCCTACTATAAAGTGGCGCAATAAAGCCAAATTGTCCAATGGCACTCCAACCCTGCATTGAAAAGATGGGTGGAAATAGAAAGGGCAAGCTGTGCCCCGATAGATCTGCAATCCTTGATCTGGCTCCCCAAAAAAGCACATACAGGTGCTGCCATGCCGCTTTCCTCTGTGACCAACTCGCTGTCAATATGGACCACTTCAAAGCACAATCACTCCCTCATCACCAAAAACTCCCTGATGTCCCCCCTTTGGGGGAATGCAGACTTTGCTCCTGGTCTGCAGTGCAGTAGTACCTCTAGTTGGAAAACGGCCGGATATACGCACCTTAGAGACTTGGAGGGCTGTGGCAACAAAATTAAATCATTTGAGCAAATCAGATTTGAAAAGCATATCCCCCATTCTGAATTTTTTAAGTACCTCCAGGTCCGAGCATTTTATAATAAACAAGCAATAGAAAAGAAGAGAAAAAAAGCGGAGCACTGCCAGGAAATTTAAGGAAAAGGCTGGGGCAAAAAATGAATAAAGATTATTTATTGGGCATAATGGCCAAAAAAAACAAACACACAAGGTTTATTATGCCCAATAAATAATCTTTATTCATTTTTTGCCCCAGCCTTTTCCTTAATTTCCTGGCAGTGCTCCGCTTTTTTTCTCTTCTTTTCTATTTTTGTCCCTGTGGTGTAGCAGCACGCTCCGGTACTAATTGTTGCAGAGCAGCTGTCGTCATCGGAAGATTTCCTCCAGGAGCTGCAGAGTGGATCCAGGTTTTTGAGCCAGTGTGTGGTCCACACGCCTACCCCTCACCTGTTCCGGGAAGGATCACAGCTTACGGGGACGAACGGCTACAGCCTTGGATCGCGCACCGTTCCGCCCACATCGACCAGCGCCCCCCAGATCCCGTCGGACTGAAACATCGCGGTACTACCATCGGGCACCCGGTAAGGCGGCGGGAGACTCTGCTTGCAGGTCTCTACTACCAACAGCCAGTCCTGTTATACCGGGGAGCCATAACCGCTTTTCCGAGTGAGGAGGGTCTCATTCCAACACACACGGGGGGCTGGCACCATCGGTCATATCGGAGCATATCCCGAGGTCTTACAGGTGAGGTGGGTGTCACACAGACCCACACATTACATCGGATATCAATTCAGGACACTCTCTGCCCATAGTATTTTTATACCGGTCTATTTGATCTCATTTTATAGCACTTGCCATATTTGTAGCTTCCACGTGGGGATTTTCCCCGTTTTTTCACTTATAATAAACAAGCCCCTTATTCAGCGCTGACCAATTTTGAAAAGCTCTGTCTGGCAGAATCAGACACTGCTGGACTCACATCGCAGTTATATGGAGAAGTGGTGGGTTCTACTGACCATGGAAAGGGACACCCGAGATACACATCTCTGTGGGAATCTGACCTTGGAGAATCCCTAGAAGATGAGGACTGGAGTGATATCTATCTAGCGGCTGCCAAAAGCTCAATCTGCACCACACTAAAGGAGAATGCATATAAGGTCCTAATGAGATGGTACCACACCCCACTAAAATTATCTGGGTGTGTGCCAGGACTCTCCCCACTGTGCCCTCGACAGTGCCGAGAGTTGGCAGACCTGTTACATATGCTGTAGTCTTGCCCTCAGATCGCACCTCTATGGGAAGAAATTTGTGATTGGACTCCCCTAGACCCGTGGCTGTTCTTGCTGAACAGACCGCTAAGGGAGCTCTCAAGAGCAAACAACAAATTAATCAGGCACTTTGCCCTAGCAACCCGATGTGAGATCGCAGCAATATGGAAACTTAACGTGATTCCTTCCATCCCCAAGATTCGGAACAAGATTTGGTTTATCTGCCAGATGGAAAAGTTAACGAGTCTAGTTAATGACACTGGCATCAATTATCTAAAGATCTGGTTACCCTGGTTGGCCCAAACAGACATACCCGGGGTGGAACGGGCCACAATTTGGCATTGATAGCACTAGATGCATTCTCCTTTGGCAGGTCCAGCCTATATTCCATCTGGTTATTCAACCATCAGGGAATCGGCAAACAGGTCATAGAAGTTCCTCAACATCAGGTGTACGTACACGGGCTCACATAAATAGGTCTTAGTGGTCATAGCTGAAGAAGCACCCTCCGAGAGCCGCTTTCACCTCAATGAGAAGACATGCCTCCCCAAACCCTATATCCTCCTTCCCTTATGTCTCTCCCCACACTTCCCCATCATCCAGTGGTGAGTTATATGTCTCCGGATACTAAGGTAGATATCAAGACACCAAAAGATGGATGCTGTCTAAGTTAGTCTCGTCTTGTGTTGTCCTGTCGTCATCCCACATACACTGTATTAATTTGAAAGACTATGTCATATGTACCTCCCTTGAGTGGGTTTATGCCACGTTATGATTTGTACCTGTGCATTACTTCAATAAAAATTACAAGTTAAAAAAAAAGTAGTGAATGAAAGTCCCCCTCTTTTGGTGTATTAAAATTATAAGAGCAAGGTCATTTACATTCAAGCAGGCAGAGCAGCGGAAACACTTGGGTCACAAGTACAGTAATTCCCAGAGGTATGGCCAGCCATTTTGGCCAGTGGGTCATGCATTACTTAAGTCAGGACTTCTAAGACATCATGCTGAGATGACTCCAGAATGTGTAGGAAAATCCGGACTTAAAAGGTACCGACACTTTAATGTGTTAAGCGAAGGGAAGTAAATGTAAACAGGTTTTCCTGCCAGATGTCCGTGGACAGGCAGCCACCATGTCGTCAGGGAAGTGGGTTTTGTTAGGTATCCTAAGCGGCTCAGGTGCGAAGTTGGCGCATGACCGCAGCATACCTTGAAGCCTCTTTCCGGCTCCATGAATTATGGGTGAACCTTGCCAATAGATGGGATGCATTGTTCCCACACAGGGATTGCCTGCACGTTATACCGATAGGACTTTGGTGCTTTTAAAAGTCCGAGCAGCCAATCGGGCATTGGTTCCATCATGTAAAGAGATTCATCTAAGATACAGTGTGTGGAACAAAGACTATTCCATTGTAACATAGATTTGTACCCCGCTTCAAGAGCTCATTAGAACTAAGGATTTGCGAACGAATCCTGCAAGGGAAGAACTAAAAGATTACCTTCGGCGGAGTAAGAGTTATTGCAGGCAGCGCCACTAGCCAAAGACTGTTTTGCGTCTCCATTTGTGCACCAACCCCGCTCCTGGGAATTGGAGCCTAGAGACTTTATTTCGGTGAAGTTCGTTCCGGAAACATTTTATTTCAATTTGCACCATCCCAGTAAGTGTTAATTCGTGTTATTTTGTAAATCAAACTGTGTGTGTTTCTCGTGTAAATAAATCACAATTTATTTTATCTCATGTTTTGTTCAATCAAAGGATCCGGTTATTTGTAAGTGTTAAAAAAGCATTGGTCTCCCGTGACAACCCCTTCATTGCCTTAGCGGCTAACCGCTAAGGTAATTGAGCTGTTTTAATAAAAAATGTATTACTAGGGTATGTGAGCTGGGGATCTCCAGAAAATAACTGCATTGATTTCTGGTTGGGGACCCCCTGCTTCCAGAGATACAGGCCCCGTTTTGGGGTACCAGTATCTCCAATGCATTTAATGTCCTGGTCACGTGATGAGGGACATTTAAATGCATAGGAGATACTGGCACCCAATAACACGGCCTGTAGCTCTGGAAGCAGGGGGTCCCAGGACCTGAAATCAATGTGGTTCTGCTCCGGAGATGCACAGCTCACGTGCCCTAGTATTGCATTTGTTTATTAAAACCCTGCGATCCCTGGCGGGATATGCACAGGGAGAGGCGGCTCTCTCTGTGCATCTGTCACGGGAGGACAGCACTTTTAACACCAAAATTATCGGGATCATTGATTGATCAAAGCAGAGAGATAAAATAAATTGAGATTTATTTACGAAATGAATATACATAGCTATATAATACAAAATACAGAAGAAAGACACAGTTACTTTGGAAACTGGGATACAAAACTAATCTTTCCTAGGTGTAGGGACTTCACATCTAGAAGTTTACCCCCAATAGGCTTGTAACTGCAAAGCTTCTAGGCAGGCTGTGCTGAAGCAGAGCCCTACCTCTTTCTTGCTAGGAACTGGAAACTTAAAATCACCTAGAACTTGGAAATCTGAAAACACACCTTGCATCAACATCTCTGGGCTGGCTGCTCACTTTTTTATAACCTTTTCAAAGGCAGCCCCCCCAGCATTACCACCAACCAGCAGGGTGGGGAATGTCCCACTAGCCACTCAGAGCAACAGAGCATGTGCGAAAAATGCAATCTTGCCTAATCACTATGCAAAAAGCCAGGGGCCTCTCAGTTACTCCAGGCACCACAGAGTCTGGATTTGGTCTGACAGCATTTGTCAGACCAGGACGTCGGTACTCAACTTAGCGTTCCTGTTCAGATGGCTTTCACACTTATGCCTAGCATGCGTCACTGTGATCCAGGGTCAGAATCAGACATAATGGCTCCACAACTTTTGTTGGCAGAAGCCCCACCCCCCCCCCCCACCCCTCTGAGTCTTGGAGCACATGGTCCCAGCTTTATGTTACATTACAAAAGTATATACATTATAAAACATACTGGTTTCAATAACATACTTTTCTACAATTATTTATTAAAATGTACACTCTGTCGGGGTGAGAGTGAAAAACCCTTAACTGTTTGTACACTTAGTAGCTCTTCCCTATTATACTTTAAAACCTAACTTACACAGTTTTATTCTAACATGACTTAAACATTTTCCTTACAGACCAAAAAACTCTCAGCTTTATCTTGAGCTGGAGTAACCCCCTGAACCCCTATACTGGATTCAGGGTACCTGGCATTACTTGGGCAGTGTCCCTTTATCCTAGGGACCTTGTATAGAGTGTGGGGATATACATTAACCCCTTATGCCCCGTGTAGGTTGTGGATATTCATTAACCCCTTGTGTCTCCATTTTACCTTGTCTGGATCATACTGCATGGGACCCCTAGCGGGGAGTTGCCAGAATGTTTGCAGGGTAGGAGTTTGACTGAAGCAATGTGCTTTAGTGTATCACGAGAGTCTTGCCTGATTCCTGGATACACCCTTGGGGAATCCTGTAACTCCGGCTCCCCGATATATAGCAACATTCTGCAACCAGTTTCTTTGTCAAACCCACCCTGGAACTCAGCCTAAAAATCCCCTGGTCCCAGCACACCCAGACAGGCAAAACCACACACAATCTTTATTGTCGCACATCTTCATATGTTACTTCACAGTGCATAGGCAACACTTGGGCCCAAGAGCTGAAACTCTGGGGACCCCAAACCGGGCTCAGGGGTATCAGGACAGGCTTATACCTTTATTACTGAGCCCAGTTACCCCCTCACCGTCACAGCAGCTCTCTATGCAGCAGGGCCAGATCACTGCAGATCCACAGGTGAGATCATTTTAGAGAGGCATATATCACATCGCCAATCCTTGTACGTTTTGGTCAGGGAAAGAGGCCTATTCTAGTAGCCTTCAAAAAGGCTTTCTGAATACCGTGATAAATTCACTGAAAAAAACGGCAGCACAACAGGCCCAGCGAAATGTTTTATGATGACTACTAGCATAGAATAGGCCCCTAAAAGTGTAAAGAGGATTCTACCGGTCACAACAGAGTAAGTACTGTACTGTACACTTATGCTTGACTTGTTATATTTGTATTGAGAATTGGAATGAGAATATGTTTTGTTTCTGTTCTTTGTAATTCTTGTTTGGACTAGAAAAAGAGAGAATAGAATGTAATAAAAAAAAACTGTGCAAACTATCACAAATTTAGTTTAAATGATTTATCCATAGTCAACTTTTAATTCAGTCTTGTGAAAAATGATTATGCCCACGTAAAATTGTTCACATTTTGTTGAAACTGTAGGGCGGCAAAAGCGGCTTGTGGATGAGATCAGCAACGCCAATGATGAACGTTGTGCTGCATCGGTGAAGGAAGTTAAGCTGAAGGAACCTAACCTGTCAATATCTGAGACCAGCATCAAGGAAAAAAGAGTGCAAATACATAGGCATACAGTGTGGCTGTGTGAAGTAAATGAAAAAATAGATGTTCCATGGCACTATGGAATTATTCAAAAAATAATTTATTCAATCATTAAACACGTGTTTAATGATTTAATAAATTATTTTTTGGATAATTCCGTAGTGCCCTTGAACATCTATTTTTCATATAGTTCTTGGAATTTTCTTAAACTGGTACCCACTGGACCAAGAGCAACGGTATCTGCAAGTATATTTTTGGTCATTAAGGTGTGCAGCATTACATCTCTTATGTGCTGTGTGAAGGAAAAGTGTATATAGTACTGTTCTTACTAAGCTCTGAATTTTTTATGAATCTTTGTCTTCCACTGGACATGATACCGAACACAGACTAGTGACACATGGATACTGTCACGATGACACCAACTTTTATCAACACCTTTATATTTCTGGGTACTTGATTGAACAGAACAAGTTGAAAAATAAATTGTGATTTATTTCCTTAATAGACAAACACACGACATCTGCAGAATACACTTAAAACAACACGCACTGGGATAAGGGAACAAAATAAATTGTCCTTGGAACGAAATAAATTGTCCTTTGCTTTCCAGTGCAAGAAATGCAGCCTTGGTTTTAAAAGTCCTGTGGTTATGTTGTTGTTAACCCTTTCACTCCTGGACTGGTTGCTGCTGTGCTGGAACAAAGTCTTGCATCTTTACATCATGGATTAAAATTCAGGAATCACCCTGGGGATACCTGGGGAGCCACAGTTATAGACTGGCCATAGCAATCTTTAACATGTGGATCCAATCCCCCTCGTGGGAACAAAACAACCTTTTGAGGCTCCGTCATAAAAATACCTACCCCCATTGAGACCCCTTTGAAGCTCGGTCATAAAAATATCTACAGCTCATTGAAATGCCGGTTTCTATACTGCCATCATGTGTCGGTTAGAGGGTATAGCGAGCAATGCATTTTGTCTTTTCACATGGCAGCCAGGGAATGGCTTGTAAATGGGGAACAAAAACGTCTGGGACAGGGCAACCACAGTAATGCATAGCAAATCAGGTATTAACCCCTTCCTCCCCGTCACAGATACCCACTCTCAATAGCCACCATTGGATGTGCCTTGTTCTCTATCCCTTCTTGCAGGGGAAGGGGGAAAATGGGGGGGGGGGGGCGAGAGGGGGGGAAGGGGAGAGGAAGGAGGGGAGGGGAGCAGGGGGGGGATGAGGAATGGGTGGGGTATGTGGGGGTGGGTAAGAGGAGAGGGGGTGGGTAAGGGGGGGGTAAGGGGAGGGGGGGGAGGGGGGGGGAGGGAGAAGGGGGGATCCCATGATAGAGAAGTGGGTACAGGACTTTACAATCTTGTCTCAATGATAATCTGGAGGAAAATGAAACCTTGTGTTGTGTCTGCCCTTCATATTTGGCTGTATAACCCTAAGCACTTGTAATGGGCGCCAAATGCACCGGCACAGGGGAGATGGAGGTGGGGGGAGGGTAGAGGGGGAGAGGGGGGGGAGAAGGGGGGGATCCCATGATAGAGAAGTGGGTACAGACTTTACAATCTTGTCTCAATGATAATCTGGAGGCATACTGAAACCTTGTGTTGTGCTGCCCTTCAATATTTGGCTGTATAACCCTTAAGCACTTGTAATGGGCGCCAACTGCGCCGGCACAGGCTCTCTCAGTTTTCCAACACTTATTAACTGTTTAAACATTGGACCTTTAATACAGTAAAACATTTTTTGTTAACTTGTATACGGGTATAAGGCTTGGGGGGATATTCCAAGGGCTTCTATCGTTGCTGTGTTTGCACTGTCCATTTGTCCCTTTGCAACGAGAGTCTCTCTGAGTGCAGCGGGGGGAGGGAGGGATGCAGGTAAGGAGATGACCATTGTATCTGGGTGGCGGGGGGATCACCGTTACTGCAGCGGAGCATGTAATGACAGTACTTGACTATACCCCTATGTATCTGTGAGCCCCACGTGCTATATTGTGTTGTGGAGGGGGTAGTACTCACGGTTACCAGCTTGTCCCACGCTCTATCAGGGGGGGGAAGGGGGGGGTTGTGGAGTGGAGCCTCAGTATGCAGACTTGATTCCTGTAGTCCCCGCATCTGTGAGCTCGCTCTTCCATTTACCGGGACAAAATGGGAAAAGGCGGGGGGGAGAGAAATATGCGTGCTCCATTGCGCCTTGTTCAAGTGGGGCTTGGTTCCTCCGCTCCTCTTTTCCATCGGATTGGATCTTGGGATCAGGTACTCCTCCGCATCAACGTCGGGGCCTCGGGGGTGCTCATTCCCTGTAGTGGAGGGGGGCCAATAGCTGGTGGTGTCCCGGTGAGGTATAGGATGCCATGTTAGGGCTGGTCTCTCTCTGTCTCCTATCCTGGTGTCCCGCGCTCGAGCTCCCAGTGCAAAGTGTGCTCTCTGCTGACGGTTCTTGTCCTCGGTACCCTGGTACACGGGAGGAGCCGTAATTGCCTTGAGAGGTAGGTCATCAGGTTGCAGGGCAGATGGATCTAGTGAGGTGCAGGTATTAACGTGCGGTTAACTTGGGTGTTCGGCCTCTGGGCATTTTATTTGGCCCATCCCTGCTTTTGTCCCGCCAGTCTCTCAGACGCCCTAACCGGTGGGTCCATCGCGTCCGGTCCTTGGGTTCTGAAGGGAAGCTCGCTCCATTCTGCCGGCGGGTTCAGCCCTAGCACTTTTGCAAACTGTGCCATGTCTTCTGGGTGCCTGATAGTATGGTATTTGCCGTTCCATTGTACCAGTAATTTAAATGGAAAGCCCCACTTATATTTTATCTCCTTCTCCCAGAGTAATGCTGTGAGTGGTTTCATTTCTTTTCTCCGGTAGACCGTGCGTTTGGATAGGTCATTGTAAATTTGGAGCGGGTCGCCATTGTGTTTGACTGGCTCTTGGGCGCGGCAGGCCTCCATTATCTGCTCCTTTATTGAGTAATGATGAAGGCGTGCTATCACATCCCTTGCCCGGTTAGGGTCGTCCGACCTTGGTCCTAGGGCTCGGTGTGCCCTGTCCATTTCCAAGTCCTTGAGGGTGAGATCTGAGCACACCGACTGGAAAAAGTCTAGGAGGTAGGGTTTAATCTGGGCTGGGAGAACCGATTCTGGTATGCCCTGGACTCTGACGTTTTGACGTCTATTGCGGTTCTCCTGGTCTTCCATATTGTCCCTCAGACTGCTCACTTCAGCTCCCAGACAGTAGATTTCATTTGCCGCCTCCTCTTGGGACTGCAGTGCGTCGGCCATTTTGGTTTCTAGAACCGCGGTGCGCTCCGTGAGGCCTGAGATTTCTTGTTTCAGCTCGGAGACCGCGGCTCTTAAGTCTGCCTGCAGCGAGGCGTGAAGTTTGTTAAGCATGGAGGCTATCATCTCCTGCATATAATCCCGTGTCAGGCCTTCGTCTGGTGGAGGAGGAGTTTCGGTGTGGTCGCGCTCCGTTGTTGGCTGCTTAGGCCCGCGTGTGTGTGTGCAGCCAGCGCCATCTTGGCTCTTTGAAGCAGCCTCCGAGCTCCGTTGCGATGTGGAGAAGAACCGAGTGACTCCTTGAGCCGCTTGGGCTTTCGGTCTGCCCGTCATTTCGATCGCGGGAGTTACCTGCTAGGTAATCTGTTGTCTTCACTGTTTTTTTTTTGGGGGGGGAAGCGCTTATTTAGCTGTTTTTATTCTGGGGTCTGAGGAGCTCCTCTCCTACCCGACCGTCCTCATCGGCGTCCTGGACACGCCCCCCAGACGCCTCTTTTCTAATGTAAATAAATCTAATTTAGCTAGCCTCTCCTCATAAGTTAGATTGTCCATCCCCTTTATTAATTTGATGGCTCTTCTCTGCACTCTCTCTAGTTCATGAGTGGATTCCAATTGTTGCCTTGACTAATTTCCTACGTGGATTCCTTGAACCTCATAGATCTACGCATCTATTCACCTGGCCTGTTGTTCCCATAAATTCAAATTGGGTAGGATTGTGTCCAGCCAGCCACAGACTATGGTTTAATAACTTCTTCTGCCATTACGTACTGTACCTGAGGATCTCATTGGATAGAAGCGTCCATCAGAACTAGGAACCCATAGAATGTATACAGACTAGGGTCCATGTATCCAAAGCTTTTTTTTGCCATAAGATGACCACCCTGTGGTGGAAGACACCTTACATCTCATTCACTTGTGTAGACCGCAAGGTGTTTTCCAGCACGGCACAAGGTGTCTTATGGCAGAATGCTGCTTAGTTAACATGGTCCAAGATCTCTCTCTCTCTTTGAATGTTCATGCCTATTTATGCATTAACCTTTTTCTTCTCTTTTCTTTCTTCCAGCAACAGTTCCATTTCCTTCTCCCATCATGCATCTATTTTTTGCCTTGATAATAATAATAATGAATATTAATTGTTTGTTCTTGTATAGCGCCGCAGGTTTTACGTAGCGCTTTACAGAGACATTTTGCAGGCACAGTCCCTTACCTGTAGAGCTTATAATCTATGTTTTTGGTGCCGGAGGTACAGGGAGATAAAGTGACTTGCCCAAGGTCACAAGGAGCTGACACCGGGAATGAAACCAGGATCCCATGCTTTACAGTCAGTGTCTTTAATCACTGAGCCACTCCTTCTCCCTTGACATATTCTCTCTCCCCTAACCCCCCTCTCTCTCTCCTAACACCACATCTCTCTCCTTAGCCCCTCTCTCTCTCTCCTAATCCCCCGCTCTCTCGCCCCCTCTTCACCCTCTCTTTCTGTATAGGCCCTTGGGTGAATACAGAGCAAAATATGACCACAAGGTGGCAAACTCTTCTTTGTATTACAGTATGTTCCATTCATAAAAACATATGACACACTTTTAAACCACTTTAGCCACAATTAAATTTAGCATGGGTTAAACTTGATAAACATGTATTTTTTCTACCTCATCTACTGTGTAACTATGTAACTGCTATGTAACTACTTTATTTCATATAGCATTTTTCTCCCAATGTGACTCAGAGAACTTCACAATGACAGTATAGAGTGCTGTACACAGCACATACTGTAGCATTGTTACAGACACTGTCCCGATGAGCTTACAATCTATGTTTTTTGCTGCCCCAGGCACAGGGAGATACAGTAAAGGTACTTTGACCCAGGTCACAAGGAACGGACACCGGGAATTAAACCATTGAGCTGCTGCTTTAGCACGAAACATGATAAATCCACCCACACGATGATGCGTGGCCGTGACCATGTGACATCACATGACCCTACGCACCGTAGGAGGAGAAGGGACGTTATGAGACACATCGCCCCAGCCGATATTGGTCTGCAATCCTCCCCTGGTTGGTTAGGTTTATGGATACGTTGTGTGGTGTGGGCGAGGTATTCTTGCATCACGGGAAACAGAGAGATGGGGGGGGGGGGGAAAGATTGACAAAGAGGGATAGTGTGATAGTGAAAGTGTTAACCAGGCTTTATAATAAAGGTCAAGCCCACTTGGTTAACCCTGACCCGTGTGTTAGGGGCTTAGAGTGTCAACGCTGGGACTCAAGTGTCGAGAATGTATTACTGCAACTGTATACTCTTTTTGCGACAATAAAGAATTATGTGGTTTTTGCCTTTACTGGGGTGCTGGGATTGGGAGACTTCTAGGCTGTAAGTTTCAGGGTGGGTTTGTCGGAGAACGTCTTTGCAGAATGTGTCTATGTAGCGAGGTTCCGGAGTTATGGGATACCCCAAAAGTTGTATCCAGAGACTGAGTGATATCCTCGGATACAGCCAAGCACATTGCTTTGCCAAACTCTGACTCTGAAAACGTTCTTAGGAATCACCGCCAGGATCCCTGCTGCAGCATCTTCCGGGCAAGGTAAATGGGTATGAAGGGGTTAAAAGATATCTGCAGGTATACACAGAGTCCTAAGTATAGCAGGGGCTCCACAGTATAGCAGAGGTACTCACGTACATGCCCAGGTATCCTGAGCCTAGAGTCCCTACTTCAGGAAGATGCTCCAGCTAAGGTTATAAAGCTGAGCAAGTTTGCAGTGTTTTAAAAGTTTAAAAGTATTTTTCTAATGTATGCCAAGAATGAGGCTAGTGAATGTAGGGAATATACACTCACTCCATCCCGACACCAGAATAGGGACACAATATATTTTATTAAACGGGTATAGTTTAATGTGTATAGATATTGATAACCTGTATATGAACTGAGGGCTTTCTAAGTCATGGATTCCGGAAAACCCAGATGACTACCAGGTGGTGCCTCTGTGTCTGTCCGGTGTCCATACCTGAAAGACTCAGGGATGCCAAGGTGTTAGAACAGGAGGGGCACTGCAGTTATACTTGAGTACCCACGTCCTGGATTAACACAAGGCTACCCGACGACCATTTGCCAAAATCCAGACTCGGTGGAACCTGAGCAGCGGGTGGGCTCAGTATGCAAAGGTTTTACAATACCGGCAAATTGGTCCTCAAGTGCCACCAATTGGTCAGATTTAAAGAATATCCCTGCTTCAGCACAGGTGGCTCAATCAGGGGCTCTGTCAAAGACTGAGCCACCTGTGCTGAAGCAGAGACAGATTGCACCACCTGTGCTGAAGCTGGTAACTGATTAAGTCCCCTGTGCTGAATCTGGGACTGATTGAGCCCCCTGTGCTGAAGATGGCACCGATTGAGCAACCGGTGCTGAAGCTAGGACTGACTGAGCCACCTGTGCTGAAGCTGGGACTGGTTGAGCACCCTGTGCTGAAGCGGAAACTAATTGAGCAACCTGTGCTGTAGCAGGAATTTCCTGACAACCTGATCTGATGGTGGCCCTTGAGGATGGAGATGGTGCGGGGGAGGGGTGAATGGAAATGGCATAGCAGCAGGGTTATCTCTTGTTGTCCCATTCATTATATACCGTAAGAGGCCAGGCTGGGAGATTGTGTTATATAATGATAGGGTTTTATAATCAGTCATAATTATATACACACACGGCAAACAATGCAGGAGCAGCCTGTGATTATACCAACACTACTACACTGTGACATGTACACACAGCACAGGTACAGCGCGGGCAGGGGCATCCTCCCCCTCACACACACTACTACACCATGACATGAATACACAGCACGGGTACAGCACGGGCAGTGTCAGCCTCCCCCTAACACACACTACTACACCATGCCATGTATACACAGCACAGGTACAGCGCGGGCAGCGGCAGTGCCAGCCTCCCCCTCACACACACTACTACACCATGCCATGTATACACAGCACAGGTACAGCACGGGCAGCTGCAGTGCCAGCCTCCCCCTCACACACAGTACTACACCATGCCATGTATACACAGCACAGGTACAGCGTGGGCAGCGGCAGTGCCAGCCTCCCCCTCACACACAGTACTACACCATGACATGTATACAAAGCACAGGTACAGCGTGGGCAGCGGCAGTGCCAGCCTCCATCTCTCCATCTCTTTTTTCCTTCTCTAATTAATATTCGCCTGGGATGCAGAACTTCAGGCCTTAACATGTAATCCACTTAAAATGAAGTAATTGGAGCGATTATCCCATCACCCTCCTCCTCCCCACACCTTTCCCGTTGCTGGCGCAATTTACGTCCCGTAGGGCGAGCTATTTTGACAAGTGACACAACAAAATAAACGCTCCCCCTTCTGCCTGTTGGGAACTCCTCGAGCAGCTACTCTGCCTGCCGGAAACTTTAACCCTGTGTAGTATCATAATGCAGCATGGCGTGTTCATATTCAGTGTGTATATAGAGATACTCAGCATCATTATACAGTGTGGCGTGTTCATTATCAGTTTATAGAAATACTCAGCATCATCATACAGCGTGCCATGTTCATTATCAGTGTACAGAGATTCTCAGCATCATTAAACAGCTCAGAATTATCATTATCAGTGTATAGAGAGACTCTTTATTATTAAACAGTGCAGCGTATTAATTATCAGTGTATATAGATACTCAAGATCATTATACAGTACAGCGTGTTCATTGTCAGCGTGTATAGAGATACCTGTCATCATTATACAGCGTAGCGTGTTCATTATCAGTGTATAGAATCTATATACCTTTATATATACAGTCTTAGTAAGCTCAAACCTCACTGCATTGTGTATATATGTGTACATATATATATATTTTTTTTTTATTAAATAAATAATTTATATTTTTATATTTTTTAGGGATCGATTGTTGAGTATTGCATTTATATTTTATTTATTCATTGTCTTATCTTAGCGTATTAGCCCATATCTAGCCGCCCCTCTAAACATTTCCATGATTAGCTATTGGTTCTTTTAGTATTTACTTTAGTCAGGTTATACTAGAGGCGCTACTTCAATTCTTCGTTTGTTCTGATATATATATATTTTCAGGACATCCCTGCTTCAGCACAGCTGGCTCAATCAGAGTCTCAGTCTTCGAAGACTGAGCCTCTGATTGAGCCACCTGTACTGAAGGGGGGACAGTTTGGGCCCCCTGTGCTGAAGCAGGGAATGATTGAGCCCCCTGTGCTGAAGCAGGAACTGATTGAGCCCCCTGTGCTGAATATGGCACTGATTGAGCCACTTGTTCTGGAGCAGGGACTGATTGAGCCACCTGTGCTAAAGCAGGGACTTATTGGGCCACCTGTGCTGAAGCAGGGACTGATTGTGCCCCCTGTGCTGAAGAGGGCACTGATTGAGCCACCTGTTCTGAAGCAGGGATATACTGAAAATTTGACCTGTTCAGGGGGGCTTGAGGACTAGAGTTGAGCGGCCCTGTCGTCTATATATTTTTGTCACAAACCCAGTAGTGAAATAACATTATATATTGTTCTTATATATATATACTATTATATATATATATATATATATATATATATATATATATATATATATATATCATATATATACAGTGTTCGACAAACCTATACATTTGCATGCCCCGGGCGAGTGGATTTAACATCGTGGCGAGCTCCTATTGGCCCAAGCAGCACACACTGTTGGTACTAGGTGGCGAGTAGATTTTTTTGTTCGGCTGAGTAGATTTTTTGGTTATTTGTCGACCACTTTATATTATATATATATAATAAATATTATATTATAATATAATAATGTTATTTTCACATACTATATATTAGATATATTATATATATAGTAGTAAATAAATTATTATCTATATATATATATTTATAATGAATTCATTATATAATCACATATCTCTAGATATACCACCTACTTTTACCTTGTATGTCACCTCCCTCACTTAGTTATAATGTTTCTATTTCACTACTGGGTTTGTGACAAAAATATATAGACGACAGGGCCGCTCAACTCCAGTCCTCAAGCCCCCCTAAACAGGTCAAATTTTCAGTATATCCCTGTTTCAGAACAGGTGGCTCAATCAGTTCCTGCTTCAGCACAGGGGGCTCAATCATTCCCTGCTTCAGCACAGGGGGCCCAAACAGTCCCTGCTTCAGTACAGGTGGCTCAATCAGAGGCTCAGTCTTCGAAGACTGAGCCTCTGATTGAGCCAGCTGTGCTGAAGCAGGGATGTCCTGAAAACCTGACTTGTTTGTGGGGCTTGAGGACTGGCTTTGAGGCCCCCCTGTGCTATAAGCCAGTATCATGTTGGGGAGGTGGGACCTGCTGAGATGAGGTTACCGATATGCGGCTGCAGCTTTAAATTTTCTGTCCACGGTGCTGAAATACACGTCCCATATGTAACATGAGAGAATATAGATACAACGCATACAGTAGTAATGTGCGGAATAATGTGTTGTGCTGGGTGTGGCATTGGGGACTTGTTTTCTCTCGTTGAGTATCTCTATACACTGATGATATACACGCCGCTCCGTATAATGGTCCGGAGTATCTATACCAGGGGAGTGCTCAACTCCAGTCCTCATGCTATCCCCCAAACCCACCCCAAGAGGTCAGGTATTCAGGATATCCCAGCTTTAGCACAGGTGGCTCAATCAGAGGCTCAGTGGAAGAATGAGCCTCTGATTGAGCCACCTGTGCTGAAGCTGGTATATCCTTAAAACCTGACCTGTTGGGGGGCTTGGGGACTGGAGTTGAGCACACGTTCTCAATAGTATATAGATATATAATGTAGATTCGGGCTGAAAGAGTGGCTCAGTGAGTAACTGCACTGACTCTGGTACTGAGGTGAACCTGGTTCAATTTCTGGCATCGGCTCAATGCCTCCTTGGGCAAGTCACCTTATCTCCCTGTGGGGCAGGGACTGTGTCTGCAAAAGGCCACTACATAAAAAGAAACTCGCAGTGCTATACAAGAACAAATTATTATTATTATTCATTATATAGTGTGACATGTTCATTCTCAGTGTTTACATATACTCAGCATCAGTGTATAGAAGATTCTCATGTCATTATACAGTGTGGCCTGCTCATTATCAGTTAGATGTCCCTTGTCTGTGCAGCCTGTGTGTGTCACTGCTGTTACTCTCCCTGTGGGAGCCAATTATTCAATTATCCGCTAATTGCTTCCAAAGTGTTTTATCCCTGTTTAATTATCTGAGAGATCCCAGCTGCAATGCCAGTCTCCCCCCCCCCCCCATACACACACACTACTACACCATGTATAGGCAGCGGAAGTGCCAGTCTCCCACTCACACACTACACCGTGGCATATATACACAGCACAAGTGTAGCGCAGGCAGAAGCAGTGCCAGCCCCACCACCCCCACACTACTACACCATGACATGTATACACAGCGCCAGCAGTGCCAGCCTCCCCCTCACACACCATGACACCGTGGTGGGATTCAAAAATTTTAGAACAAGTTTTTCTCTCACCATATCACCATTTTATATGTGGGGGGAAGAGAGAAACTAGGGGAAGAGATAGACCACTGGGAGAGAGACTAGGCGGGGAGAGAGACAAGGAGGGGGGAGAGACTAGGTGGGGGGAGTGAGAGACTAGGGCGGAGGAGAGAGAGAGAGAGACTACGTTGGGGGAGAGAGTGAGACTAGGGGGGAGAAAGAGACCAGGGGGAGAGTGACTAGGGGGGTAGAGAGACAGGGGATGAGAGAGAGAGACTAGGGGGTGAGAGAGAGAGACTATGGAGGGAGAGGGAGAGACTAGGGGGGGGGGAGAGACCATAGGGAGAGAGACAAGGGGTGGGGAGAGAGAGACAAGGGGGGGAGAGAGAGGCAGGGGGGGGAGAGTGGTGGAGACTAGTTGGGGGAGAAGAGAGACTAGAGGGGAGAGAAGACTGGGGGGGTGAGAGAGAGCTAGGTGGGAGGAGACACTATGGTAGAGAGAGACTGGGGGAGAGAAGAAGACGGTGAGAGAAGAGAGGTCCGGGGGGGGGAGAGAACCAGGGGTTAGGGGAAAGAGCACAAACCAGGGCACATGTTGTCCCATATAGCCCAGCTATGTTGTTATAGAGCCCCTTTTTTGCGAAAGACCAGGGAGGGAGAAGAGAGACCAGGGCATTGGGGGGAAGAGAGATTGGGGGGTGGGGGGGAGAGAGACCAGTGTGATGGTGAGGAGGTAACCAGGCTCAACAATAAAGGTTAAGCCAATCTGGTTACCTATGATCCATGTTTTGGGGTTCGGGAGTGTCAGCTCTTGAGCCCAGTGTTTGTCAATGCATTGTATAAATTATGCGACAATAAATAATTTTCTGTCGGATTCTCGGATACATTGAGGCACATTGCTTCGGGAAAATTCCTCCTTGAAAACGCATGCACTACTCACCGCTAGGATTCCCTGTTTCAGCACAAACCAGAAAGGTAAATGGGGCATAGGGATGTGTGGTATCCCTGAAATGGTAAAGGGGCCCATAGTATAAGAGGGGATGCCCAGTTAATGCCCTGATCACCCAGAACCTGGTATAGGGGTTCTGGCGGTACTCCAACCATAGATAAGGTTGCAAGGAGTTTTTACATTTAAGTCCGGTATAGTGTGTGGGGATTAAGGCTAGTGAGAATAAAAGTGCAGGATTCTTATTCTATTCCCCATAGCCACAGGACTTAGAAATGTTATAAGTATATATTTTATTAAACCAGTGTGTTTAAAGTGTATATATGCTTGTGCACAGTCTATGAGCTGGGGACTTCTAGGTCCACGGTTCAGAGAGACCATGCGGCTACCAAGCCTGGTGCCATCAAGTCTGCTCGGGTCCCGGAAATGAAAGTCTCAGAGGTTGCTAAAGTGTTAAAGCCATTTGGATAGCAGGGTTAGCCTCAAATACTCACGTCCTGGGATGAATAGTAGTCATCGGACCATCATTTGCCCCAGCCCAGACACCGAGGAGCCTAACTTTGTGGGTGGCTTCTACCTGACAAGTGGCAGAGGTGCAAGGTTAGTGCATGCCCTTATCAGAATCTGAATTAACTCTTGCCCAGCTTTGATAGACTGGCAGCGCTCTGATTGGCTGGTAGGATTTTTCCCACTCTCGGATTGGCTGTAGTATTTCATGAATGAACTCGGAATTACTATTCTAAAACCGCAGCCAATCTGAAGTTGAGATTCTAAGCACCAAGACAGCAACAGCAAATTTGAAATCACCAAAAGATGCTCAGACAGAAATAGCAGCGAGCTGGCTACAGAAATTTCAGGTCGAGAAATTTTCCAAGTCCCAACTTTTGCACCCAAGTTCTCAGAATAGAATGTAGCAGTGGCGGCTGGGATTGCAAGCCGTAAATTGTTCCTGGACATTTGGAGCTAGGTCGCGGTGAAACTATTTCAGCACCTCTGGAGCGGATTGTCACGGGAGACCAGTGCTTATCCCACAAAAATACCTGAATCCTTTGATTGAATAAAGCATGAGATAAAATAAATTGTATTTATTCACATGAGAAACACACAAAGCTTGATTTACAAGATAAAACAAAATAAAACTTACGAGAATGAGATAAAACAAAATAAATGGTTTCCAGAACGAAAGTCCACGAAGTACAGTCTCTAGGTATCAATTCCCAGGAGTGGGGTTGATACGCAAACATGAGACGCAAAACCATCTTTGGATAGGGGTGCCACTTGCAGCCCCTATTTCTCTGCGAAATACAGCCGCGGCCCCTTTTATTCTCCAACATCTCCAAATTTGTTCGGGGATTTTTTCCGAATGCCACACACTTCACCGCACTTCACCACGTTCATGCCGCATTCTGACTGCATTCATACCACATTCATGTTGCATTCAAACCCGCGGTTGATGCGCGGTTGATGTGTTTATTGATAATGGTTCGGATTTAATTGGTTTCAATTCTTTGCGTATCCGCCAGATGGCAGATATTCATGATTTGTAATCCGCATGCACCTCAGTAATGTGTCGACTTGCAGGTGTTTAAAAGAATATCACAGTGGTCCATTGTAAATTGGCCTTGGGACTGAAGAAGTTACAATAATGTATCAATTTAGGCTTTTCATATTAAAACTGAACGCGCAGTGTCTGGTGTTCTACAGTATTGTCCTGAGAGTTCCGAGATGAGTGCACAACTGCAGTCCGTGTTCCAAAAACCCGACAGAACGTACGCTTATTTTATATGGGCCGCGATTAATGCAACAGATGATAAGATGACAACAGTTGTTCAAATTTATCAGTATTTTATCGAAAACTATGACTTTTACAATTTTTCACCAGATGCTCGTGTATAAGCGAGCAATAAGGAAAAAGTTATGTATCGATCCATGTTTTTTTTCGTATTGATCCCGATGTTATTAGAGGGTATTGGTGTGTATCACCGGGTTTTTCCCGTATCTATGATCATGGAGACTTCAAAAGGCGAAAGGTCATGTTAAAAGCAACTAACAAACGTCAGTCGCAGGCAAGCAATCGCCAGCACCAGCCCTGGCTTCCAATAACGGTCCGATCATCAGTGAAAACCTGGTGACCGACAACCCTTGCTGTCTGTCCCCGCCCGGATACCTGCAGCCTGGGCCGGATTTCGCATACAGATTCCAGCAAGCTTGCATGTACCTAAGCGATTTCCAGCCTCATCAGCTGACTACAGGTGTAGTAGTCCCGCTGTCACCTGTCAACTACGTGTATGATCAAGAATACGGGACTGGCAGTGGCTCGGCGCCAGCTGATTGGCAAAGTCTATGGTGAGTAATGTTGCCGTATTTTATTCTGTTTTTGAAATATCAATATCAATGCACAGTCAAGCGAGTCTCCTGTAAGCAATATCATTGGCTGAGCAGCTTCTGCAGTAGATACTGAACAATTGGTGGAACGCTAGTCGCATGCGCATTGGAACCTTCTTGAAACGCATATGCGTGTCATCACATCAACAGTAGGTGAACAGGAGATGCCCCCGAGAAAATTATTGGTGGGACTGACTGTGGGAACTTCTTTAGGGGACTGACTGACCATTACAGTAAAACTTTTACTTTTTTTTTTTCCTCAGAAAAGAAAACGTTGTCGTCTCATGCGGAAAACGGCAAATGGAGGGATTTCGATGGATAATATCGCTTTGTGATACAATGTCTGCACATTGCTGAATCTGATTAAAAAAAAACACATACTGGAGTCTACAGTTTAGTGGCCGTTGTTATTGATTAGGATAGAATACTGTAACTGGGAGCTTCATAGAAAACCTGAAACAGTATGCTGCTGTTTTCAGACCGTATACAATACTTTTTTATATATACTGTATAATAAACACGAAAAATAAAAAGTATGCATTTATTCTACATGTATTCCAGTACATATGTGTATTCTATACCCGTACAGCATGTATTGTTTGAATACTCTTGTGATGTACAGTTCTGAGCATGCCTACAGTATACAGTACTGTACAGTACTGTACAGTTTTCCTGGACAGTACTGTATGTTCTAGAAACACTGTATTTTGTTACAGTATAAAAGGAGACAATGGAACAATTTAAAACAAATCAACATTTTCTTTTATTGGTGGAGTAAGTACAAAAACATTTACTTACAAATACAATTTAAAAACATTTCAAGTGCACAGCAATTCAAAATATTAACAGGTGTATGGTTTACTGCTAGTGAAAACATTTATGTACAGAAAGTCAAAACATTTACAGTAGGATGGTGTACAGAACAGTCAGTCAGGCCTGCACAACTCCAGTCCTAGAGAGCCGCAAACAGGCCCGGTTTTCAGGATAACCTTGAAAAACGGGCCTGTTTGCGGCCCACGAGGACTGGAATTGTGCAGGTCTTGTGTAAGTAAAAGCATTTCTTTATTAAAAAAAGTTAAAACACGCAACATCTCCTTTATTAAAATACAGAAACTCAAAACATGTACAGCACAACAGTATGGTGTTATTAAAAAAAATTATTTATTCATAAAATTTTAAAAACGCAACATCTCCTTTATTAATGTACAGAAAGTCAAAACATTTACAAAAAATAAACAACAGTTGAACAGTCACGCAAATTCGATCCCCACCAGATTGTCCTTCCAGGGCCGATGCCTTGTATGGCGCAAAATGCCATTGATGGAGTCTCGAATAATTTTCATTAAAGGATCTGAAATTGAAAAATAGCGCCGCAATTCCTCCACAATAGTCCTTCTTAAATTTTCAGGAAGCGCCCTTTTTTGCGATTTCCTTCGTAGTTTATATTATTGGCCCACTCGCAGTACACCAAGTATGACACGTGGTGCTTGAAAATTAACATGGCAAACTTCTAGGGTAAACCAGCACTCATCACCCTATACTTCTCCCTGATTGGATTGGGCAGCTCGCGCAGGATGATGTCGGACACCGTATCGATGCAAGCGTATGTGGGTTGGATTCTGGGAGCGGGTGTTCTTCTGGGAGCGGGTGTGCTTGTGGTGGCGGGCGAGGGTAGGTTGTCTGGTTGGATGCTATCCTCCTGTCTTGGTCGCCGTGTTGTCTCCTGGCGTGGTCATGACAGGGTTGTCATGTTATCCTCCTCCTCAACGGCATACATGTACACAAAATCTTCTGGTGGAGGGGGTGCGCTTGGTGTTGGAAGGCGGTCGAAGGTCCCATTTATCACATCCATGCCACCCTCCTGCTCCGGCGTCGGGGATACAGGGGCATGAACACTGAGCAAATGCTGTATTCCCGCTATGTCAGTCTCTATTTTCTCCATCCGTCGATCCATCTTCTGCATCTGTTGATCCATATTTAGCATGGTCTCTAAAAGCAAATCTATCTTTACCAGCATAGTAGAGTTCCCAGGGATATCCACACTTAACCCATTCAGCATGCGGTCTAACGAGCTGGTTCTTGTGCATGGCGTGCTGTGGACATCTGGGTGGATGGATGCTATGGAGGATGAGATGGGGGTTCCCTGGAGAGAAGCATCAGTGTCGTCGGAGAAGGATGGAGGAGGCGACCTGTGGATTTCCGGGAGAGAAGCGGCAGCGTCATTGAAGACGGATGGAGAAAGTGACCTGTGGATTTCCGGGTGAGAAGTGGCAGAGTTGTCTAAGCGTAATGGAGAAAGTGACCCGTGGATTTCCAGGAGACCAGCGGCAGCATCGTCGAAGAGTAGTGGAGAAGATGGGCTGTGGGTTTCCGGGAGAGCAGCGTCGTGGACGAATAGTGGAGAAGTTGGGCTTTGGATTTCCGGGAGAGCAGCGGCAGAGTCGTTGAAGCGTAATCGAGGAAGTGGCCTGCGGGTTCGATGGGTTGGTTGCCATTTGTTTTGCCTTGAGTGTACATCACCGAATTTCTTCTTGACATAATAAGGCTTACGTGTATTAAAACCCTTAGCCTTTGGGGTCAGCAGAAGGTTTTCTTTATTAGCCTTAGCCTTTCACTTTGGACTTGACTTGGAAATGGCTTCTGCCTTTCGCTTTTTCTGCGTGACAGGCATGGCAGAGGTGAGTGGCTTCCTGTGTCCGTAGAATCGGGTTGATCCATGGAAGCCGATGGCACAATGCAGTATCTGGACAAGGTAAAGTTCAAATACAGATCATCGAGTGGTGGCTACTGTATGCAAAGTGTGTAACCTTTTATGCATGGCGACGAGGTACAGGTGTTAAAAGTGGGTGTACTCTAATGTGAGTCATTAACGTATAAATACACCATCCATTTTGTGGATTCACTGCACATTGAATACACATCAACTAAACATCGAATATACATTCTTGTGCTTGTATTTCTTTCTACTTACAGAAATGCCTGTTAAAAAGATTTCAAAGGATCTCAGCATGAGAATTAAGGAGATGTACAGGAGCGGACAATGAATTGCAGATATCCAACACTGGTTAGCTGCTTCTGGCCTCGTTGTGCCATCAACCACCGTGTGCTATCATGCACACGGAAAAACCACACAACGAATGAGGACACCAACAGTAACTAACGCGTAAGTATATTTATATAACTATATAATACAGTATATCTATTATTGTTTATATTGCTGCATATTAATATAACTATATAGTATAGATCTATCTAATTTTATAGTTATTTTGGTATATTTATATAACTACAGTATATAATACAGTATATCTATTATTGTTTATATTGCTGCATCATTAATTGTTTACTGTAAATGATGTGCTGTACTTGTGGCCTACTGCATTGTAACTTACCAGATTGTTGTTTTTCTGTCCACTGTAGGGAGACAACTCTTCTGGTCGACAAAATAAGTGAAGAGAATGATGAGAAGAGTGCATTAAGGGTCAAATACACTCTGCTGCAAAATCACAATCTCACTGTATCCGAGACCAGCATAATGAAGATGAGATGCAGAATTGGATGGAAATATGGACGTGTGAGGTTAGTACTGGACAGTACAGGAGGTTAAAGTGTTGTTTAAGAAACTGTACTGTACATATAAAATTATTCCTTGTCATTACAGAGTGTACCCTATGATAAGGGACGTTAACAAGATCAAGAGAGTAGTCCTGGCCCAGGCATAGATCAACAGTGGAGAAACTTTCCAGGATTGCATCGTCACTGACGAGTCTACTGTATCGCTGGAAAGATTTGCCACCTTTGCATTCCACAAAAAAGGTCGCATACAGGCATACCCCGCTTTAAGTACACTCACTTTAAGTACACTCGCGAGTAAGTACATATTGCCCAATAGGCAAACGGCAGCTCACGGATGCGCCTGTCAGTATGTCCTGAACAGCAATACCGGTTCCCTACCTGTACCGAAGCTGTGCGCAAGTGGGGAGACTTTAGAGCCTGTTTCAAATGCGTTATTTACATCAGTTATGACGATTGCTGTACAGTACATGCATCAATAAGTGGGGAAAAGGTAGTGCTTCACTTTAAGTACATTTTCGCTTTACATACATGCTCCGGTCCCATTGCGTACGTTAAGGCGGGGTATGCCTGTATATATGCAGTGAAGATGCATGTGTGGGGTGCCATCTCTAGGCGTGGACCAGGATGCATTGTCATCTTTGAAGGTAAAATAAGTCACACACTTTTGCCTTATGCACTGTACTGTACAAGTGTGCAGTTTTTGAGCACTTTCTTCTTTTCTTGTTATAGGAATCATGAATAAAGCTTTTTTTCCAAGAGCAAATTGCGCCTGAGATTGTGGAATACATCACACATGATTTCCCAGATGGTCACCGTTTCTACCAGGACAACGATCCTAATCACACCGCGTCAACAGCGCATATTCTTGAGCGCAGTATCAATTGGATGAAGGCGCCAGCGGAGTAAGTGCGGTAACCGTGTCTCATTTTTTCCCACTGTTTTTACTGTGTACAGTATCTCTTTAACTAATTGTCCTTTTTTTCCCCCTCCAATGACAGATCGCCAGACTTCAATCCTACCGAAATGGTCTAGCATCAGCTGAAGGATCATATCCGAAAAGTCGTGAAACCCTCCAAAAAGTATGAGTTGGCGCAAGGCATAATGAATTTTTGGAACGATGTACTCACCGTGAAACGATGCAATAAATATAGTGACCATATTGCGACTGTGTTGCCCATTGTGATGAGCGTAATGGGCAAGCATCAGGAAGGTAGCATGGTATAGTACTGTACTGTAGTATTGTAAGTACAGTATGATACAGGTAAGTATGGCACAGATGTTTTCTTTCCTGAGAGAGCAGCACTAGCCATCTGGTTGCAAAGTATTTAGCAGTAGTTACAGTATACAGTAGTTCCCATATAGACTTTTTTGACAGTACTAACTGCATACTGTAGTCCAATATGGAGTAGCTATACAGTACACAATGCCATAATATGCACCTAACTGCACTCATTTTTTATTTTCTTGTGTTTTCAGAGAAAAAAAGGATGGAAAGGGGGAAGGGGGTATCATGTGTACATTGTGTGAACTGCGTGTACAGTAAAGTGTATCTAAAGTGCAGTCATGGTTTACACAAAACCTCCCCTCTCTCAATGAACTACACAGAATGAGGAAAAAGATAAAGACGGAAAATGTTATATTATTATTTATATTATTATATATTTTAATTAATATTATTATCAATGTGCATTATTCATGGTTATCCACCGGCCTTCAATTTTCAACTGACAGAAGAACTGAATAAAGACTGCATTTTGTATTATTCATGATTATTTGTATATTTTTTGTTAATATTTCTTTACATTCATGATAATCATAATCATTGACAACCCCCCTCCCCTACACCAAAGAAAAAGAAAGAATGACAAAAAGTGGTAACTTACTGCATCAAAAACATGAATCAGAATATGTTTTTTTTTACTCTCAATTTCACAGTGCTGTGCAAATCAGATTTACATATTAAATTCGAGAAGGGATTATCACAAGCGTTACCGTAAACAAAGCCTCAAAGGGTTGGGGGGTGGATGGGTGAGTTATGCGCAGTAATCATCAGCTAGCTCCCTTCCTAAAGAGGATTACAGAGAGGTGACTCTAAGCCAAACAATAGGAAAATTAGGCACGCAGGCGCAGAGTGGTGATGTAGCTCCCTTCCCTTTTTCCCTTATTCACATACATTCACATGTCTTTCACTACTCCACAGATTCAACTTAAGATGTTAATCTTTTATCACTTAGTACATCACTATCATAACTAGTTAGTAGTCAAGAAGGGAACAAATGTTATTTAATTTATTCACTATTACATCTAACTTTATATTTAATACACTAAATACTTAACACTTTAATACGGATTTTAAATAATATTCATTTTTATTCTATATACACACTAAAGAATATCTCCCTCTCTTCTTGAAAATATAAGTTGCATATAAACACATATATGGATGTGACCAGACTTGAAACTGGTTAAATCTATTTAGTATGTTCTAGCATTTGATCAGAAAATATTTATCTGTCTACCTCTCCATTTGTCTCCTTGATTTATAATTAGAATTATAATTAATGTCATTTAGTTAATAGTATATGTTTTGTAATTTATGTCAGTTTAATTGAGTTCGTTGTATTAATTTGTTGTAATGAGTATATAGAAATTTAGTACATCATGATCACTTGTTATTATTATTATGCTCTTAAACACTAGATCTCTGTTATAACTTCCAGTATAGCTACTATGAATCATCATATCCACTTTTGGAAACCACTATTGCTATCTTTTATAATTAGTTTTTCATATATACAATTGACTTATAATTTCAATTGTTAAGAAAGAATATATACACAATTAATATATTAATTCCTTGTGGTGTTAGCGACATTCTAATTTAATCACTCACTTACTGTCCATCGGTAAGATTTAACTACTTATAATACTTACAGAACGTCTACACATACTCTTTTTCTACTATTTTTAATTAGTATATTAAATATTGTGTAAACTGTATATATATGCTCGTAATGTGCTTTTAACTGTTGATTAAGCTTTCGTTTTAGTATATTTTATTCAGCTGTGTTTTATGGGCTGTCAGGACACCAAGCTATATAAATATTGCATGAACTCAGCCCCTTCCCTACCACCCTTTGACAAAGTCGCCCGAGAGTGACGAAACGCGTCAGGGAGCGTCATCACGCACTACGTCACGGACATTGCGTCATTACGTTGCACACGAACAGGCCGGTTCGTGTGTGTAACATTCACAGGCCACGCAGCTGAGAGATCTTCAGGCGACTCCAATCCATTGCCGGTTCCCTTGTTCTACGTTCGAGTGAATATCCTGATGACCACGGATCGTCTATATCCAGTTAGCGACATCAGAGACAAGTAAAGACAAGCAAAGACGCCGGATGGTGGTGATTTATTCACGATACGCTTTTAACTTCCTTATCCTTGTGAGTGCGATTCTTTCCCCCCCTCCCCCCTCCATTTCCTTTATTAAATATACAGTTACACACTATGGGGCGTGCGCTCTCTTTTCTCTCTCCTCTACAGATATATATATATATATATATATATATGTACTGTATACACACAGATTGCAGTAAGTAAGTTTTCATATAATAAAAAATACGTTTTGTTTTATAAAGTGTTCACTAGTTTCATTGCTCTGTACCAGTACATTTAGTACACTTACTGTACAGTAGTACTGTAAATAAAGTTCTAATGTTGTCTAGCCCTTGTTAACATGTCACATGCAGTACACATTCAGCATGCAGTATAGTGAGTGTCACTCAACCTAGCCCTTGTCAGCATGTACCATGCAAGTGAGTGTCACTTATTCAGTCCTACAGTACTGTTGTGCGAAATAAAACCTGTGCAAAATTGTCTCTTAATTTGTTTCACTTCGCAATTAAATCTTATCTTGTTTCGGTGGCTAATCCTACAGTATCTTAGTGTAGCATGGTCCCCCCTGACCCGCCTTACTTGTGTCCTGTTGCGGGAACTCCCGCACCCTGTTGGGCAGCTGCAGGGGCTCCCGGTGCCATTGTATGTAGGGCGCCGCCATGTTTTACGTGTTGGCGGAGGATTGCGCATGCGAAGATGTGAATTGGCGGCCATTACAGAGAGGGAGGCAGTTCACAGATGCCGCTCCATAATGCAGGGAACCCTAGAAGTTGCGCATGAGCAGTTAGGGTGATGCGGCGGCCATTCCAAAGTTGCGCAGGCTCAGTGGAGAGTAGCGGCGGCCATTACACATAGAGCATGCGGCCCCAATGCTAAAGAGGTCCTGAGTGGACTACAATTCCCAGCAGCCTCTGGGGACTGCCCTTTCACCCAGATCACATGCAGCCAGACAGCCACTAAGGCTGCAGAAAGAAGCTTGTGGGGAGCGCAGATGTCACCGTATGTGGATATAAATAAAAATATATAGGGTAGTATGTTCTACAGAAAAAAAAAGCTGTGTGTGCTGTGCACGCGCATAGTAAGTGAAACTTCTTTGACTTTTGTCACAGAAATTGTATTTGTGTTGGTGATATTTTAATTAAAAATCAAAATACAATTTCATTGACAAAACGCAAATAAATTTGACTTAGAACATGCGTACACATCCCTTGTATTTGCACTAAGCGTGAATTCCTCGTGTGTGTGTGTGTGTGCGTGACTGTGTGTGTGTGTGCGTGTGACTGTGTGTGTGTGCGTGTGACTGTGTGACTGTGCGTGTGACTGTGTGACTGTGTGACTGTGCGTGTGACTGTGCGTGTTACTGTGTGACTGTGTGTGACAGTGCGCGTGACAGTGCGTGTGCGCGTGACAGTGCACGGTGCACGTGACAGTGCGTGTGCGCGCGACTGACTGTGTGCGCGACTGACTGTGTGCGCGACTCTGTGTGCGCGACTGACTGTGTGTGTGCGTGTGACTGTGTGTGTGTGCGTGTGACTGTGCGTGTGTGCGTGACCATGTGCGTGTGTGTGTGACCGTGTGCGTGCGTGTGACCATGTGACGTATGCGCAGCCCCCCCTGCACCTCACACATCCCCCTAACCTATTCACAGTCAGTGTGTGTGTGTATGTGTCAGTCAGTGTGTGTGTGTGTGTGTGTGTCAGTCAGTGTGTGTGTATGTGTCAGTATGTGTGCATGTGTGTCAGTCAGTGTGTGTGTATGTGTGTCAGTCAGTGTGTGTGTGTATGTGTGTGTGTGTGTGTGAGTGTGTGTGTGTGTGTGTGTGTGTGTATATATGTATGTGTGTGTGTCTGTCACTGTATGTGTGTCTCTCTTTCTGTGTCCTGCCCCCTCTCTCCTGACTCCCCCCCCCCCCCCAATTACAATAATGTATGCATTTAGAGGCTTTTATATTAAAATACTGAAACACGCGCAGTGTTCTGGGTGTTTCTACAGTATTGGTCCTGAGAGTTTTCCGAGATGAGTGCACAAACTGCAGTCCGTGTTCCAAAAACCCGACAGAACGTACGCTTAGTTTTATTGGTCCGCGATTAATGCAACGATGATAAGATGACAACAGTTGTTTGCAAATTTATCAGTATTTTATCGAAAAACTATGGGACCTTTTATTTAAACAATTTTTTCACCAGATGCTCGTGTATAGCGAGCAATAAGGAAAAAGTTATGTATCGATCCATGTTTTTTTTTTTCGTATGTGATCCCGATGTATTAGAGGGTATGGTGTGTATCACCGGGTTTTATCCCGTATCTATGATCATGGAGACTTCAAAAGGCGAAAGGTCATGTTAAAAAGCAACTAACAAACGTCATTCGCAGGCAAGCACTCGCCAGCACCATGCCCTGGCCTTCCAATCGGTCCGATCATCAGGAAAACCTGTGACCGCAAACCCTGCTGGTCTGTCCCCGCCCGGATACCTGCAGCCTGGGCCGGATTTCGCATACAGATTCCAGCAAGCCTTTGCATGTCCCTAAGTAAGCGATTTCCAGCCCCCTCATCAGCTGACTACCGGTGAGTAGTCCCGCTGTCCACCTGTCAACTACGTGTATGATCAAGAAAACGGGACTGGCAGTGGGCTGGCTTCGCGCCAGCTGATTGCAACGAGTCCTATGGTTGACGTATGTTGGCCCGGATTTTATTCTTTTTTTGAAATATCAATATCAATGCACAGTCCAAGCGAGTCTCCTGTAAGCAATATCATGGCTTAGTCAGCTTCTGCTTCGTTGCAGTAAATACTGAACAATTTGGAACGCTAGTCGCATGCGCATTGGAACTCTTCTTGAAACGCATCTATCGTGTCATCACATCAATACAGTAGGTTGAACAGGAGATGCCCCCCGAGAAAATTAATTGGTGGGACTGACTTGTGGGAACTCTTGGGGGGAGTGGGGGGGGGACTGACTGACTTAACAGTAAACTTTTACTTTTTTTTTTTCCCTTCAGAAGAAAAAAGTTGTCGTCTCAGCGAAAACGGCAAATGGAGGGGGATTTCGATGGATAATATCGCTTTGTGATACCATGTCTGCACATTGCTGAATCTGATTAAAAAAAGAAACATCACATACTGGAGTCTACAGTTTAGTGGCCGTTGTTATTGATTAGGACTACGAATACTTTAACTGGGAACTTCTAAAAACCCTGAACAGTATGCTGCTGTTTTCAGACCGTATACAATACTTTTAATATAGACTGTATATAACAACGAAAATAAAAAGTAAGGCATTTATTCTACATGTATTCCAGTAATATGTGGATTCTATAACGCCGTACAGCATGTGTTGTTTGACTACTCTTTTGATGTACATTCTGAGAGCTACGATACAAGTCGTACCGTACTGTAGCTTTTTTTTCCTGACAGTCTGTATGTTACTAGAAACACATGTAATTTTTTACATATGCAAAGGAGACAAGAACAATTTTTTACACAAATCAACATTTTCTGTTTATTGTGGAGTAATCACAAAAACTTTACTTACAAATACAATTTAAAACATTTCCATGCACAGCAATTCACAAATATGAACAGGTGGTATGGTTACTGCTAGTGAAAACATTTATGTTACAGAAAGTCAAAACCATTTACAGTAGGCTGGTGTACAGAACAGTCAGTCAGGCCTGCACAACTCCAGTCCTAGAGAGAGCCCAAAGTCCCGTTTTTTCAGGATAAAACCCTTGAAAAACGGGCCTGTTTGCGGCCCACGATGACGGGGAATTGTAGCAGGTCTTGTGTAAGTAAAAGCATTCTTATTAAAAAAAAGTTAAAAACACGCAACAATCTCCTTTTTAAAATACAGAACTCAACACATGTACAGACACAACAGTCTGGTGTTATTAAAAAAATTATTTATTTCATAAAATTTTAAAAACGCCAACATCCTCCCTTTATTAATGTACAGAACAGTCAAACATTTACAAAAAATAACAACAGTTGAACAGTCACGCAAATTTCCGATCCCCCCAGATTGTCCTTCCAGGGCCGATGCCCTTGTATGGGCGCAGAAATGCCTTGATGAGTCCCGTCTCGAAAAATTTTCATTAAAGGATCTGAATTGAAAAATAGCGCCGCAATTCCTTCCTCCACAATAGTCCTGTCTTAAATTTTCAGGAGCCCCGTTGTTTGGCGATTCCTTCGTAATTTGATATTTTTATTGTGCCCAATCGCATACAAAAACCATAGTGACACGTTGTTTCTGAAGAATTAACGAATGGAGCAAACTTGGCTAAGGGTGAGTAAGGAGCGGAAGAAACAGCACTCATCACCACTGATAACTGAAACAATGGCCGTGGATAGGGGCAATATCTGAGGAGGGGGAGGGGGGGAAAAAACATTACTAAACTATAGAAGGCTTACTGGGCAACTGAAGGGTATCGGGGAATATGGACAAGGGATGGGCGGACAAGCCGGGGAATGAACAGGGGACAGAACAGAAGAGAGAGAGGGGGTTGTGAATGTCGGGACCCGAGCCGTGGTAGAGTGCGGGATCTACTGAGAGCCGCATCGTGGTGGAGGAGCATGTGGATTCTGGGGCAGCGGTGGGTGTAAAAATTGTACTCGTTGCTGTGCGCAGCATCAGGTGTGGGCCTTGTGGTGGCGGGCGAGGGTAGGTTGTCTGTTTGGATGCTATCCCTCCTGTCTTGGTCGCCAACGTGTTGTCATCCCTGGCTTGGTCATGACAGTGTTGTCATGTTATCCTCCTCCTCAACGCATACATGTACAACAAAATCTTCTGGTGGAGGGGTAGCCGTCACCTTGGTGTTGGAAGGCGATTCCGAAGGTCCCATTTATCACATACCCATTTGACCACCCTCTCCTGCTCCGGCGTCGGGGATACAAGGGGTCATGAACACTGAGCAAAATGCCTGTATTCCCGCTATGCTCAGTCCTCTATATTTTCTTTCTATTCTCATCCTCGACCATCTTCTGCATCTTAGTTGATTCCACTATTTACATGGGTCTTACTAAAAAAAAGCAAATCTCATCTTACCTAGGACCATATAAGGTTTCCCAGGGATATCCACACTTAACCCCATTCAGTGGCATGGCGGTCTAACGATCTGGTTCTTGTGCATAGGCGTGTGTGGACATCTGTGGAGTGTAGCTATGGAGATGATATGGGAGGTCTCCCCTGGAAGAGAAGTCAATCGTGCTCCGTCGGAGAATAAGGATGTGAGGATGCGACCTGTGATATTCTCGGGAGAGAACGGCAGCGTCATATGAGACGGATGGAGAAAGGTGACCTAGTGGATTTCCGGTGAGAATGTTGGCAGACGTTTGTCTAGCCGTATGGAGAAGTGACCCGTGGATTTTCCAGGTACCACGGCAAGCATCGTCGAAGAAGTAGTGCGAGAAGATGGGCTGTGGGTTCCGGGAGAGCAGCGTCGTGACGAATAGTAGAGTAATATGGGCTTGTGGATTTCCCGGAAAGCAGCGGCAAGATCGTTGAAGCGTAATCGAGTGAAGTGGTCTGCGGTTATGGGATTCTGTGTGCCATTTTGTTTTCCTTGAGTGGTACATACACGCGGTAAATTTCTTGTCTTGGACTAATAGGCTTACGTGTATTAAAAACCCTAGCCTTTGGGGTCAGCAGAAGGTTTTCTTTATGTAGCCACGCCTCATTTCACTTTGTACTTACAAGTATAAGATGGCTTCCGACGCTGTTCGCTTTTTTCTCGCGTGACAGCATGGCAGAGGTGAGTGGCTTCCTGGTGTCCGTACGAATCGCTGTTGAGCCATGGAAGCCGATGGCACAAGCAGTATCTGACAGGTAAAGTTCAAGACACCGAGATCACACGTGGTGGCTACTACGTATAGCAAGTTGTGAAACCTTTTATTCAGGCGACGAGGTACAGGTGTTACAAATGGTGTGTACTCTAATGGTGAGTCATTAACGTAATTAATACACCATCCATTTGTTGTGGATTCCTTAGCTGCACATTGCGAATACACATCAGGAGTCTAGACGACGCCATCCCATAACATGCAAATATCCTTCTTGATGCTTGTATGTTCTTTCTACTTACCGAAAATGCCTTAAAAAGATTTCAAAGGATCTCAGCATGAAATTAAGGAGATGTACCTGAGGCGGATACAAGAATTGGCAGATTCCAACACACTGGTTTAGCTGCTTCTGGCCGTCGATGTTTTGTGCCATCAAACCACCGTAGTGCTATCACTCAGCACACCCACCGTAAAACTTGGCAAAAAAAAAAAAAAAAATGCCTAACTATGAGACACCAACTAAGGCTAACAGCGTAAGTAATTTAAGTTATACGCTCATATATAAATACAAAAGGTACTAATTACTTATGTTTATATGGTTGCTAGCTAATATGAATATAACTATATAGTATAGATCTATCTAATTTATATAGCGTTATATGGTGGTGAATAAAACCTAGCTATTATACAACTACAGATAATACTAAATTTATCGATTATTGTTTTATATTGCTGCATCATTATATTGTTTACTACTAAATGATGGTGGCTGCTTTAGGCAATTGTGGAACCATAACTGCGCATTTGTAACTTCGACCAGATCGTAGTTTATTTTTCTGCCCACGGTGTAGGGAGACAAAACTCTTCAGGTCGATAAAATAAAAGTTTTATGAAGAAATGAGAGAAGAGTGCATTAGTGGTCAATACACTCTGCTGCAAATCACAATCTCACTGTATCCGGACCACATAATGACGATGAATATGCAGAATTGGAGGAAATAATGGACGGTGAGGTTAATAGATACTGGTACAGTACGAGAGGTTTAAAGTGTTTTTAGAAACTGTACTGTACAAAACAATTATCTTGTCATTACAGAGTGTAACCCTATGATAAGGAGAGCGTTAACAAGATCAGAGAAGTAGTCCCGGGCCCAGGCATAGATCAAACAGTGGAGAAACTATTAGTAGCCAGGGATCTGGCGATCAGATCCCTGTATTGGTTCGAGTTCGTATCCCCTGGATACATCGCTGTAGAGATATTACGACTTTTGCCGATGCATCCTTTTGCCTGGTGCCACAAAAAGTCGCTACTAGACATCACGCAGCGTATTATCTGACTTGACAACCCTGTCATTGTAAGGCTAACACTCCCAGACAGTGCATATTGCCCCACGGACCTCCACTGCGGCAATCCGTGTCGTAGGCATTCCACACCAGGACTTACATAGTATTAGTTCAATCTCACATTAAAAGATTCATCAATAGTGTACAATCTGCTGATAAAGATATTGCTCTGCCTCCGCACTTCCATTCACACTACCGAGATACCACGGTCGCCTGTATTATTCCTGACGAATACTCCTCTGACGAACTTGTGCGCAAGTGGGGAGACTTTAGAGCCTGTTTCAAAAATGCGTTATTTAATCAGGGGTTATGACGATTGCTGTACGAGTACATTGCATCACATAATGGGGAAAAGGTAGTGCTTCACTTTAGTACATTTCGCTTTACATA
Organism: Ascaphus truei; assembly: GCA_036426205.1. Taxonomy (NCBI): domain Eukaryota; kingdom Metazoa; phylum Chordata; class Amphibia; order Anura; family Ascaphidae; genus Ascaphus; species Ascaphus truei. Next base: position 5,383,530 of record CM071586.1, read on the forward strand.
CATCTCCGGTCCCATTGCGTACGTTAGCACGGGGTATGCCAGTATATATGCCGTGAAGATGCATGGTGTGGGGTGCCATCTCTGATGCGTGGACCAGGATGCATTGTCACTGTGGAAGGTAAAATAAGTCCAACACACCTTTTGCCTTATGCAACTGTACTGTCCAATTGTGCAGTTTTTTTGAGCACTGTTCTTCTTTCTTGTTTATAGGAATCATGGAATAACAGCTTTTATTCCAAGTAGCAAATTGGCGCCTGAGATTGTGGAATACATCACACATGAGTTTCCCACGAATGGTCAAACCGTGTTCTACCGAGACAACGATCCTAATCACAACCACGCAGTCAACAAGCGCATATTCTTTAGCGCAGTATCATTTGGATGAAGGCGCCATCGAGTAATGCGTAACCGTGTCTCATTTTTTCCCACTGTTTGACTGTGTTACAGTTTCCCGTTTCTTTAATAATTGTCCTTTTTATTATCCCCCCTCCAATCTGACATGATCGCCAGGACTTCAAATCTCTACCACCGAAATGGTCTTAGCATCAGCTGAATGGATCATATCCTAAAGTCGTGAAAACCCTCCAAAAGTATGAGTTGGCTGCAAGGCATAATGAATTTTTGGAACGATGTACTCACCGTGAAACGATGCAATAAAATATGTGACCATATTGCGACTGTGTTGCCCATTGTGATGGCGTAATGGCAAGCATCAGGAAGGTAGTCATGGTATAGTACTGTACTGTAAGGTATGTAGTACATTATGATCAGGTAGTATGGCACAGATGTTTTTTGTCTTTCGCTGAGAGAGCAGCACTAGCCATCTGGTTGCACAGTATTTAGCAGTGTTACAGTATACCATATTCCCATATGACTTTTTTTGACGTCAACTACTGCATACTGTAGTCCACTATTGGAGTAGCTACAGTACACAATGCCATAATATGCACCTAACTGCCATCATTGTTTATTTTCTTGTGTTTTCAGAGAAAAAAAGTGGAAGGGGGAAGGGGGTATCATGTGTTACATTGTGTGAACTGCGTGTAGTAAAGTGTATCTAAAGTGCAGTCATGGTTTACACAAACCTCCCCTCTCTCTCAATTAACTACCACCAATGAGGAAAAGTACAGACGGTGTTTATTTAATTATTTATTTTCTGTACTATTTTAATTAATCATTATTATCAATTGGCATTATCCTGGTTTCCACCGGCCTTCAATTTCAAAACTGACAAAGAACTGAATAAAGACTGCATTTTGTATTATCATGATTATTTGTAAATATTTTTTGATTGAATATTTCTTTACATTCATGTAATCATAATCATTGACACAGACCCCCCTCCCCTACACCAACGAAAAAGAAGAAAGTGACAAAAAAAGTGGTAACTTACTGTACTGCAGTCAAAAACATGAATAGCAATATGTTTTTTTTTTTTACTCTCAAATTTCACAGTAGCTGTGGCAATCAGAATTTACATATAAACTTCGAGAAGGGATTATCACAAGCGTTAACCCGTAAACAAAGGCCTCAAAGGGTGGGGGTGATGGGTGAGTTATTGCCAGTACTCTCAGCTGCTCCTTCCTAAAGAGGATTACGAAGGTGACTCTAAAGCCAACAATAGGAAATTAGGCACCACGCGCAGAGTGGTGATGTAGCTCCCTTCCCTTTTTTCCCTTATTCACATACATCACATGTCTTTCACTACTCCACAGATTCAACTTAAGATGTTAATCTTTTATCACTTAGTACATCACATCATAACTAGTTAGTAGTCAAGAAGGAACAAATGTTATTAATTTATTCACTATTACATCTAACTTTATATTTAATACACTAAATACTTAACACTTTAATACGGTTTTAATAATATTCATTTTTTATCTATATACCCCTAAGAATATCTCCCCTCCCTCTTCTGAAAATATAAGTTGCATATAACACATATATGGATGTTACCAGACTTGAAACTGGTTAAATCTATTTAGTATGTTCTATATTTGATCGAAAATATTTATCTGTCTACCTCTCCATTTTGTCTCCTTGATTTTAATTAGATTATAATTAATGTCATTTAGTTAATGTATATGTTTTGTAATTTATGTCAGTTTAATTGAGTTCGTTGTATTAATTTGTTGTAATGAGTATAAGAAATTTAGTACATCATGATCACTTGTTTTATTAATTATTTATTATTATGCTGTTAAACCACTAGATCTCTGTTAAACTTCCATATAGCATATGAATGCATCATATCCACTTTGGAAACCACTATTGCTATCTTTTATAATTAGTTTTTCATATATACAATTGACTTATCATTTCAATGTTTAGAAAGAATATACAACAATAATATATTAAATTCCTTGTGGTGTTAGCGACATTCTAATTTAATCACTCACTTACTGTCCATCGGTAATATTTAACTACTTATAATACTTACAGAACGTCTACACATACTCTTTTTCTACTATTTTTAATTCGTATATTAAATATTGTGTAAACTGTATATATATGCTCGTAATGTGCTTTTAAAACTGTTGATTAGCTTTCGTTTTAGTATATTTTTTCACTGTGTTTTATGGGCTGTCAGGACACCAAGCTATATAAATATTGCATGAAACTCAGCCCCTTCCCTACACCCTTGACAAGTCGCCCAGAGTGACGAAACCGTCAGGGAGCGTCATCACGCACTACGGTCACGGACATTGCGTCATTCACGTTGCACACCGAAACGGCCGGTTCGTGTGTGTACTTCACAGGCCACGCAGCTGAGAGATCTTCAGCAGCGACTCCAATCCATTGCCCGGTTCCCTTGTTTCTAACGTTCGAGTGAATATCCTGATGACCACGGATCGTCTATATCCAGTTAGCGACATCAAGAGACAAGTAAAGACAATCAAATACGCCGGATGGTGGTGATTTATTCACGATAACCTTTTAACCTTCCTTATCCCCTTGTGGTGCGATTCTTTCCCCCCCCCCTCCCCCCCTCCATTTCCTTTATTAAATAACATTACATCACTATGGGGGGCGTGCGCTCTCTTTCTCTCTCCTCTACAGATATATATATATTACTATATATATATGTACTGTAACTACACACAATTGCAGTAAGTAGTTTTTCCATATAAAAAAACGTTTTGTTTTTATAAAGTGTTCACTAGTTTCATTGCTCTGTACCAGTAACATTTAGTACCACTTACTGTACAGTAGTACTGTAAATAAAGTTCTATAGTTGTACTAGCCCTTGTTACATGTCACATGCAGTACACATTCAGCATGCATATAGTGAGATGTCACTCACCTAGCCCTTGTCAAGATGTCCATGCAAGTGAGTGTCACTTTATTCAGTCCTAGTACTGTTGTCGAAATAAAACCTGTGGCAAAATTGTCTCTTAATTTGCTTTCACTTCGCAATTAAATCTTATCTTGTTTCGGTGCTAATCCTACAGTAGTCTTAGTGTAGCATGGTCCCCCCCCCTGACCCCTACTTGTGTCCTGTTGCGGGAACTCCCGCACCCTGTTGGAGCATCTGGCAGGGCTCCCGGTGCCATGTATGTAGGGCCGCCGCCATGTTAACTTAGTGTTGGCGGAGATTGCGCATGCGAAGACTGTAATTGGCCGGCCATAAACAGAGAGGAGGCAGTTCACAGATGCCGCTCCACAACAAAAGAAGCCCGGGGGCGAATGAGGGCCCAACGTCAACAGCGCAGGACGACGAGACGACGGCCGAACACAGCCCCATAGGAGGGCAGACAGAACGCGACAACACTCCGCCAGCACAATGAAGCACAGGTGAAGATCGAGAACCACACCCACAGCGAAAACCCGCGCCCTACCCGACCGCGGGACCTCCAGGACATACTCTCTCTTTCCCTTCCAGAAGATAATGACGATAATATATGTACTCGGGAGTACAGGCGAGCACTAATATCATAATCTAAAAGAACCGTTTTGGTATAAATGGTTCGGCTGACGTAGTTCATTCTCGTACCATCATTTTGTTTTTTTAGGAAAAAATGTATAATACTCACGTCAGTCCGTGAACATGCACGAGGGCTGTCGGCGACTTGTAAACAGGTACCACACATGCAGGTCAAACCAGTCAGAGCTGCACTAGAGAGTGCACTGACACCCTGCGATGACCAGTGAAAGGTCACTATTTCCCACTTAGTGAATAAACTGATGACCAAAGACATTCCTTAATTTCCGCTAGCTTCGACTATAAAAGTCTACAGGTTCCGGTGAGTAATCCTACCACACACAAATCTTAGTGTAGGTAGTCCAAAAAAGACCCCTGCCGCACACGACCACTTGCACAGTGCGAAGGAACTACGAGTGAAGACGTGCACGCCCGGTTGGGGCAGACCTCAGGGCTCGCCCACGGGTGCCGGATTGGTAAGTCGGGTGTCGCGCCATGTTACGTGTTTGGACGCACAGAGGATGCGGCATGACGTAAGTACACAAAAACATCTAGAATAACTAGGTCAGACCATCAAGGAGGGAGGAGTCGCCATTCCATGGCTCCGAGGCATGCCGCTCCATTGAGGATACGACACAGATAGACCCAGGGGGACGAAAGCCCGAGGATCAAGGACACGTCTTGCAGGCTGAATAGCAAGCAACCCCAAGCACTTGGACGGGGGTCGCATGTGACGGCAAGATGCGAACGGGCCAATAATAGGCCGGGGACAGGGGCGAACCGCTCCAATATCAGGAACCTAGAATTGCGCATGAGCCGTTAGGGTATGCGGCGGCCATTCAAGTTGCGCAGGCTCATGGGAGAGTAGCGGCGGCCATTAACATAGAGCATGCGGCCCCAATGCTAAAAGAGGATCCTATTGGACTACAATTCCCAGCAAGCCCTTGTAACTGCCTTTCTCACCCAGATCACTGCAGCCAGACAGCCCTAAGGCTGCAGAAAGAAGCTTGTGTGGAGCGCAGATGTCACCTCGTATGTGGATATAAATAAAAATATAAGGGTAGTATTTCTACAGAAAAAAAAAGCTGTGGTGTGCTTGTGCACGCGCATAGTAGTGAAACTTTCTTTGACTTGCTGTCACAGGAAATGGTATTTGTTTGGTGATATTTAATTAAAAATCAAAATACCAATTTCATTGACAAAACGCAAATAATCTTATGACTTAGAACATGCGTACACATCCCTTGTATTTGCACTAAGCGTGAATTCCTCGTGTGTGTGGTGTGTGTGCGTGACTGTGTGTGGTTGTGTGCGTGTGCACTGTGTGTGGTGTGCGTGTGACTGTGTGACTGTGCGTGTGTGACTGTGGTGACTGTGTGACTGTGCGTGTGACTGTGGTGTTACTGTTGACTTGTGTGACAAGTGCGCGTGACAGTGCGTGTGCGCGTGACAGTGCACGGTGCACGTGACAGTGCGTGTGCGCGCGCACTGACTGTGTGCGGCGCTGACTGTGGGCCGACTCTGTTGCGCGTACTGTGTGGTGCGTGTTACTGTGTGTGTGTGCGTGTGACTGTGCGTGTGTGCGTACCATTGCGTGTGTTGTGTGACCGTTTGTGCGTGCGTGTGACCATGTGACGTTGCGCAGCCCCCCTGCACCTCACAATCCCCCTAACCTATTCACAGTCAGTGTGTGTGTGTGTGATGTCAGTCAGGGTGGGGTGTGTGTGTTGTGGTGTCAGTCAGTGTGTGTGTAGTGTCAGTAGTGTGCAATGTGGTGTAGTCAGTGTGTGTGTATGTGTGTCAGTCAGTGGTGTGTGTGTATTGTGTGGTGTGTGTGTGTGGATGTGTGTGTGTGTGTGTGTGTGTATATATGTATGTGTGTGTGTCTGTCACTGTATGTGTGTCTCTCTTTTTCTGTGGCCTGCCCCCTCTCCTGACTCCCCCCCCCCCCCCTCACAGGCAGGCAGAAGCTGCGACCCGCGGCGCTCTGCCTAACTCTCCCCCCCCCCTCACAGGGCGGTGAGCTGTGGACCCGCGGCGGCTCTGCCTGAGATCTCCCTCCCCCCCCCCCCCCTCACAGAGGCAGAGCTGCGGACCCGCGGCGGCTCTGCCTGAGATTCTCCTCCCCCTCCCCCCTCCCCCCCCCTCCACAGACAGGCAGAGCTGCGACACCGCGCGGCGGCTCTGCCTGAGATTCTCTCCCTCCTCCCCCCCCCTCACAGACAGGCAGAGCTGCGGCCCGCGGCGGCTTCTGCCTGAGACTCTCCTCCCCCACCCCCTCACAGCAGGCAGAGCTGGCGGACCCGCAGCGCTCTGCCTGAAACCTCTCCTCCCCCCCCCTCACAACAGGCAAGCTGCGACCCGCGGCGTCTCTGCACTGATTCTCTCCTCCACCCCCCCCCCCCTCACAAACAACGAACAAGGCAGAGCTGCAGACCGCGGCGGCTCTGCTACTGTGGTACTCCTCTCTCCCCCACAGACAGGCAAGCTGCGGACCCGTGGCTCTCTCCTGAAGACTCTCCTTCCACCCCCCCCCCCTCACAGACAGGCAGAGCTGCGGACCCGCGGCGGCTTTGCCATGAGTCTCTCCTCCCCCCCCACCCCCAGCGAGACGCGCCCCGCACCGGGCACCGGCAGAATACCTGTAATAAAGTGCCCCCCCTCCGGTAGTCTGCGTGGGCAGAGGCAGATGTCGTGCGGGGAAGCGCGCGGGCATGCGTCATCGTCAGCGGGAGCGGCTTTGAGGGGAGCGCTGCAGCGATCCCCTTCTGATGGGCTGCTGTGGGGAACAGAGCTCACTCTACCCCCCCCCCCCCCCCCCCCCCCCCGTTCATGCCTCGCCGGGGTAGGTCAGCAGGGAGTGGCGGCAATTAAATTTGAGAGGCTGCCGCCGCATGTCAGCGGGTGGGGGGAGCAGACTCGTTAGGACTGCGGCGGCGGTTACCCCTCCATGATCCCTGGGCTCCTCTCCTCCTCCGACCCCGCGGCGCTCAGTCACGGGACGCAGGAAAGCGGAGATAGGGAGGAGAGAGGCCTGCGCGGCATGGCAGCGGCCGTTAGGAGAGGCGGCTATCGCCGCCGCAATGTCACTGTGGTTGGGGTGTGGGGCTCAACCCCCCCTCACCGGCATGCATAGCTGCGGACCCCGGCGCTCTGCCTGAGACTCTCCCCCCCCCCCTCAAGGCAGGTAGAGCTGTGGACCCGCGGCGGCTCTGCCTGAGATTCTCCTCCCCTCCCCCCCCCTCACAGACAGGCAGGCTGCGACCGCCGCGGCTCTCCTGAGATTCCCTCCCCTCCCCCCCCCTCACAGACAGGCAGAGCTGCACACCGCGGCGGCTCTGCCTTGAGATTCTCTCCCCCTCCCCCCCCTCACAGCAGGCAGAGCTGCGACCCGCGCGGCTTCTGCCTGAGACTCTCCTCCCCCCACCCCCTCACAACAGGCGAGCTGGCGGACCCGCGCTGCTCTGCCTGAGACTCTCCTCCCCCCCCCCTCACAGACAGGCAGAGCTGCGACCGCGGCTCTCTGCCTGATCTCTCCTCCCCCCCCCCCCCCCCCCCCACAGACACAGAGCTGCAGACCCGCGGCTGCTCTGCCTTGAGTCTCCTACTCCCCTCACAGACAGGCAGAGCTGCGGACCCGGCGGCTCTGCCTGAGACTCTCCTCCACCCCCCCCCTCACCTCAGGCCAAGCGCTGGACCCCTCGGCGGCTTTGCCTTAGTCTCTCCTCCCCCCCCCCACCCCCCAGCGAACGCCCCACCACCGGGCAGATCCGGCTTATAAAGGCCCCCCCCTCCGGAAGTGCTGCGTGGGCAGAGGCAGTGTCGGCGGGGAAGGGGGGATTGCGTCATCGTCAGCGGGAGCTGGCTTTGAGGGGAGCGCTGCAGCGATCCCCTTCTGATGGTGCTGTGGGGAACAGAGCTCACTCTACCCCCCCCCCCCCGTTCCATGCCTTCGCCGGGGTAGGTCAGCAGGGAGTGGCGGCAATTAAATTTTGAGGCTGCCGCCGCATGTCGCGGGTGGGGGCACAGAGCTCGTTAGAGCTGCGGCGGCGGTTACCCTCCATGATCCCTGGGCTCCTCTCCTCCTCGACCCCGGCGGCGCTCAGTCAGCGGGAACGCAGGAAAGCGGAGATAGGGAGGAGAGAGGCTGCGCGGCATGGCAGCGGCCGTTAGGAGAGGCGCTATCGCCGCCGATATGTCACGCTGTGTGTGGGGGGTGTGTGCCTCATGGGGGGGGTGGGTGATTAGGATCGGCCCGGGGGCTATCGCCGCCCCGCCTCAAGCGCGCATCTGATTTGTGGAGCGGTGTGGGATGTCATGTTGGGGTCGGCTGAGCCAGAAACACAGCCCGGCCTCAACTGCCAGCACTGACGTCACATCCTTTCATTTCTGTCTCCACAATTCTTTTTCCCCATCACGAATGAGGTGCCACTAAGGAAGTTTCACTTCAAAAACAATCCATAAATCACATGGGGACTCACAATTTTCAATAAAATACCACATTGTGTAAGTAGTATGGAAGACTTGCTTTGATATAACTGTCAGGCTTCACAGGATAGACCCTCAATGAAAAGATTGACACTCTTAGTGCAATATTGCATGTTCATTGTATATATATTATAAAGCAATAAATATTGCACTAACATTTTGCACTATGTGCTAGCCTAAACTAAAGATGGATGCGCAGCTTTCGTGTTCACGTAGCCCCACTCCCGCAGATCGCGTCACTTTACTTACTTCCGGTTTGGCCCGTCGCGTCACTTCCGGTTTGCGATCAATCGCAAATTGGGACCCACGGGTTAAGGGGGTGCTGGGTACACTCCTAGACTGCTGCAGTTCAACTCACGCGTTTCGCTTGTCTCCAACTTCGTCTAGTTTGATCTGTTGGCGTCATAGATACAAATATATATATCCCCTATTGGGTTATGATTGAGGCTTCTCATGGTTGGGTTATCACAGTTATGATTGGCCAATGGGCGGACTCACATTACCTCCTTAATTGCTAACAACTTTAAAACCATACATAGCACAAAAACTTTATTAACAATGTTTTAAATATCACAAAAAATACCATTATTTTTTTTTTACATAAAATGCAAAGTATACTATAAAAACTGACTTTTAAACAAATATATATATAGACTAATTTACAATTGCTTATCAGTGACAAATGATTTTAAGGAGTTGAATGGATACTAGTATATAGCTCGTATTAGGGATTATGACACTCAAAAAATATATAAATATATAAAAATAAAATCTAATTAAATAAAATAAGAGAATAAAGGAAAAAAGTGGGGCAAGATAAGAGTAAAAGTTCAAATTAGTATGGAATAAACTCTTATAATATACTAGATACTACCAGTAACTAAGTAATATTAATAATATTCTATAAGTAAATCATTAAAATACATAAAATATATATAAAAATACATATAAAATATATAAATATATATGTAACGGGTTTTCCCCCCCCCCCAATCTCACATTGGCCCGGGTAATCTAACCAATCCCCATTACGTGGTGCACCTGCAATAACAGGACTCCTGAGTCTCCCCGCTTGAGGTATTAGGGATGTCATCAGGACAGGTGCTGAGGTAGTGGGGTGCGAGTTCAAACTTACATCATGTGCAGCTCCTCCACCTCATCAGGGTCTGTGCTTCCGCAGGGAGATGGTCCTGGTGGGAACTCCTTCTTGGTGGTGCCATCCACTGCTGAGTAACTCCACACTCTCACACAGTGGAGGTATATTCAACAGGGCATCTTTATTGATGGTTTGGTATGGGCAGCTTGCCCCTCACAGCTAGCAGCTCAGCCACTCATCTCCTTGCAGCACTCCATTAGGAAGTCCCTTACCCTAATAGATCTGCTTTCCACCGTCTACTCTTAAAGAGATTCCCCAGCTTCTTCTGCTGCTGTAGACTCCTCTCTTGAGCTGCTTTGTCTCTCTCAGCTCCTCTAACGCTGCTGCGTATGCTCACTGACTCACAGCTAGCAGGAGACACTGCAACATTGTTGCAGACCTTCACAGTGCCTCTCTCACTAACTGAACACACAACAACAGAAAACTGAACTTCTAACTTTAGGCAGTGCTGTGTCTTATAATCACCCCCCCGAGAACAAACATGCCCTGTATCCTGAGTGGGAACACACTGCATGTTTTCACTTCCTTTGGGGACTATGATACCTCACCAGGGGTGAGGGCAAACCTCCATTATTGTTGTCCTGGCAATCCTGCACACTTACCAGGGTTTACTGCCAACATGGAAGAAGAGTATGTACCCAATCCTAGACATGGCTCACATATATCTCTCTCCATTCAAACTCTTACGTAATGAAATTAATTCTGCATTATATTATGGGACCCGGAACATCTATTTAATAATATAGAAATAGAACAGAAAACACACAGATCAAATAAAAACACCGATCTCTATAATCCGCATTTAAACTTCCAGCTTAATGTTTTTAAGCGTGAATCCAAGCGGTGAATCCAAAGGTCTCTCTTTTTTATAATTCTTTTACGATCACCCCCTCTCCAATTAGGGGGGACATGTTCAATACCTTTAATAGTAAATCTTTTGGATTGGACGCATGAAAAAGATTAAAATGTTTTGGAACACTGTGTGTGTCTTACTTTTCTTCTTATGTTTCCTATAGTTTCCAATGCCCTGACTTTCAAAGCACGAGTAGTTTGTCCTATATATTGGAAGCCACAGGAGCATTCCAATAAATAAATGACGAAGTTTGAATTACAATTAATAAATTGTTTATTTACAATTCGTCTTTGTTATATTGGACTTAAAAATATTTTTTCACCCCTTTAACAACAAAGTCACAGACTTACTGTAGGACAAACTACTGTACTCGTGCTTTGAAAGTCAGGGCATATATTTTTGAGTGTCATAATCCTCTAATATGAGCTATATACTAGAGTCCATTCAACACCCTTAAAATCATTTGTCACTGATAAGCAATGTAATTAGTCTATATATATTTTGTTAAAAAGTCAGTTTTTATATGTACAGTATTACTTGCATTTTATGTAAAAAAAATTAATGGTATTTTGTGTGATATTTAAAACATTGTTAATAAAGTTTTTGTTCTATGTATGGTTAAAGTTGGTTAGGCAATTAAGGAGGTAATTTGTCCCCGCCCATTGGCCAATCATAACTGTGATACCCAACCAATAGAGAGCCTCGAATTATTCCATCATCCAATCATAACCCAATAGGGGTATATATATATATTTGTATCTATGACGCAACAGATCAAACTTCTGACGAAGTTGGAGACAAGCGGAAACGCATTGAGTTGAACTGCGAGCATTCTAGGAGTGTACCCCAGCCCCCCCTAACCTGTGGGTTCCAATTCTGCATCGATCGCAACCGGAAGTGCACACGACGGGCCAAACCGGAAGTGACGCGATGCGTCTCGGGAGTGGGCTGACAGTGAACACGAAAGCTGCGCATCTTTATTTTATGTGTCTATGCACATAGTGCAAAATGTAGTGCAATATTTATTGCTTTAATAATATTTATACATTGAACATGCAATGTTGCACTAAGAGTGGTCAACTCTTTCATTAGGGTCTATCCTGCTGAAGCCTGAAATTTCAAATCAAGCAAGTCTTCCATACTACTATACACACTGCTATTATTTTTTATGAAAAATTTGGTCCCCACTTGTGATATATGGAGTTGTTTTTTCTGTGAAGCTACTACACTATATATTTTTATTTTTATCCCTACGGTGACATCTGCGCTCCCCACAAGCTTCTTTCTGCAATCAACAACAGGAGAATTGGATCTTCTCCTTAAGGGTTGAGCTGCGTAAGTTTTACTTGTATATACTCCACCATTTTTATATTCACTATATTCACACAATTTTATAAAAGCACTTTAAAAAGGTTAATTATATCACAGCACCTCTATTAGAAGCGCCTCACAACTTTTTTGCACCTAGCCACTAGGCTGACAATTCTCATGCTGCATTTGGATACATTGTTGTGTGCAGATTCAGGAATCAGACTGTGAATACATGAGTGAGTTAGAGCTGGGAGCAGGTTGGGGAAGGGGTGTGTGTAGGGAGCAGTAGCCCCTGCATACTAGACCAGGTTACCACCCCACCAGGCCCCAGGTAGGCCTGAGACATAACCCAGATTGTGGTTGCACAGGGGGACAGGCCCTAGGTAGGTGCACTGCCCCTTTAGTTATTTGTTAAGTTCAGGGACACAGCGCAGTGCGGTGAGAACCCTAAAAATTGTGTCTGGACGCAGATATCACACAAGATAGACTATCTTCCTCGTGGGATTGTCTGGGGGATACCACCCCACGCATCAAGAGCGAAGCATCGTGGAGCACGCTTTCAGATCCATCAGGCAAGTACAGCATCTGCACGCCCGGTTGTGGACACACCCGGCAGGTACCATCGTCACCAGTGCACCAACACATGGCTCTATTGTGGAGAGCGCTGTTTACACACTTGGGTGGGGTTGTGGGACTTTGAGACACTTGGGTAGATGGTGTGTGGGGTGTGGGCCAGTGAGCCAGGTTAAAGGGTGACACTGCTGTGTTGCCATTGTTGATGATTTGTGGTAGATGTGTTAGTGCATATAGTAAACTGTTCATCCATACCCTGGTGTAAGACTTACTGTATATTGGTTCCTGTGTAAGAGGTTATTCTACACACTAGAATCCCTGCACAGTGGAGCGCTGTAAAGATATATCCAGGTACACCCCAGGCTCCCAGTGGCGGAGTTCAGGCCTCCTGTGGCCGGTAACATATGTAGATTTCCCCACCATGGTCCCTATCTGCGATGGGGGGGGGGGGGGGGGATATGTGTTACATTAGTGATAGGGGTCGGTTGCGGGATGGTAGTTAATAATGTGCATGTCGTGCAAATATGCTGGTTCAAAACTTACATTCTGATCTCTTATGAACGGGAGAGGGAGTTTGGCTGGCTTACTGGCGATGGCGGTGTTGGTGTTTGTGAATGTAATTTAATTGTGTATACCGTATGCAATAGTGCAGAGTAGGAATCACAAGGAGAGACCTGCGGAGGTTACAGTATGATACACAGCGTGATCATTAACAACCACTCACATTACGATGTACAGTATGTGGGGAAATAAGCAGGAACATTAATCAGTGAATCTTTTTTCACATGATAAAATTTCATGCACAGTACAGTAATCTATCAGATACATGGACTAGTAAGCACAGTTGCAAAAACCATGATTAAATTTTTATAGAAGTGTGAAAAAGCGTAGAAAAGTTATAAAAAAGTGGACAGTATATATTATTTTGTTTTTGACGTCTCACGCCATCATCCTCATCATCTGATGGCTGTGTGCTGTGGCTGTTGGATGTTGATTTAGCATGCTATCGATCTGAAAAAAAGGATGCTTAAACTACTGTAACAGACTATTCGTGTCATAGGGCACAAAAGTTAATAACATATTTATATTATATTTACCTTCGTTAGAATGCTTGCCAACTGCTAACCTTGCTGATGCAGACATATTCGGCATGATCATATTCGGATATATATGCAAACTGAGCATAGAGGTAAAATCAAGGTTCGACTGCTGTAGATATAGTCAAGTAGGCAAAAGAGGGAGATAGAAGGGGAGCGCAGATCAACACCACACATGAAATATAAAATATGATATACTATCACACACTGGTGAAATGGTTAACAAGGTAGCCAAACCACCAAAACCTCAAGAAGTGCCCAAAGTTTAGGGTGAACCACAGTCAATGCACTTACTTTGGTGTAGTCTGAACTGGATGGATGATAGTGGTAATGTACAGAAAACTACTCACAGCCACACGGCCATCTGTATGTGAGTAAAAGTCCTCAGAGGTTTTTACTTTATCCCTCAATCTGTAGGGATTTCTGCTGGGTCTCCATTGTTCAATCATAGAGGAAAAAACCCCAATTTGTAGAACTCACCACTGAACTGGAAATATGAAAGGAATTTAAATTACAGTTTATTTGAGATCACCGAAAATAATGGGCTTTAAAATAAACAATACAATTGTGCTTAAGGAGGACCAATAGTAGTTATATAGAACTCCGAAATATGGAATAAATCCTAGTTACAGTGTTAGATTATAGCACACTGGGCTTGGTAGGTATCAAAGGGTACCAACTACCAAGAGACAAATATTACACAAAGGGGGTGTACAGAATACCTGGAAAAAATGTCTGTAGCTGGTCTGCGAATAGCCGGTTGACCGTAATGGGCTATATTATCTTCATTATATATCTGTATACTGATATAGTAAAGAGTACTGTCCTCCTAGCATTCGGGGGGGGGGGGGGGGGGGGGGGTGATTAGGAGCGGCGCCGGGGGCTATCGCCGCCGCCGCCGCCGCATCTGATTTGTGGAGCGGGTGTGATGTCAGTGTTGGGGTCGGGCTGAGCCAGAACACAGCCCGGCCTCAACTGCCAGCACTGACGTCACATCCGTTTCATTTCTGTCTCCACAATTCTTTTTTCCCCATCACGAATGAGGTGCCACTAAGGAAGTTTCACTTCAAAAACAACTCCATAAATCACAAGTGGGGACTCACAATTTTTCAATAAAATACCAGCAGTGTGTAAGTAGTATGGAAGACTTGCTTGATATGAACTGTCAGGCTTCAGCAGGATAGACCCTCAATGAAAGAGATGACACTCTTAGTGCAATATTGCATGTTCAATGTATATATATTTATAAAGCAATAAATATTGCACTAACATTTTGCACTATGTGCATAGACACATAAAAATAAAGATGCGCAGCTTTCGTGTTCACGTCAGCCCCACTCCCGAGATCGCGTCACGTTACTTCCGGTTTGGCCCGTCGCGTCACTTCCGGTTGCGATCAATCGCAGAATTGGGACCCACGGGTTAAGGGGGGTGCTGGGTACACTCCTAGACTGCTGCAGTTCAACTCAACGCGTTTCGCTTGTCTCCAAGCTTCGTCAGTAGTTTGATCTGTTGCGTCATAGATACAAATATATATATACCCCTATTGGGTTATGATTGAGGCTTCTCATTGGTTGGGTTATCACAGTTATGATTGGCCAATGGGCGGGACTACTATTACCTCCTTAATTGCTAACAACTTTAAACCATACATAGCACAAAAACTTTATTAACAATGTTTTAAATATCACAAAAATACCATTATTTTTTTTTTACATAAAATGCTAAGTAATACATATAAAAACTGACTTTTAAACAAATATATATATAGACTAATTACATTGCTTATCAGTGACAAATGATTTTAAGGATGTTGAATGGATACTAGTATATAGCTCGTATTAGGGGATTATGACACTCAAAAAATATATAAATATATAAAAATAAAATCTAATTAAATAAAATAAGAGAATAAAGGAAAAAAGTGGGGCAGAATAAGAGTAAAAAGTTCAAAATTAGTATGGAATAAACTCTTATAATATACATAGATACTACCAAGTAACTAAGTAAATATTAATAATATTCTATAAGTAAATCATTAAAATACATATAAAATATATATAAAAATACATATAAAATATATAAATATATATGTAACGGGTTTTCCCCCCCCCCAATCTCACATTGGCCCGGGTAATCTAACCAATCCCCATTACGTGGTGCACCTGCAATAACAGGACTCCTGAGTCTCCCGCTTGATGGTATTAGGGGATGTCATCAGGACAGGTAGCTGAGGTAGTGGGTGCGAGTTCAACTTACATCATGTGCAGCGCCTCCACCTCATCAGGGTCTGTGCTTCCGCAGGGAGATGGTCCTGGTGAGGAACTCCTTCTTGGTGGTGCCATCCACTGCTGAGTAACTCCACACTCACACAGTGGAGGTATATTCAAACAGGGCATCTTTATTGATGGTTGGTATGGGCAAGCTGCCCCTCACAGCTAGCAGCTCAGCCACTCATCTCCTTGCAGCACTCCATTAGGAAGGTCCCTTACCCTAATAGATCTGCTTTCCACCTCTACTCTTAAAGAGATTCCCCAGCTTCTCTGGCTGCTGTAAGCTCCTCTCTTGAGCTGCTTTGTCTCTCTCAGCTCCTCTAACGCTGCTGCGTATGCTCACTGACTCACAGCTAGCAGGAGACACTGCAACATTGTTGCAGACCTTCACGTGCCTCTCACTGAACTGAACAGCACAACAACAGGAAACTGAACTTCTAACTTTAGGCAGTGCTGTGTCTTATATCACCCCCCCGGAGAACAAACATGCCCTGTATCCTGAGTGGGAACACACTGCATGTTGTCACTTCCTTTGGGGACATATGATACCTCACCAGGGTGTGAGGGCAAACCTCCATTGATTGTTGCTGGCAATCCTGCACACTTACCAGGGTTACTGCCAACATGAGAAAGAGATATGTACACCAATCCTAGACATGGCTACATATATATCTCTCCATCAAAGCTTACGTAATGAAATTAATTCTGCATTATATATTATGGGAACCGGAACATCTATTTAATAAATATAGAAATAGAAACAGAAAACACACAGAGTCAAATAAAAACACCGATCTCTATATCCGCATTTAAACCTGCCAGGCTTAATGTTTTTAAGCGGTGAATCCAAGCGGTGAATCCAAAGGGTCTCTCTTTTTATTAATTCTTTTGCACGATCACCCCCTCTCCAATTAGGGGGGACATGTTCAATACCTTTAATAGTTAAATCTTTTGGATTGGACGCATGAAAAAGATTAAAATGTTTTGGAACACTGTGTGTGTCTACTTTTCTTCTTATGTTTCCTATATGTTCCAATGCCCTGACTTTCAAAGCACGAGTAGTTTGTCCTATATATTGGAAGCCACAGGAGCATTCCAATAAATAAATGACGAAGTTTGAATTACAATTAATAAATTGTTTGATTTTAAATTCGTCATTTGTTATATTGGACTTAAAAATATTTTTCACCCCTTTACAACAAAAGTCACAGACTTACTGTAGGACAAACTACTGTACTCGTGCTTTGAAAGTCAGGGCATATATTTTTTGAGTGTCATAATCCTCTAATATGAGCTATATACTAGAGTCCATTCAACACCCTTAAAATCATTTGTCACTGATAAGCAATGTAATTAGTCTATATATATTTGTTTAAAAGTCAGTTTTTATATGTACAGTATTACTTAGCATTTTATGTAAAAAAAATTAATGGTATTTTTGTGATATTTAAAACATTGTTAATAAAGTTTTTGTGCTATGTATGGTTTAAAGTTGTTAGCAATTAAGGAGGTAATAGTTGTCCCGCCCATTGGCCAATCATAACTGTGATAACCCAACCAATGAGAAGCCTCGAATTATTCCATCATCCAATCATAACCCAATAGGGGTATATATATATATTTGTATCTATGACGCAACAGATCAAACTTCTGACGAAGCTTGGAGACAAGCGAAACGCATTGAGTTGAACTGCAGCAGTCTAGGAGTGTACCCAGCACCCCCCCTAACCTGTGGGTTCCAATTCTGCGATCGATCGCAACCGGAAGTGACACGACGGGCCAAACCGGAAGTGACGCGATGCGATCTCGGGAGTGGGGCTGACAGTGAACACGAAAGCTGCGCATCTTTATTTTTATGTGTCTATGCACATAGTGCAAAATGTGAGTGCAATATTTATTGCTTTATAAATATTTATACATTGAACATGCAATGTTGCACTAAGAGTGTCAACTCTTTCATTGAGGGTCTATCCTGCTGAAGCCTGAAATTTCAAATCAAGCAAGTCTTCCATACTACTTACACACTGCTATTATTTTATTGAAAAATTGTGAGTCCCCACTTGTGATTTATGGAGTTGTTTTTTCTGTAGAACATACTACACTATATATTTTTATTTTTATCCACATACGGTGACATCTGCGCTCCCCACAAGCTTCTTTCTGCAATCAACAACAGGAGGAATTGGATCTTCTCCTTAAGGGTTGAGCTGCGAAGTTTACTTGTTTATATACTCACCATTTATTATATTCACTATATTCACACAATTTTATAAAGCACTTTAAAAAGGTTAATTATATCACAGCACCTCTATTAGAAGCGCCTCACAACTTTTTTGCACTAGCCACTAAGGCTGACAGATTCTCATGCTGCATTTGGATACATTGTTGTGTGCAGATTCAGGAATCAGACTGTGAAGTACATGAGTGAGTTAGAGCTGGGAGCAGGTTGGGGAAGGGTGTGTGTAGGGAGCAGTAGCCCCTGCATACTAGACCAGGTTACCACCCCAGGCCCCAGGTAGGCCCTGAGACATAACCCAGATTGTGGTTGCAACAGGGACAGGCCCTAGGTAGGTGCACTGCCCCTTTAGTTATTTGTTAAGTTCAGGGACACAGCTGCAGTGCTGTGAGACCCTAAAAATTGTGTCTGGACGCAGATATCACTCAAGATAGACTATCTTCCTCGTGGGATTGTCTGGCGGGATACCACCCCACGCATCAAGAGCGGAAGCATCGTGGAGCACGCTTTCAGATCCATCAGGCAAGTACAGCATCTGCACGCCCGGTTGTGGACACACCCGGCAGGTACCATCAAGTCACCAAGTGCACCAACTACATGGCTCATATTAGTGGAGAGCGCTGTTACACACTTGGGTGGGGTTGTGGGACTTTTGAGACACTTGGGTAGATGGTGGTGGGGTTGAGGCCAGTGAGGCCAGGTTAAAGGGTGACACTGCTGTGTTGCCATTGTTGATGTATTGTGGTTAGTATGTGTTAGTGCATATAGTAAACTGTTTCATCCATACCCTGGTGTAAGTACTTACTGTATGTGGTTCCTGTGTAAGAGGTTATTCTACACACTAGAATCCCTGCACAGGTGGAGGCGCTGTAAGCAGTATATTCCAGGATACACCCCAGGCTCCCAGTGGCGGAGGTTCAGGCCTCCTGTGAGCCAGGTAACATATGTAGATTTCCCCACATGGTCCCTATCTGCGATTGGGGGGGGGGGATATGTGTTACATTAGTGATAGGGGTCGGTTGCGGGATGGTAGTTAATAATGTGCATGCGTGCAAAATATGCTGGGTTACAAAACTTACATTCTGATCTCTTATGGAACGGGAGAGGGAGTTTGGCTGGCTTACTGGCGATGGCGGTTGGTGGTTTGTGAATGTAATTTAATTGTGTATACCGTATGCAGAGTAGTCAGAGTAGGGATCACAGAAGGAGACACTGCGGAGGTTACAGTATGCACAGCGTGATCCATTAACAACCACTCACAGTACAGTTACAGTATGTGAGGGGAAATAAGCAGGAACAATTTCAGTGGAAATCTTTTTTCAACATGATAGAATTTCATGCACAGTACAGTATCTATCAGATACAGTGGACTAGTAAGCACAGTTGCAAAAAACCATGAATTAGAATTTTTATAGAAAGTGTGGAAAAGCGTAGAAAAGTTATAAAAGGGACAGTAATATATTATTTGTTTTGACGTCTCACGCCATCATCCTCATCATCTGATGGCTGTGTGCTGTGGCTGTTGGATGTTGATTTAGCATGCTATCGAATCTGAAAAAAAAGGATGCTTAAACTACTGTATACAGACTATTCGTGTCATAGGGCACAAAAGTTAATAACATATTTTATATTATATTTACCTTCGTTAGAATGCTTGCCAAGCTTGCTAACCTTGCTGATGCAGACGATATTCGGCATGATCATATTCGGATAGATATGCAAACTGAGCATTAGAGGTAAAATCAAGGTTCGACTGCTGTAGATAATAGTCAAGTAGGCAAAAGAGGGAGAGATAAGGGGAGCGCAGATCAACACACACAAATGAAATATAAAATATGATATACATATCACACTGGTGAAATGGTTAACAAGGTAGCCAAACCACCAAACCTCAAGAAGTGCCCAAAGTTTAGGGTGAACCACAGTCAATGCACTTACTTTGGTGTAGTCTGAACTGGATGGATGATAGTGGTAATGTACAGAAACTACTCACACGGCCATACTGTATGTGAGTAAAAGTCCTCAGAGGTTTCTTTACTTTATCCCTCAATCTGTAGGGATTTCTGCTGGGTCTCCAGTTCAATACTATAGAGGAAAAAGAACCCCAATTTGTAGAACTCACTCACTGAACTTGGAAATATGAAAGGAATTTAAAATACAGTTTATTTGAGATCAACCGATAAAATAATGGGCTTTAAAATAAACAATACAATTGTGCTTAAGGAGGACCAATAGTAGTATATAGTAACTCCGGATATGGATAAATCCTAGGTACAGTGTTAGATTATAGCACACTGTGCCTTGGTAGGTATCAAGAGGGTACCAACTACCAAGAGGACAAATATTACACAAAGGGGGTGTACAGAATACCATGGAAAAAATGTCTGTAGCTGGTCTGCGAATAGCCGGGTTGACCGTATGGGCTATATGTATCTTCAGTATATATATCTGTATACTGAGATGAGTAAAGAGTACTGTCTCCAGCATTCAGCATATAGCTACAGTAGGTGAACCCAGATAGTGAACATGGGCAATGAGTAACCAAGGTAGCAATAACCTATTGTGTAGGTGGAAATGATCCTGTGATAGTAAAGTGTGTAGCACAGGGTACCAGAACACAATGTGTTAGCCTGGATCTAAAATGGCAGATCCGTGCAAACCCTATAAGGCCCAGAGTACTAGACAGCTATATGTTAATAGTGACATTGTAGCAGTTGCCTCCAAACAAGAGGAAAATGCAGCGTACTGGTACATGGTAAATCTTAAATTGAATTTCCTATGTAAAGGAATACTCTAAGCATAGATGCACCCGAACTAAACCATGGATATTGAAAAGTACCATGGGTGTTAAAGTATGTGAACACCTCCTAAGATAGGACACCTAATACGGTTACTAATCACTGTACCTAAATAACCCCAGGGTAGGGCTAATGTGCTATGTACATACTGCTGCAGGTACTAATACTAGGCTGCTACTACCTAAATAGGTCAGTGTTAGCAAGGGAACGGTTAGAGTGTAGTAAGGTAATGATGTTCAGTAATAACAGTCTCAGGTGGAGACTAACGGTACTGTAAACTTCTCCCCCTACAGAGTAGGAGCCATGTTAAACAATCGGATCGATCGTGGCTATATTAGTACAGGAGCAGAGCAACGCAGATGCTCCTATGAAAAATAACAGGACTGCGGTCACAGTGGAGAGCCCTGCGCGTTCACATTGAGGGAAGTGCAGGCGCCCACGTTTCGTTAAACGCTTTCTCAAGGCCAGTAGGACGGGGTTTGTCCCGTAGCTGCGCTGTGGTTTAAATTGCACCACTACTTGTTTACCTGACCCATAGTGACCTTGCCGGTAGGAACACACATGCGCAGTGGATTCATACTGTACGTGCCAGGTAAGTAGAGCATGCTGAATTAACCCCTGAAATGCAGACAGGCACGTCTATTTAAACCACAGCGCAGATACGGGACACCCCCCTCCTACTGGCCTTGAGAAAGCGTTTAGCGAAACGTGTTCATCGGCACTTCCCTCTATGTGCACGTGCAGGGCACTCCACTGTGGTTAGGCCTTGTGGGTGGTTATCGGAGCAGGGTGGGTTAACCCCTTAATTTCTATAGTGGTTATTAACCGCTATGGGGATTAAGGGGTTAGGGGACATTAGAATGTATTTGCTATGTATTTTTCTGGCAACGGACGACAGGGACCTGCTGAATGCTGATGAGGACATCCATCATATTGCTGTGGTAAGTACAACTGTATTTATTTACTTTATTTATGCTTGTTTATGTGTTTAATAATAGGCAAATAATCTATTACCCATATATAATAGTTATTTTGCCCATTTCTTCTGGAACCAGGATCACATGTGGGATGTGAGTGAGTCCAGTGGTTTAACTCATCCCATTTGGAAAGCACACAAAGTCCTTCTATTTTCTTTAACTTTGTTGTGGGAGTCAACAGAATTATAAAAGGTAGTTACAGATGATGTAATGTAGTGAGAGAGTGCTTATCTAGCTTAAGGTGCCTTGGTATGGGGGATGGTAAACAAGGAAGGCCTTGCAGGGGGTGTAATGGAAGGTAGCATGTACTCACAAAGCTAGCTTGAATGGAAAAGGGCACATTGTCCTGTGGTAGACAGGAAGAGTCTAAGGACCATTCCATAAAACAGAAAGGGGCAGGGGAACAAAAGGCTAAACCATTCTCATGGCAATGAGAAATGGGAGGTTGCCAGGGCAACCAACTAGTGGCTGTGTAAAGAGGGAATGTGTCAATAATGTATCTTTACACATGCAGCTAGCTGCAGGAACAGGAGAACTAACAAGCAACTGAACTAGGGAGACAGAAATCTATGATCTGTAAAGAGACACAGAAAATGTGTAATCCTGTTCCAGGACACCATTACTGTACTGCATGAGTTTGGTGGTGGTGGGGGGGGGAAGGGTGTATTGATTTATTTAAATGTAGGACATGTTTTTCTTTTTAATACAGGATTGGTGCCTTAGGTCTGCGGGGACCTATGGAGACCACCTGAGGACCCCCCGACACCAACGGTAACAACCTGCGGACCCACGGGGGAAAACTTCAGGGAAGAACTGGGGGTCCCACAGCCGTGGGGGCCCTGCAGATGCACAAGGAGCACCCGAGGGCGCCAGACCTTTGAGGGATCCACCCGAGGGCCCCTAGACAACTGTGGGGATGACCCAGGGACTCCATGACACTCGTGGGCCCACCCGTGGACCACATTTTGGCCCACATTTTGGCCCACGGTGATCCACTGGGACCACCTGGAAGCCCATGGTGCCTAGCAGGGAGCACTCGGAGACCCCCAGACACCTGAGGGCACCCCACTCTGGTGCACTGTGGGACAAATTAACACCTGTCAGGACCACTGGGGACTACCATAGGCCTGGGGTATTATGCCTATATGTAAAATAATAAATCATGTTTTTATGGGGGGACACAGGGGGTGGGTGGGTTATGTATTGTTTATTAAATGTGGTAATGTTTATTGTGGGGCCTAGGAGGTGGGTAGTGGTGCTTTTCTGTGTAGTGTTTTTATTGTGGGTAGTGGGGGGAGGGGTGAAAGGGGTATTATCTCCAAGGGTGGGTGGGTAGGTCTCCCGGGTGGGTAGTGGGTATGGGTGGTCAGGTCTCAAGGGTGTGTAGTGGGGGAGGGTGGATAGGCCTCCCGGGTGAGTAGTGGGGGAGGGAGGGTAACATTATATTGTCTCTTTTTATTCTTCTGTATTTTTTGAAACACCGGAAGGCAGGGACGGGGTGAGGATGAGGACGGCCATTATCGTGGGTGCCTGGCAGGGGTGAGTGCAAGATGCATTTATTTTATTTCTGCTTCTTATTGTATTTTAAATGGGCAAATGCAATATTACCCATATATAGATAATTACTGAACTGTATGTGTTAAGGGGCAGGGGTGCGGGGGAGGAGTATATTTATTTAGAAGTATTTATGTATTGTTAATTATTTTTTTTGGGCACAGAATTGGTACTGCAGGCAAGCGGGGACCCCCGGAAACCCGCAGGGACCACCCGAGGGCCAACGCCGGCCTGTAGTATAATTCCTGTGCATAAAAAATATGTACTGTATGTTAGGGGGGTATAGGGGTTGTTAGGGGCACAGGTGGTGTATTTGATATAGTAATGTTTTTGTGGGCCTAGGAGGTGGGTAGTGGGGCTATAGTGTGTATTGTTTTTATTGTGGGTAGCGGTGGTGGGTGTAGGGGGTATTTGGCCCTTGGTGGGTGTTTAGATCTTGCGGGTGGATAGCGGGAGGGTTAACCCCTTCATTACCTTAGTGGTATTAACAGCTAAGTTAATGAAGGGGTTAACTCCCCCGTAGTCCAATCGCAAGGCCTAAACACCCACCAAGGGCCAAATACCCCCTTCACCCATCCCGCTACCCACAATAAGCATGGCACAGGTCAGGTGGGTAACCCCTTCATTGCCTTAGCGGTTAGCTGCTAAGGTAATGAAGTGGGCTGTGAATGCATTTTTCCTGCATCAGATGCATGCCGGGGGTCTCCGGTCCTGGTATTAATGGGTATCAGCTCTGGAGACCCTCGGCATCAATCCGAGGAAGGAAAAGGGTCTGATTTTTTCTAAGTCCTCTCTCTCACCACTCCTCGTCTCTTCTCCCCAGCCTCTTGCCAACTTTTTTTGCCAACTTTTTTGCCTGGACGATTTGGAGAGGAATACTCAATTTTAGAGCGGTTAGTAGATGATCGGGGCTAAAAAAAAATCAGCGATTTTGAAAAAGTGGCAACGGTGCCGAAAAAGTGGCTTTTCGCTGCGCGCCTGACTTAAAAAAAAAATTCTGCCAAAAAAAGGCAATTTTTACTCTTCTTGCCAGCTTCTCGGGGCTTACTGAATCGCAGCAGGCATTTTTTGCGAGAAACTGGCGGAAAGTGCCTTTTTGCCGTTTACTGCATAGACTCCTGTATTAGAGTCCAGTCATGTAGATCCAGATACTGTAAGTCTCTGATGACCACGAGATGATCCACAGGGCATGTGAAGATAAACAAAGAGAAATCATAGTCTATACTGCTAGACAACTAATTACTAACAAAACCTGGCCATATACAAATTAGACTGATCACACTAGACTAACAAACATATATCACATAAATGTTAGTGAACTGCTGGAAAACAGAATTGAATAAAATATAAAAATAGATACAATATTACAATCAGTATTCTGTATCACAAAGATGCTGGTGCTCCTCAATTTGGATAAAACTGAAGCCCTACTCTCAAAAGTAAGGCAAAATCAGGCACTTCAGGAGTATGTCCACTTGAAGAGGCTGCAGGGTGCCCGCATGTGTTTATCTCCAGAATGACTATACTGAGCGGCTATCCATGGATGACCTCGGGCCATCTGATGACTCAGATTGGAGCTGCAGTTGGCGTCGCTGCTTGGCTTATAGTGTGAGAGCCGGATTGGGCGCACACAACTTTGAATCAGCTGATGAGGGGGTTAACCTCTGACCCTACGTGTTTCGTGACTAACGTCACTTCCTCAGGGGTATATTGTATGCTAGAGAGTCTATTAAATACCCATGACAGACCGCCCATTGATCTTTAATAGGGAGAGATATGCAAAGTGGAATGAGACTACTGGTTCTTCTCTCTATATAGCATAATGTTAACATAACATAGCATAAACACTGCACTACACAAACCATAAATAACAATATGACATAGAAACAAACATGAATACAGTTGGGCCCCGCTTTACGGTGTTCTGCTCATACAGCGCTTCCCAATGTATACCCGTATTCATTAGGTTCGGCGCTTGTTCCGTTTTTTCGGCGATTTTCGGCATGACACGCTCAGCAGCTGAGAATCTGGCTGTCACTAAGCAACAGTTTTAGCCTGTGTGCAACTCCTTGTCAGGTGCAATTTGTCAGCGAAACAGTTGGTTTACAGCTCTGCATCTCTGTTTTCAAAGGTACAATACAGTACAGGAGGGCCCCGCTTTACGGCGATTTCCGCTTCAGGGCGACGGCCTGGAACGGAACCCGCTGTATGAGCGGGGCCCTGCTGGAGTAGCCTAGCTGTACAGATACTGCTAATAACTGTATTTTATCAAAATATGTTTATACATGTGAAATTACTTAAATATATCTATATGTAAATTCCACTGCTTAAGAAAAATCTCTGGTAGTATACACTTTTGGACATGGATCATAGTGAACCCTAATTAGCAATTGTGTATGTTATTATTCATACAGCCCAAAATCTAAACTACCATAGATGATGTAAGAGTAGGGGATCAGAGAAGAGACCCCCTTTCTACTTACTTGTTTATACATATGTAGCCAGGTCTTCCCCGTGCCTCTTACCTCCCGGTTGGTGGTGTGGCTGCGGGATTGAGTGGCTGGCTGCCGGCGGCGTGCAATTGTGTGGCGAGCGGGTCGCTGGGACTCCGCGGCAGCACCTACCACAGGGCGCCTCCATCTTGTGAATGTTCGCGCATGCGCAGAGTGCCCTGGATAGTTGCAGTGGCCATTAGAGATAGGCGCACATGCGCCGAAGGGCAGGAGCCAGGCTAAGGAGGCCGCCATCTTGTGTATGCGCGTGCATGCACGATGGGGGGCTTGTGCAGTTCTCAGTTAGGTCTGGCGGCCAACATGGGACTCATGGGACTAGCGCAGGCATAAAGGACGTATTGCGCATGCGCAGTGTAGTCGCGCGAGGCAGGGATTACACAAATTGCTCTGTAGGGGAACTACAGCCCCCAGGAGGCACAGGGGCTAGAGACCACATGATCCCTAGCAACCAATAGGGCTACTAGAATCTCCTGAGGGGAGATTGGAACACTAGTTGAGGTGACAGTTAGGACTGTTAGGGCTGTTAAGGCAGTTAGGCAGTTGGGAGCAGGGTATACAAGAGGGAGGTAAGGTCCCAGGTGCCAGTAGCCCTGGGACTAGGCCAGTTTTCCCCTGCAGGCCCCAGTTAGTCCCTGACTCACAGTAGGCACCTGCAGCTGTATAGGGAAGCCCATAGTTTTGGGACCCTTTTCCCTGTGTTATGCAGTATCAGGGATACAGTGTCTACGCCACGCGGTGACACGTAACTTGTGGCCTGGGATCAGACCACCTACATTCCGAGACTATCTATGGTGGGACGCTCCTGCTGGAGACCACCCCACACGGAGGCGGAAGGTGTCGTTGGAGCAGACTGTCCGTTGACTGTTGTTCAGCTACAACTGGGGGCTGGAGCGCCTGGAAAGGTATCCGCATAAGTGCACCAACATTCATGTGGGCAGCGCTGTCTCACACTTGGGGGTGGGAAAGGCCATTGGGGTCTGGACACTAGGACACTGGTGCCCCTGCACCCACGTACTGTGGGGATATTCCGTGGGTTGGTAAACATATATGTCTATTGCTGCTCCTATTGATGTCAGTTTTTATTACTTCCCCATAAATACTGTTCCCCATACTCTGTGTGTGTATTACTGGGCATATTGTCTTGGGATTGATTATCCAACTACTGTATGTGAGGATCCTTCTCAGGTGTAGGCGCTGTTTAGTAGATATACATACACCCCAGGCTCCCCAGTGGCGGAGGATCATGCCTCCTGTTTGCCACACAGTTATTGCAGCACACGTAGTCGTCCTGACACAGGGGGAAAGGGGGCTACACATAGAATAATTTTGCAAGTAACAAAACATGAATATATAAAATAATATTGAATTAATAACATAAGTATAGAGTAGGTAAATGTAAAAAGACATTAATTAAATGGAAACCAATTTAATACTAAATGAAAACTAAAAATACTAAGAAAAACTTAAAAACTGTCTTTATGTATTTGACTGTATATCTCTCTGTCTGTATCTATATCTCTCTGTCTGTATCTATATCTGCCTTTCTGTATCTATCTCTCTCTGAATCTATATCTATCTGTCTATTATGTTTTATCTATCTATCTATCTATCTATCTATCTATCTATCTATCTATCTATCTATCTATCTATCTATCTATCTATCTATCTATCCTCTATCTACAGTATCTGTATAGCTACTGTATCATGATCTTCTGCTTAGCCTGTGCTGCCATCTTGTGTTCAAACTATAAACTTCACTTATACATTCATTTAATTTTTACACTCATTGGGACTTTTCAAATTTGGGGTAAAAAAGATTATATAAAAGCTTACAGTATAAATGGAATATACAAGGAAGCTCTGTCCTATAAACAGAGACACAGACGCTATACAAGTCCTATTGTTTTATTAACACACTTGCAGTAATATTTAAGGTAGACAGGCATTAAAAGATTTATTCCTAAAAATAAAGTACTGACGTCATGTTTTCTGGAGTTGAACATGCAGATTTAGCAGTGACAATAGCTACGGTTAACGAGATGTCCTTTTGTTAACAATGACATGAACAATGAGGTCACCTCTGGATATACTGGTCACTGTACATCAGGGTTGGGAATAGAAGTTAGCTATGGGACATCTATGCTGCTAAAGACGGAGGTCATTACACTCTGCTCATATAACTCGACCTCTCTGCAGCATTTGATACTGTGGACCACACTCTTCTCCTTCACATTCTCCATACTCTTGATATTCGTAACAAAGCTCTATCCTGGATCTCCTCTTAGCTCTCCCATTGTCCTTTCAGTGTCTCTTTTGCTAACTCCTCCTCCTCCTCCTCTATCGATCTCTCTTTAGGGGTACTCCAGGGTTCAGTCCTGGGACCTCTTCTCTTTTCTGTTTACACACTCTCCCTAGGTGACATAATCACATAAAACAGAAGAAAACAGCGCACAACGTTCATGGTAAAGTATATCAAAAGTATATATTATATTATTAAACCAAGGATAGGTAATCTGCATACATCAAAGAAAAGTTAAAACAGCATGTCATGGGACAAATTACCCATACGGCACACCACATGGGGATCTGGATAGTCACGGATCAGCAACCATCTGGTTCCCCCAGTTAGGACAGTCTGCAGGTCACCGTAGTAACAAAAGGCTGGTCCACAGGTAGGGCAATGATATTGCATAAGTCCCGAAATCAGAGTCCCCAGATGCAGACTTAGTCTGTCTCAGCGTATCTCCTCTGCAGGCACTGTCTCCGCGTGTGTTTCCAGAAGTTCCGTCGGCTCTCTGATGACATCACTGAAGGCGCCGCACCAAAATGATGGAACAAAGGAGGGGATGAGACGAACGCACCAGGGGCTCAAAGGACTGGATAAAACTCAGTAGAACTCACAGAAATTGCATTCCAATGCGTTTCAAGGCTCCAACATGCCTCTTCTTCAGGGTCAAATGCATTTGTGAAACAGAGTTGGTAAATACCCCCCGTCCGGTCCTGATTGGCCATACAATTAGGAGTAACTCACCAACCAGGGGTAGTGTGGGAGGGGATATAGCAACCATGTCCTGCAACGATCACATAGCAATTGAAAAACTTTATTAAAAACTTTAGTACAATGTAAACGATATATATATAAGAACATTGATGTACAAATATTGTTTTTACAGCTAAGGAAACAAAAGAGAAATATGTTAATATAAACACACTAATGATACTAAAAGAGCGGTTAATGTGTATATGTATAGACAAATTACAAAACATATGTATATGTATATGTATATATGTAAATATATAAATATATATTCTATAATGCATAATCACGCATCATAGAGAGTAAAAAAATTGGCTACTGATATATAACCAAATAGAATTAATTTAAAATAAAAAATGTAAAAAAAAAAAACAAGAAAATAGTAGTAAAGATGTATGAATTATTTCAGAACATATCAAGTGAACAAGAATATAGAGATATTAATATAAAGACCAAGTATCAATGTCCTCATTAAGGCCCTTAGGGCTTAATGTATCCAACCATGTTCGGCGGTTCTCTCCAACGCCTGTTTATTTTATTGGAAATGTGAGTTTAAACACATTTTATTGAATATATTTGGTCAAATAGTATGCACTATTGTGGCTTTTTTCTTTTTCATGTTGACCTTATAAACCAACTGAGGGTATCCTGAGACCTATTGTATTTATTCATCACAAGGGCTCCAGTCAGAGAGGGAAGAATCTCTGACATACTTACCATTACAAGAAGTTTTGTGAGTGCAACTACTTAAAGCTAACAGAGTGATAAATAACCATTATCAACCTCCTGCACTATATTTGCTTTTATTTTTATTCACATATACCACTGAGCACACCTGCGCTCCTCCTCCCCCTTGAAGAAAAGAAACCGTACATCTTGGGACTCAGAACAGTCCTATTTGAGGAAGTTGAGCAGCTAACTACACTTTGTATATTTAATACTTATTTTACCACTGGTTGGTGAAGGGTATTTCTTAAAAAAATTTAAGTCATTTTTAAGTGTATTCACATTTTGTTGTTTTATTTATTCCTTAAACACTGTTTTCAGATTCACTTTTAGAAGCGCCCAGTCCATTCCCTTTTCCCCTTTTCCTTGTATTTTCACATATAACCAAATAGAATTAATTTAAAATAAAAATAAAAAACAAGCACAAGAAAATAGTAGTAAAGATATATGAATTATTTCGGAACATATCAAGTGAACAAGAACATATAGAGATATTAATATAAAGACCAAATATCAGTGTCCTCGTTAAGGCCCTTAGGGCTTAATGTATCCAACCTGTGTATCCAAAATGTCTCTTGGACAGAGAGACACTTTACCCTATCACCCCCTCGTCTACTACGTGGGACAGATTGGATTCCTTTAAAGGTTAAAGAGGAAGGGTCTTTATTATAGTATATAGCGTAATGGCGTGATGGACTATGTTTAAGATATCCATTTTTTTTTTTTTTATAACTTTGGTTTTATTGGGTGAAATACATCTCACATGGTAACACCCTCCATTATCTCCAAGTATATCACCAGAATAAAAACTTTCATTTTTGTTTTATACAAACCATCCAAAATTTTTGACGAACCAGACTCACAAGACGAACAGGGGGGGGGAAGACATGCCCCATAGCTACTGGGGCCGGGAGGGGGGGGGGAAGGGAGGGCTGGGGGAGGGAAAAGGGGGAGGGGGGATGCTCCGAGGACGATCCAAATTTCCGCCGTCAGGTGGGCTTCTTTTTTCCTTTTTATTTTTTGTTTGTGCTATATGTCGAGGCGGGCTGCGTAGTATGCTTCTTTGTTTGTTTTTGCTCTCCCTGAGACCCCCCCGGTCTCCCCCCCCTTTATACATCTCATGTGGCCGCGGTCCCACTCCTGTGCTGAGCCTACGGTCATTAAGTTGTCAAGGATTCCTTTCATTACCGGAGAATGCATTTGCTTGTAATCATTGCAGAATTGTGGTGATATCTATTCCCGGGATGTCTGTCTGTGCCAACCAGGGCTCCCAGACTTTTAGAAAATTTGAGCCGGTGTCGTTGACCAGACTCGTCAACTGTTCCATCCGGCACACAAACCAAATTCTGCTTCTAATCCTTGGGAGAATTGGAATCTCTATTTGTTTCCATACTGCTGCGATCTCGCATCTGGTGGCAGTGGCCAGATGTGCTATTAATTTATGTGTGGCGTTTGAGAACCCCTTGACCCGCCTGCCCAGTAGGAATAGCCACGGGTCCAATGGGATCTCCACATCCAATAGTCTTTGGAGCCAATCCTTAATTTCCTCCCATATGGGGGTTATCTTTGAGCAAGACCACAGCATATGTAACAGGTCCGCTCTCTCCCCGCACTGTTTGGGGCAGAGCGGGGAGTAGCCTTTGACAAATTTAGATAGTTTAGCGGGCGTATGATACCACCTCATCAGGACCTTATATGCATTCTCCTTTAATGTGGTACAGATGGAGCTTTTGGCCGCCACCTGCAGGATCCTGTCCCAGTCTTCGTCCTCTAACGTCCCACCTAGGTCTGCCTCCCACTGCCTCATGTATGCAAGTCTGGGTTGGTCGTCCGTTTCTGGGCATACCACTTCCCTGTACATTCTAGACGTTAGTCCCCTTGTGTCCGTGTCTCTTGAACAGAGCTGCTCAAAATGTGTTCTCCGAGGCCGAATAGGGGCTTCATTGTAGAAGGCCCTGATCTGGAGGTATCTAAAAAATTCCGTGTTAGGTAAATTTTTCTCTTCTCTAATATGATCAAATGTTTTGATGTGTAGTCTGGCCTCCAGATCTTTCAGACGGAGATATCCTGCTTGGATCCATTTTGCGAAGATCGTACTATCCATCCCTGGAGCAAAGTTTGGGTTACCCCAGATAGGGGTCATTAGAGAGTGTAGGGACGTGAGATGGCATTTGAACTTAACTGCGTCCCAGACCTTCAAGGAGCTGACCATGGTCTGCAGAGGTATCTGCATGACGGCCCGACTCTTACGGGGCAACCAAATTAGATTCTTAATATCTATTGGTGAGCAACATTCTTTTTCTAATGCTACCCACCGGCGGAGATTCGGTTCAGCGTGCCACTGCACTATCTGGCTCAATTGCGCTGCTTTGTAATAGGCGAACAGACATGGCACCCCCAACCCTCCTCTCAAGGTCGGCCTCCTCAAGATTGCTCTATTAATTCTCGGGCTTTTCCTATTCCAGATAAATTTTGTTATCAGGGACTGAAGCGAGAGGATATCTTCTCTTACCAGGGGGATCGGGAGGGCCTGGAAAAGGTACAGCACCCGTGGCAGGAGATTCATCTTCACACTGTGTATGCGGCTAAGATATCCATTTTTAATGTTCTGGACATGTTCTTGGATGCGTACTTTTAAATTGCGTTTAGTGCGGCCCTCATATTGTGAGCCGCACGGGCATTCAATAAAGTAGACGACATGGGGGCCTATGCAGAGAGCAGCGAATTTTAAAATTGGCGAATTTATTAAAAAGTAGCTTTTTTGGAGAGTTTTAATCTCCATATGCAGAAAAGTGCGAATTCTGCTATGTTTAACATGGATGCGTGTGGCGAGTTTAAATTGGCGAGATGCGCGCTTCAGAAATGTGTTAAAACAAATTTGCGGCTTTTTTTTTCCCTTTGCAATGGCCGCGAGCGGCAGTTTTTTCTGGCGAGTTAAAACTGAGACAATCGCGCCATTTTATTGGCGCGAACAGCCGCCAGATGCCGTTCGCGCCTCTCTGCATACGGATATTTTTAAAACTGGCGAGATTGAGGTTCTCGCCAGCCGCGAGGCGAGTTTTATAACTAGAAAAGAAAAATTGGCGCGTTTTTCGGAACTCGCCATTTTCTGCTGCTTTCTGCGCGATTTTCTCCAAAAAATGGCGAATTTCGAAATAGCGCTGCTCTCTGCATAGGCCCCATGGTCTGAGTTACAGTAAATAAAATCTTAATGTCAAATTTTTCATTTGTGTAATTAGATTTAAGGAAGGAGGGGAGGAACCAAAACGAAAACAAAGGGATTACTCTCAGGATTAACATTAAATCCTCCTTATAAAGGAATATTTAATTTGTCTTCTGTAATTCTAACAGATGACCAGAAGAGAGTGTTAGATAGAGGTCTTACTTTTTCTCGTTCATGTGGCCCCAACTCCTTCCAGTTATTTAAAGACCTACAGAAATTTATGCGCAATGTCACATTAAAACAGCATTTTAAGATGCTCGAACTAGAATCAGGAAATAAGGTTTCCAATAATAATGAACCCACTATTCATGATACTGTTGCCACCAACTGATAATGATACAGTCTCTTGTAGACACACTTGCTTTAAAGGTCAATCAAAATTTTACCCTGCCCATTCTAAGGGACATCATATACAGACCTTTTTCAATATGGTAAATAACGATTTTGGTACCCTAACAAGAAATTTCAAACCTAAAGATATAAAACATAATTTCAGTAAACAAGAAAATTTAGCATTGAAATCTCTAGAAGAAAATAGAAATCTAATAATACGACAAGCAGATAAAGGAGGAGGTGTGGTTCTTCAGGACCGCAAAGACTAAGAGGCAGAGGCGCACTGACTCCTTGATGACTGCCTTTTTTACACCAAATTGAATAAAGATCCAACAAAATCTTTTTTGAATGAATTAAAATGTCTGTTAGATCAGGCTTTGGTAGAACTGGTGATTACAAAGGATGAATTAAATTTTTTATATTCTGAATCTCCAAAAACACCTATATTTTATCACCTTCCCAAAATACATAAATCTGTAGTTAATCCACCTGGATGACCTATTGTGTCAGGTATCGAGTCAATTACGGCGAACCTGTCACAATACATTGACTTCTTTCTGCAGACTTATGTAGGAGTTCTACCCTCTTATTTAAGAGACTCAACATCAGTCCTAAATTTATTTCAAGATTTTGAGTGGAAAAGTAAGTATAAAATGGGTGACATGTGATGTCCAGTCCCTCTATACGTGCATTCCACATAAAGAGGGATTAGAAGCCATTGACTTTTTTCTTTCAAAAGATCCCAAGTTACATCAATTAAATAGGGATTTTATTCTGCAGTCTATCCACTTCATCTTAAAACACAACTATTTTATGTTCCTAACTGACTTCTTCCTGCAGGTTTACGGAACTGTGATGGGCACACGTTTTGCCCCCAGTTTCCCAAACCTGTACATGGGAGAATGGGAATTTCGACATATTTGGAATAACAATCCCTTCAGTGGAAATATCATTATGTATCGTCGCTAAATAGACGACATGCTATGTGTGTGGGAAGGTGATGTGGATTCTATTAATTCTTTTGTAGGGTATTTCAATAGCAATACGAAAAACCTAATCTTCACATTTGTTAAAAATTCTATGGAAATAATTTTTTTAGATCTCAAGCTAAGGGTTCTATGCACAAAGCGGCGAAAAGTTTTTTTTCGCCACAAAAAGCCTTTGGGATTCAGAAAGCGCCGATAAGTGGCCAAAATCGGCATTTTTTTCCCCCGATAAAAAATTATCGTCACCGGCTGCCGATAAGCCACTTTTCGGCACCTTTCGCCACTTTTTTAATTCGGCTGTATTCTAGTAGCCCCGATCATGTTTTCGGTGCTTATCGGTGCTGATCGGCACTCTCGAAAAGCTATTTTTTCGGCAATTCGTCCCGCCAACTCAAAGTTGGCGGCTTGGTGGGGAGGAGCATCGGCAAGGGCGACACTTAGAAAAAAACAGGCCTTTTTCCTGTCTGTGATTGATGCCGGGGGTCTCCGGAGCTGATACCAGCACCGGAGCCCCCCGGCATGCATCCGAGGCAGGAAAAATGCATGTAAAGCCCACTTCATTACCTTAGCGGCTAACCACTAAGGCAATGAAGCGGTTAACCCATCGTGCCAGGTTTATTGTTGGTAGCGGGGTGGGTGAAGGGGGTATTTGGCCCTTGTTGCTTGTTTAGGGCTTGTGGGGAGGTTGCGGGTGCACTTAACCTCTTTACGACCGTAGCGGTTAATACCGCTACAGTCATGAAGGGGTTAAGCCCTCCTGCTACCCACCCGCAAGCCCTAAAACAAACCACCGTTGGGGCTAATACCCCCTTCACACCCCCACCCCCACTACCCACAATAAAAAAAAACAAACACAACAGCCCCACACTAAATAAAGAAATAAATATATATAAATAAATATAATATAAGTAAATATATTACCCCAATAACCCCTATACCCCCCTAACATACACATATATGCACATTAATGATACTATAGGCCGGCGGGGGTCCTCGGGTGTTACCCGCAGGCCTGCAGTACCAATTCTGTGCCCCCCCCAATTAATGTCAAAACACATACATACTTATAAATAAATAACCCCCCCCCCTAACACATACAGTATAGTAATGGGCACAATTACTATTATCCACAAATGGATAATAGTGAATGTGCCCATTTTAAATACAATAAATACATATAGCACTCACACTTGTCCGGCTGCCACGATGAAGGCCATCCTCATCTTCATCACCGTACATGCCCCCTCCGCTGCTGCAAAACAGAAACAATAATAAAAACATCCAATGTAATGTCCCCTAACCCCTTAATCACCATAGTGGTTATTAACCGCTACAGTCATTAAGGGGTTAACCCACCCTCACCCACCACTCGGGAGGCCTACATACCCTCCCCCACTAACCCCCCACCCCGTGAGGCCTAACCACCCTCACCCACTACCCACAAGGGAGGCGTACCCACATACCCTTGGGGCCAATACCCCCTCCCCCAGTACCCACAATAAAAACAATACGCAGCCCATACACCAAAATAAGCCAATAGCTCACACTAAACTTCCCTACGCGTTTCTTCACTCAAACGGTGATTTCATCAGGGGATCTTTTATTTTGGTGTATGCTTGTTTGCCGCTGCGCTGGGACGTTGGGACGCTGCTGGGACACTGCCAAAATTTATTGCACCTTGGTGGATCACGACGCCGGTGTTTGGTCGCATTGCGGGGTTGTGCAACCGGTGTCTCATCCGGATGTGCTGTGAGGAGAGATCTGCATCCTGTTCACATTGTGAGAGGTCGTGGAATCCGGTGTAAGCCCTACAGGTAGATGGCAGAGACAGTCTGGGACTCCACTGAAGAGCTGGCAGGCGTGGGAGCAGAGCAGGTCCACAGTTGGCGAATGAGTATACTCATTACTTGCATTTTTATCACATTTGTTTGTGAGTTTACATCTATTTGATTTTAGGTCTGATTATTAAATGTTTTGTTTCATATTGCACTAGGTTTGGGCGCTTTCTTTTTTTGTTTTTCTGTAGATTCACTGGGAGGTCGTTGGTTCCTTGCAGAGAGCAGCCGGTATCCAGAGTTCATATTTTTATATACATTTTTCTATTTTTATTTACATTTTTGATTTTTTGATTTTTATACAGGACCCTATATTTTCATATTGGACATTAACAATACATTTTTAATATTGGTTATTTACCTTAGTCATAGCTCACACTGTTCAGTCAACTATTGAGGTTATTATTGTGTAGTTTTATATTCATGTCTGTCCTAACCGGTGGAACCAGATGGTTGCTGATCCGTGACTTTCCAGATCCCCGTGTGGTGTGGCGTATGGGTAATTTGTCCCATGACATGCTTTTTTAAATTTTCTCTGATGAACGCAGATTACCTATCCTTGGTTTAATGATATAATATATACTTTTGATATACTTCACCATGAGCGTTGTGCACTGTTTTCTTCTGTTTTATCTGTTTTAGATCCTGGTGGTGTCGAGCCATCTCCCTACACAGCTGCAGACACTCCCTCCTACATTATTTCACGTATTATATTACATATTTGTTGTCACTTTAATATATATATATTTCTATTGCACTGACACAATAATTAGCACTTTTTATGGTTGCGCACTTACTAAATTTTATCCTTTTGATATGACATAATTACATCCCTTGGGTTCAAATATCACCTCTTGGCTGACAACACACATTTACTTTTCAACCACTGACCTTACACCTGCTGTACAGACCAAAGTTTCCGAATGTCTCTCTGCTACATCTGCAGCGGCCGCTATTCTAAAACTTCGCCTGGTGTACCGCTCCGAATGCCCCTGTCATGGCGCGTGATGTTTTCCAACCGTACCGCCTTAAGACGTGAGTGCGGCATGTGCAGAAAATGGCATTTTAGAGTTCTGTTTTTTAAACACCTTAAATTGACACAATAGCACAGTACTGTACACATTGTAATTCATTCATTTCATTGCACCTAAAGGAACAGAATCCATGAAATTCAACAAAGCAATTGCTATAAGCGCGGGTGCCTGGGGCAATTGGCCGCGTTTATGCTGCGTGGAGTACAGCAGAGCACACGAAATTGGCGCTGTGAAGTTTTACAATAATGGCCGCTGCAGTTGTATATCATCCTGGATGGCCCTCCGACAACTTAAACATAACATGCTAAAAACAGAGCTCCTCATATTTCAGCCCAAACTTGGTCCCACTACCTCCTTCCACATTACTGTTGTCATACACCCAATAGCACAAACACCCTGCCTAGGGGTCACACTCGACTCCTCTCTCACATTCTCCTCTCACATTCAAAAGGTAGCTAAAACCTGTTGCTTTTTCCTCTGCAATATTGCAAATATACGCCCTATCCTCTGTTGCTCGACTGCTAAAACTCTGACACAGGCCCTTATTCTCTCCCGTCTCGATTACTGTAACCTCCTGCCTTCCTGCCTCTCACCTGTCTCCCCCACAATCTATCCCAAACGGTGTGCCAGAATCACTCTACTCTTTCCTAAATCTGTCTCAGCGCCTTTTCTGCTGAAATACCTCTCCTAGCTTCCTATCAAATCTCACATCTCACACTCAATTCTCCTCCTTTCTTTTAAAGCTTTACACTCTTCTGCTCCTCCTTACATCTCAGCCCTAATTTCTCACTATGCACCATCCCGACTCTTGCGTTCTACTCAAGGATGTCTTCTGTCTACCCCCTTTTGTAGCTAAAGCCCTTTCCCGCATTAAACCTTTCTCACTGACTGCCCTGCACCTCTGGAATGCCCTTCCCATCAATACCCGACTAGCACGCCTTTCCCCTCAAT
Source organism: Ascaphus truei (assembly GCA_036426205.1). Classification (NCBI taxonomy): domain Eukaryota; kingdom Metazoa; phylum Chordata; class Amphibia; order Anura; family Ascaphidae; genus Ascaphus; species Ascaphus truei. Next base: position 5,421,409 of record CM071586.1, read on the forward strand.
ACCCGACTAGCACCCTCTCTATCCATCTTTAACACCCACCTTAAAACACGCTCTCTGTGTTTCCTTTTGTCCTATGTTTATCTGTCCGTGGAGCCTGCCATCGCTGGATGATTTTGGAGGTGAGGAGAACCCCCAAACACAGTGGCTGCAAGAAGGAGAAGAATTTCTACCTTTGGAACTTTAGGAAGCACGAACACGGATTCAAACCTTCTTCTGCCGTTAGCATCGTGGCACTTGCTTGTCAGGATCCACCGCTTTTCTCCCCTTGAATTACGCTACACTGATAAGACTTCTTATCTAATATATATTCTTTTTATTATATTTTATATAAATTCAGTGGATATTTTAAGATCAATCTATATCATAGACCTGGTCCTATTTTTATTATTGCCATGTATGTAATTTATGTTTCACCACCCCATGTCCTCTCCACCCCCACTACCTACTGTGTTTTTCTCTCACCACTTCCCCTTTCTGTTTCTAACCTCACCACCCACTCTTTCCTTCCCCCATCTCCCTTACCCTTCCCCCTCTCTCCCATTCTTTATAGTAAAATCATGGCAGATCCAAATACCAGCCAATTTTTGAACTGCCTGAATAACAGATATAACAAAACTTTATTACTCAGTAAAATGTTCTCAGAAGAATATATCATTGAAGAAAATGTACTCAATCTTCCAACACAAATGACCAACTTGTACAAATTACTTGAAAAAGTGATCAGTTCCTGGTGGGATATGGCAACACTGAAAGAATACACCAAGTGTGGCCGTATACCAAGGGGTCTCAGAATATTAAAAACCTCAACTTATTGTCTGAGCAACCAAGAATCTGTATAGGAGTGGGAAAGAGTACTTGATAATTGTTCATTAGAACTTATTAGATTGCTTATTCTAGAAAGGAAGAAAGAATTGACAGAACTTGATACTAAAATAAGAAAAATCAAGAATGAGATACTACTCATACCCTGTTTAACTAAATTACCACAATTAGCAGAGGAAATTAACACTAAATTAAGAACATTTGAAAATCAAGTTATGCAAACCAAAAATAGGACATTTCTGCGAGACAAAGCAGACTATTCATTAAATAAACAAAGATCATGGGACATTACCCATGAATGGAAGAAAAAATGGAGGGTCAAATTATAAAGGAACCTAGACAACAAACAAATGAGTCCAGAAAAACATGAGATCAGAGAGATACAAATACATATGAAAATAGTGTTACCCATTAAACTATACACCAACCAAGAACACTTCGTGAATTTTAGAAACAAGTAACAAAATAACAAAAAAGAGATCGGATTCAGAAGAGGTAGATGAGGAGGAAGAAGGAGAAAAACAAGTATCCAAAAAACCATCCCAGATAACACAACAGTAGTTGCTAATGGGATTTTTAATCTATCTTCACTAATTATTGACAACACCCTTATGAACGTGTTAGGCTGCGCTTATAGTGCCGACGACAGCAAATTCATTGCTGACGCCGTGTGCACTTATAGAAAGCGTGACGCAACGGCGCAATGTATTGGTCGCGATCGCTGGAAGTCATCTCAATTTGATTTAACAGCAACCGTCACCTGACCGTCACCTGACCGTCGTGTCACCGTCTCCGTCACCGGCACTATAAGCGTAGCCTTAGGGAGAGGTTTGTCATTTGCTCCCACTAGCAATGTCAACAATTTTGATCTCTATGTGGGCCTTCAAAAGTTCATTAGAAAACTCACGCTCTGCAGACACTTTTCTACCAATACAAACAGTCAATCTACACCAGATACCTATTACACACTAGATATTGGCCCTTTTTCAACTAATGAACAAGCTGCCTTAGTTGACCTTATGGACTTGGTAGACCAAGGAAACACAGATAGTTGGGGACAAGCCCATTGTTAATTTGCAACATAAACCTACAGTAAATCCATTTTTTATCCCTACTACTCCAAAGGACAGTATATTGATATATTCAATAAATTGGTAGAAAATGACTTCATGGACCTCTTTCAATCTCATAACTCAAACCACCATGTTCAGGCCAACTTAACCATAAAAGAAAAAGTAGTTCTCAAAAATCTTAAGTCCAATATTAATATTATCGTTCGTGAGGCAGAAAAGGCAGAGGGACAGTATTGCAAAAAAAAATTGGATTACTGTAAGGAAGATGATAGGATCCTTTTGTATCCTATTTCTTATTGTAAATTAAAAAAGGATCCTACTGTGGAGTATTTGGCTGAGTTGAGGGCTATGCTTAGTGAAGCACGTGACTCAGGAGTTCTCTCCAAATTAGAGGTTAAGGACCTTTATCGTCCGACTCCCACCTTCTCATATTTTATCATTTGCCCAAAATTCACAAATCACTTTCTAATCCACCTGGGCAACCTATTATTTTGGGGATAGATTCTCTCACTGCCAATATATCTCACTATTTAGATTATTATTTACAACCATTGGTGCCCACACTACCTTCACATTTATTGGATACCACATCTTTGCTAACTCTTCTTGACACTGTCACTTGGGAACACACATATAAATTAGATATGTTACAGTAGATGTACAGGCACGTTACACTAGTATACCACATGATGGGGGCCTTAAAGCTGTTGAATTTTATTTATCACTGCATGGTACATTGCCACTTAAGCAACGTCAATTTTTCAGAATTCTATTGAATTTATTCTTAAACACAATTATTTTCTATTCAATCACAATTTTTACTTACAATTTTGTGGATGTCTTTATTTGTATAGCAGTTTTGAAGGATAATGCTGCACACACCAAAATAAATTCAAAGGTTGATACAAATACCGGTATTTGTATAGCGCCATTAATGTACATAGTGTTTCACAGTAGTAATACTGTACATGTGGTAATAATACAAATAACAAATAATAAAATATAAATAACAGGTCATGGGAATAAGTGCTTCAGACAAATGTAACATTTAGGAAGAGGAGTCCCTGCTCTGAGGAGCTTACATTCTAATTGGTATGTAGGAGAAACGTACAGAAACAGTTGGAGGGCATTTTGGTAAGTGCTTCTGCAGGGGGCCAAGCTTTATGTATCATGTGTCAAGTAATATCTACGGGGCTACTCATATGCTTCTTTAAGAAAGTATGTCTTAAGTTGGGTCTTAAAGGTGGATAGAGTGGGTGCTAGTCGGTATCAAGAGGAAGGTCATTCCAGAGGTGTGGGGCAGTCAGTGAGAAAGGTTTAAGGCGGGAGAGGGCTTTAGATACAAAGGGGGTAGAGAGAAGACATCCTTGAACAGAACGCAAGAGACGGGATGGTGCAAAGCGAGAAATTAGGGATGAGATGTAAGGAGGCGCAGAAGAGTGTAAAGATTTAAAAGTGAGGAGGAGAATTGCATGTGTGATACGGGATTTGATAGGAAGCCAGGAGAGCGATTTCAGCAGGGGAGACGCTGAGATAGATTTAGGAAAGAGAAGAGTGATTCTGGCAGCAGCGTTTAGGATAGATTGTAGGGGAGACAGGTGAGAGGGAGGAAGGCAGGACAGCAGGGGGTTACAGTAGTCGAGACGGGAGAGAATGAGGGTCTGAGCAACAGAGGAAAGGGCAAATCTTTGTAATATTGCGGAGGAAACAACGACAGGTTTTAGAGACATTTTGAATTTGAAAGGAGAATGTGAGAGAGGAGTCAAGTGTGACCCCTAGGCAGCATGCTTGTGCTACTGGGTGAATCATGGAACCTCCAACAGTAATATGGAAGGAGGTAGTAAGGCCAGGTTTGGGAGGAAGTATGAGGAGCTCTGCTTTTGTCATGTTAAGTTTAAGTCAGCGGAGGGCCATCCAGGATGATATCGCAGAGAGACATTGAGAAACTTTGGTCTGTACAGCAGGTGTAAAGTCGGGGTTGAAAAGTAAATTTGTGTGTCGTCAGCATAGAGGTGATATTTAAACCCAAGAGATGTGATTAGGTCACCTAGAGAAAGTGTGTACAGAGAAAAGAGAAGAGGTCCAGGACAGAACCCTGCAGCAACCCCACAGAGAGATCTATGGAGGAGGAGAAGGTGTTAGCAGAAGAGACACTGAAAGTACGATGGGAGAGGTAAGAGGAGATCCAGGATAGAGCTTTGTTATGAATACCAAGAGTATGAAGAATGTGGAGGAGAAGAAGGTGGTCCACTGTGTCAAATGCTGCAGAGAGGGCGAGTAATATGCGGAATACAAAACGTTCAAGGAGTTTGGAAGCAAAAGGCAGGAGGGAGACATGTCGATAGTTAGAAAGACAGGTAGGGTCAAGCTTGCTGTTTTTGAAAAATGGTATAATGGTTGCATGCTTGAAGGAGTAGGTAAAGATACCAGAATAGAGGGAGGTGTTAAATATGTGTGTGAGCATAGGGGTTATAGTAGGAACAAGATGTTTTAGGAGATGTGAGGGAATGGGGTCAAGAGGGCAAGAGGTAGAGGGAGAAGAGGAGATCAGTAGTGATACATCCTCCTCTGCGAGAGCAGAAAAAGAGTCATGGAAGGCAAGAGGAGAGTTAGGAAGCAGTGTAGGATGGGAGGAGCAAACAGAGTGTATGTTCTGACAAATGGTTTCCACCTTTTTCCTTGAAATAGTCAGCAAAGTCCTGAGGTGAAATGGAGGAAGAAGAGGCAGCTGAGGGTAGTTTGAGTAGAGAGTCAAAGACAGAGAAGAGTCGGCGTGGGTTACATTTGTGTGTGTTGAATAGTTAAGTAAAGTATGTTTGTTTAGCATGAGAGAGGGCAGAGTTGAAACAGGATAGCATACATTTGTAGTGAAGGAAGTCTGCGAGAGTGTGAGATTTCCTCCAAAGGTGTTCAGAGGAACGAGTGGGGGAGCGCAGCATGTGAGTGTGGGAATTTAGCCAGGGTTTGGGGTTAGAAAGGTGAGGGTGGCAGAGAGAAAGTGGGGCATGTATATCAAGAGAGGAGGATAAGGCAGAGTTGTTGTTCCTGACCAGGTTGTCAGGGTCTGTTGCAGAACTGAGAGAGGAGAGGGAGAAGTGTAAAGCGGAATCAAAGGCTGGTAGGTTAATAGAGCGCAGGTTTCTGCAGAAGCGAGGGGTAGATGGAGATGGAGAAGGGGAGAAACGAGATAGAGAAAATGAGATGAGGTGATGGTCAGAGAGAGGAAATGGAGAAATCAGAGAGAGAAAAGTTTTTTGTGAAAACTATGTCTACAGTGGCCATCCTTGTGGGTGCTAGCTGCAGTCACTATTGAAGGCCAAAGGAAGAGGTTAGAGAGAGAAAGTGAGAAGCCCCAGGGAGAGAGGGGTCATCAATGTGGCAGTTGAAGTCCCTAGGGAGAAGAACAGGGGAGTCTGAGGAGAGAAAGAAAGAGAGCCAGGATTCAACAAGAGAGAGAAAGGCAGAAGGGGGATGAGTAGAGATAGATGGGCGATAGATGACCACCACATGGACAGGAAGAGGAGAGAAGATCTGGATAGTGTGAACCTCAAAGGAGGGAAAAGCAAGCGAGGGAGGAATAGGAAGGGTTCGGTAAAGGCAGAGTGGAGAGGATTAGCCCCATGCCTCCACCCCTGCCATCAGGGAATGGAGTGTGGGGGAAGGAAATGCCACCATAGGAGAAGGCAGCTTCCAGAGCAGAGTCAGACTGAGTGAGTGTGAGGATTCGCCATCCTGGCGGTCGCAGACCATCTCCTCACCCCAACAAGCCTTCCGTGACAGACACTCAGGATGCACGGTCTCGTGGTCCCAGTACGCGTGCGTGCACGGACCGTGCGTGGCCTAATTCCCCATCCGAGGATTCCACCCCTGCCCCCCACTCTGACGCACGACGGGTGCGTTCGGCCAGCCTCCCTGCTGACGCGTGGTCTAAGCCCCGCCTCCGTTCTGGTGATGAGCAGGACCGGTGTGGGAGTGACGCGCACCCTCGACTCTGCCCCCTGACCTTCATGACGCGCGCGGGTCGGCGGGTAATTGGTCCTGCCCCCTTTTGCTCTAAAGATATTCAGAATCGGCGTCGGAGTGACACGCGCTCCAGGCTCCGCCCCCGGACCTCCGTGACGTGCGCGGGTCAGCGCGCAAGCAGTTCCTCCCCCATCCCCGAATAGGCTGTGTCATAGGGCGCACCTGTGTGCACCAGCAGCATATCGGTGCTAACTTACTGGTTCCGCCCTGGCTGGCTATTGGAGGCTTTGCCTTTATATACATTCAGTTTGCTCTCATTCCTTGCTGAGCATAGTCTAGTGTGACGCCATGCCTTGCTGTGACCTTGTCTTGCCTTGCTGATTAGCCTCTTGTTGCCTACCTGGCTTGTCTTTTGGATTCTGCACCTCTCCTGATCCGACTACGAACGACCATTCTCCTTTCTCCAGTCCTGACCTTGGCTAAGTACTCCAACGATCCAATACTTTCCTATCCTGAACCTGGCTACGTACCCCGACTATCCGTTACTCTCCAACCCTGAACTTAGCTACACACTCCGACGATCCGCAACTCTCCAATCCAGACCTGGCAAGTACTAACACTATTCTCCAATCTTTAACCCTGACTTGGCTTGAACAACTACTCTACATCCTAGGTGCTCCCGCGTCGCTGTGGGTCAGCGTTAACCTATTCCCTACCTTAGCACCGTGGTCGCGCTTCGTTTGTGGTGAGCTATGCATTACAGTGAGCCAGGTCTCAGTTATAGCAAATAGGAGCAGAGACTGATAGAGAAAGAAGTCATGCACAGAGAGGAAATTGTTAGAAAGGTAATGAGCATTCCAAAGGGCACAGGAGAAAGGGAGAGAGGAGGGAGGGTGGAAGGGGATGGATATGAAGTTGGAGGGGATGGCACCAAAGAGAGTAGAAGTTGCATTTGACAGGCGAGGGCGAGAGCAAGTAGAAATAAGGCAGAGACCAGGATTGGGAGAGTTATCCCCAGAAGCAAGGAGGAGAAGCATGGAAAGAAAGATAATGTGTGAGGATGATTTGTAGGGGTGTGTTTTAGTGCAAGGGATATAGCTGTGTGGTGTCAGAGGGCGCAGGTAAGAAAGGATTTCATGTGAACTGAGAAGTGGTGAAGAAAGGAGAGATGGAGATATATGAATAGAGTTGGAGACATGGGGCTGGTAGAAGAAATGTGTACATTGAAAAGAAGTGAGGCCAGATAAAATATAAATATTAACAGTGTCATGGCAGCAGTAGTTTTGTGCTGAGATGTGTGGTCTGGGATAGAAATTGTCCACCTTTCCAACGTAGTTCACATCCAGGATTGAGGGCCAGTAGGTGTTCTGTAGTCCCATCGTTTCCCTCCTATTGAACACCCTGTTAAACTCCACACTGCTTGCCACTTAGAACGGACCACTTTGAAGCTTGGGCTGCATACACAGCTAGGGCTGTCCGGTGGAGCTGCCCCTTGATAGTTCGCGGTCAGTGAAATTGAAAGTGGGGCGTGCTTTGACTGCACACATACGGGGCTTACAAACCTGGAAGTGGATGGTCTTCACCGAGCTTTAGCTAATCACAGCGCGTGGGAATTACAGCTATGTGTTATGTGTATTATTTGTTATTTATATTATTGTCACGTGTATTACTGCTGTGAAGCGCTATGTACATTAGTGGTGCTATATAAATAAAGACATACATGCATACATACATGGAGTCTGTCCCTCCCCCCGCAGGGTGACACAGTGACACAGACAGAAGGGAGCTATGGGCCTGTCCCTCCCCCCACAGGGTGACACGGTGACACAGACAGAAGGGAGCTATGGGACATGGACCCTGTACCTCTCACCGCAGGGTGACACAGTGACACAGGCAGAAGGGAGCTATGGGACATGGAGTCTGTCCCTCCTCCAACAGGGTGACATGGAACAATGCATGTGATGTCCCCGTAGTATTAAGCAGGCAGGCAATATTTGTCCTCTTATTACCTTCAGGAACAATGTTTCTGGCTTTTGCCCAATTTCATTGAATCACAGATAACATTATGCTTCATTCATTCACTTGACCCTTTAGGCACTTACACATATTTCACTAAGTACAGTCCATGGCTCAACAAGAAATCATATGCATTTACTGTAGGTACAGTACAGTATGTACAGTATAACTTTATTTATATAGAGCCATCCATGTACATAGCACTTTACAGCAATGCACGTGACGTAATAGGAATAAGCTCTTCATACATGAAAGTGGACAATAGAAAAAGGAGTCCCTGCCATGAACAGCTAACAATCTAAGTGGTAAGTAGGAAGAATTTACAGAGAGGGTGTTCTGGTAAGTGTTTCTGCATGGAGCCAAGTTAAAAACATCTGAGATGTATAGTATCAGTCAGTGGGGCTACACAAATGCTTCATTAAAGAGGTGCATTTTAAGATGGGTGGAGAGAGAGGGCGCTAGAGATGGGATTTACCTGGACCAGGTTGGCAGGTTTGAATCATTTTTTTGGTCAAAAGATGCAACTAAATTACTTCCTTGTTATTAGACGGAGGCTGAAACTGCAGAATTTCCCTAATAAATGGCGAGCCAATTGCGGAGGAGCGAAGGTTTGTGTATTTGTACAATTGTTTTTAGCAGTGAAACTTTGATGCACAATACAAATTCAAATATGACCCAAATACTTAAGCCCAGTGCTGGCGTGATGGTGGTGCCATCGATGCCACTGCACCGAGCCCCATGGGTACAGAGGCCTCACTCTCTTCCACCCAACAATTAAACTGATTGTCAGTGGAGAGCACGGTTCCCTCATCATGGCGCAGCCACGTCAAATGGCGTCGTGTTGCCATGACACTGGGATGTCAAGTGACAGATGGTTATCATGGCAACACGACACCATTTGACATCGTGGCACCATGATGAGGGACCCTGCAGGAGGAGATGGCGACGGAGAAGGTAAGAGTCCATGCACCACATTTCTTGCACTTAACCCCACAATATTCCCAGCCAGAAAGCTTAAACCCCAATATCTCTGAAACCAACACCATGCAAATTCACTCTTTTATGAAACAACTGGAAACCAATTACACAACATATTAACGATTATTACATTCTGGCGTTGATCAATGATGATAAAATGAAAATGTATTTATTTATTTATAAATGTTTTACCAGGAAGCAATATATTGAGAGTTACCTCTCGTTTTCAAGCAGGTCCTGCACACAGAGTTATGATGACAAATACATGGTTACATTAAGTGAACAGGGCTATACATTGTGTATAAAGACATTGCAAGAACAGTTCAACATATTTTATCTTTTAGGTATATGTAACAGTTACAGACCAGATTAAAATGTGAGTCAGCTTTAGTTTTGTAAGAATTTAGACTAGTAGCGGCTTTGAGAGTCTCAGATAGATTGTTCCTGGTGTGAGGAGGAGGAACGGCCAGATAATTTGTTGAACCTTGGGACCGCGAACAATCGTTTGTAGTCAGATCTCAGGTGATAAGTGCTGCGTGTGGTAAGGGTGAGGAGCTTGTTCAGATAGTAAACATAATTATGCCCCTTTATAAAGCATTAGTAAAACCACATCATGAATTTGGAGTACAATTTTGGGCACCGCTCCTTAGAAAAGACATTATGGAACTAGAGAAAGTGCAGAGAAGAGCCACCAAATTAATAAAGGGGATGGAAAATCTGATTTATGAGGATAAACTAGCTAAGTTAGATTTGTTTACATTACAAAAGAGGCATCTAAGAGGGGATATCATAACTATATACAAAAATATTCGGGGACTGTACAAAGAGCTTTCAAAAGAACTATTCATCCCAAGGGCAGTACAAAGGACCAGGGTCATCCCTTAAGGTTGGAAGACAGGAAATTTCACCAGCCAGAAAGGAAAACCTCATCTGCCATTTACCTGCCCAAGTTTCCAGTCTATCCAAGTCCTTCTGGAGAAAAATTACATTCTGCTCTGAAACCTACTACCTTACATAATTTAGTGTCATTAGCAAGGATGGAGACTTTGCTCTCTATGCCAACCTCAAGGTCTCGTTAATAAACAAGTTAAATGACCTTAGCCCAACCTGAAAAAGTTGCATTTATGATATCCCTCTTTTTTTACAGAGTCCAATTTGCTTTATTTTGAACAGTACAACAACCTCTTGTTTGGAACTGCATCAAAAGCCTTTGCAAAATCTAAGTAGACCACATCAACTGCATTACCCTGGTCTAAATTCCTTCTTTCCTCCTCAAAAGAAACTAATAAGGTTAGTTTGGCATGACCTATCCTTCATAAATCCATGCTGACTATTACTAATTATTTTGTTTCCCATTAGCTATTCCTAAATATTATACCATATTAAGGGGGTCATGCACTAAGCTCCGTTAAGTAACTTTAAGAGCGCAAAATGCTCTTAGAAAGTGATGTTGCGCTGAACACGATGCACTAAGCAACGTAAACAGGCACTTTGCCCTCTAAGGGGGTCATGCACTAAGCTCCGTTAAGTCACTTATAGAGCGCAAAGTGCTCTTAGAACGTGATGTTGCGCTGAACCCGATGCACTAAGCAACGCAAAAAGGCACTTTGTGCTCTAAAACTGACTTTTTTCAGGATTTTTTTCTAAGTCCAACTTTGCTCGTTCGTAACCCTGTTTGCGTTAAATTCTGCCCTTAAGTGGGATGCGCTAAGTAACGCAACCTTAGCATACGCGAAAGTTGCATTGATCAGAACACGTCAGCTCGAGGTAGACGCAAAAAAAGCTGGACTTAGAAAAAATTATTGCTTTTCATTTTTGCATGCGCGAAACCCATACAACAGGGCCGCGGGTGTCCCCGGCTGACCCCGCAGGAGTCCCCGAGGGAGCCCGGGGTGTCGCGCGGGTGTCTCCGGCTGACCCCGCGGGCGTCCGGGGTTCCTGGGCTCACCAAACGGGGGTCCCCACGGGAGTGCTGGGGTCCCCGCGGGTACCCCGGGACTCCCGCGGGGACCTCGGGACCGCCGCGGGGACCCCTGCGGTACCAATGTTGCACCTCCAAAAATAAAAACAATATATATAACTAAATACACCCCCCTAACACATACTAAACAGTAATGGGCAAAATTACTATTATCCACATATGGATAATAATGCATTTGCCCATTTTAAATACATATAAATTACAATAAATACAGTAAAAACATATTACACTTACCTTTTACAGGCACCCACGATGAAGGCCGTCTTCATCCTCATCTTCATCCTGCCCATGTCTCTCCGATGCTGCAAAACATACACAAGAATAAAAACAGCCAATGTAATGTCCCCTAACCCCTTAATCACCATAGCAATTATTAACCGCTACAGTCATTAAGGGGTTAACCCACCCTCACCCACCACTTGGGAGGCCTACATACCCTCCCCCACTAATCCCCCACCCCGTGAGGCCTAACCACCCTCACCCACTACCCAGCTGGGAGGCCTATCCACATACCCTTGGGGACAATACCCCCTTCCCCCACCCCCAGTACCCACAATAAAAACAATACACTACCCCACAATAAACATCATTCTATTTATTAAATACATAACCCACCCCCTGTGCCCCCCCATAAATACATGATTTATTCTTTTACATACAGGGTTCATACCCCAGGCCCACGGGAGTCCCCGGTGGGCTTGACGGGTTACCTCACAGACCTACAGGTTACCAGCATCATGTTTCACACAGGGTTTGGAGGCCTGTTGGTGGGTCCCGCAAGGCGCCATAGCCCACCAGGTGGTCTCCGCTGGCCACCGTGGGCCACAATGGGGTCCCCACGGTAGGCCTGTGGATGTCTGGGGGCCCCGGGTCAGACCCACAGGTGTCTGAGGGGCCTCGGGTGGTTCCCACGGGGGTCTGGGGACCCACGAGTGGTCCCAACGGTTCCGCGGTGCCCCCACAGATGTGTGGCCACCGGTTCTTCTCCACAGGTGTCCCCCATGGACCCGCCAGCCTGTTACCCGTGAGAAGCCAGAGGAGACCTCAGGTGGTCTCCAGAGGCCTCTCGCAAACCAAAAGGAACTAAACCTGTATGTAAAAAAAATAAACTGGGCCTATACATTAAATACATACATTCACCCCCCCCCCCCCCCCAACACATACAGTACAATAATGTGCAAAATAACTATTATCCAGATATGGATAATAGATTATTTGCCCATTATGAAACACATAAAACATGCATAAATCAAAACATGAATTTTTAATATTAAAATCACCACATTGCATGTTAAAATAAATCCAGCAGTAATTGTAAATATAAACCAACAAACCAGCAGCTACACAAATGTATATGAAATATCACACAATTGTATTGAGTGTGTACATGATGCAATTAATCTGTGCATCATGTAACACTATGCAAAATATATGTAACAATAAAATACACTATGAACAATGTCCCCTAACCACCAATGCCATCATGAAAATCAAATAGAAACAAAGCAACATCGATACAATTACCATCAATCAATTAATGCATTTCTTAAAACAATTACAATACAATACAAATCAATTATACAATTCCCTATTCAATTCCTAAAGCCAAACCATTGCCAAAAGAATTCTAAATGAAAGTAATCACCATCATTCTAATCTAACTACCAGAAAGAAGCCATTAAAAATAACCTGTAACTAAATACAATTTACATTATTCACACCAATGACAAAATAAAGCTGATAAATACATTAGCCATACATGAAAAGAACATAAACATTAGCAAAACAATCAATTATTATCCCTGTATGTCTATCCATATAGATAGATATACATAACATACAGGGGCAATAATAGAGCATAAAAAACAATGCATTTGCATACAAAAATCACATAGAATACACCCATTCAGTGTCCGTGAATGTATGTATATACATAGATCAATCACGGGCATTAAATGGGACTGAAAAAATAAAAGACATGAATCAAAAATAAAAAAAACCTGTAAAAGTAAAAATAATACACTTTTCTTTTGTTTACTAACCATTAGATGCCCACACACCGAAATCCAGGCGACCCGGAAGCACTGGAACCAATCCAGGGTAATCATAAAAAAAAAAACCTGTAACCCCTAACATAATACACTTACTGTATATGCACATCAATGATACTATAGGCATGAATGTATTTTTAATAATATTGTACAGTGAGCAGGGGGTTCCCTGAGCCACAAATCAAAGCTCAAGGGACCCCCTGCTCCTGCACAATATTATTAAAATACAGAAATACTGCTTCATTACCATAGCTGATAGCTGCTAGGGCAATGAAGGGTTAAGGCAGAATAGCATGTTTATTGGGGACATTTGCCCCCAATAAACATTACAATAACCAACATACAGTACACCCCCTGTGTATTTAAAATACAGGGAACCCCCTGCTCACTGTACAATATTATTAAAAATACATTCATGCTGCTTCGTTACCATAGCACATAGCCGCAAAGGTAAGGAATTAGTGTTTATTTATATATGTGTTTTATTCATACTGTAGATGTGCAGAGGGTCTCCGGAGCTGACCCGCTTTGGTTTTAGGTCCGGGGACCCCCTTGTTCCTGAGATACAGGCCCCTTTATGGGGTGCCGGTATCCCTCTGCTTTGTTTACTGTTAGGACCAATATGTCAGGCCAGAATCTGCACTCATGTTAAGCTTCCATATTGTCTGATCATAACTAGTTAAGATTCTGTAGTCAGCCTTTTGCTGAAATATAATTCCTAAATGCACTCAGTTTCTGCTAAATTACATTTCTTTTCTTCCTGCTAAGGATATTGCTAAGATACTTTTGTGTTGTCAATTTCCTGCTGTTTTAGTTAGAATACAATAAACTGGTTCAAACCAAGAAGCAAAATAGTGTAATATAGTTGCTAAAGATTCAAGGTCTCTTTTGATAACAGACAATGAATAAGCTATGTATTCGGACATTGCTTGTATTGGGAAGACACGTCCCAAAAGTCACGCCACTAATATGTCCTGCCCCTAAATCACGCCTCTAATCAAAGCTACGCCCAAGACACGCCTATGATACACCTATGTTACGCCTATGTTACGCCTCTAACAAATATCTTTTTTTTTTCTGTATAAAAGTCATTACCCTATGAGTAATAAATTGAGACAAAGGATTTGAAACCTGGCTTGCGTTACGTTTCATTTCGTTCGTCTACCAGGCCTGAAAGTTCATCAAAGATCGAAGATAACAGTGGCAGGGTGTGAAAGCTTCTCGGAGAAGTCTGCTGCACAATGGTGCAGATGGTGTATCCAGTCACAAGGCTTCAGTTTTCTTGGCAGAGGAAAGGCTCCTCTCAGTTCTGAAGCATAGGCGAGGAAATTTAGGTTTTCCTTCATTTACATTCCGCGGTCACGTGATCGGGACCTTTAAATGCAGAGGGATACCGGCACCTCATAAAGGGGCCTGTATCTCGGGAAGCAGGGGGTCCCCGGACCTGAAACCAATGAGGTTCAGCTCCGGAGGCCCCCTGCACATCTACACTATGAATAAAAATGTATTTTAAATCATTTTTAATGTGCCAATGTTTGCGCAGAGAGAGCATCGAATCTCTCTGCTGCAAACACATCTCGCCCCCGCCGGCCTATAGTATCATTGATGTGCATATACAGTACTGTATGTGTATGTTAGGGGTTATAGGGGGTTGTTGTTATACAGTATATATATATATACTGCATTACAATTCATGAATTTCTGGGGACGGCTTCTCGGCTTCAAAGACAAGAGCTCGCAAACGCCCCCATGAGTTTTTACACGGCATTGCAGTATTGCAGACAGCGGGAATAAAATGTTTAAATCACAGTCACGAAAATAACGCAATACATCCCGGGCGAAAACGACACAAAACCGCACATAACCGGGATAATCTGAAATTCGCGGAGCTAGCCGAGTTAGAATAAAGTTGTTCGCCACTGTAACTATCTTGATACAATCTATCCTTCATATATCTATGGATTATTATCATGACTGGCTAGGTTGTAACTCTATAATATTGCTAACGCACTACTATACATCCTGTAGATTGTTGTTGTATCCAGGTACACATGGATTTATTGCATCCTATTTGACCCTATATCCACCACAGGGGATTTTATACACACCTTGTATATATTTCACCAATTTGTATATACCGTATATGTTAATACATTTTTATTGTTTTTGAGTACATTTTGAGAGTGGTTGCCATAAGGTGACTTGAGTATTACACTGGGAGACCACTGAGTCCTCCTTATACAGTATTCTGTATACACAGCTGAGTGCAATTATACGGAAACCTTTTTTGTTTTCCTATCTTGGGAAAACATTTACAGCATGTGCTCTATATTGATCAATTTTTCATTTGCAACTCAGCTGTATTACTCATTTATAATACACACTAATGATTATTAGGTTGTGGCAGGACACCTACAGTATTTGTTCTATTGGTATACAGTACAGTACTGTAGGTTACCACATTGATATTCAAACTGTTTATTGCCTTACTGTGTATCCTTAAGCATATTTCATGTAATGCATATTTATGCTGTTTAAACACAAATGACTGTAGTACTTTATTTACAGTACTACTGTAAGTTTATTTAATTTACTGGTAGAGTAAAACGCGAACACACCAATTGGTATTTATAAAAATAATGTTTATTTTTCAAGTAAGAATCAAATAAAAAAGAGTAATACAAAAATACAAGTCACCTCTTCTTTCAAGTGAATAATAATATATATATATTTTCTTATTTGACCTGGCTGGCTGTTCTTAGATGTCTTGTTCTGTTAATGATAGAGACAATATTAAATATTGACCTGCACACCACCAAGAGTAATAACCACATTTTATTTAAAAAAAACCTGTTTTGTGGGTGGGGGGGGGGGGGGGGGGGAGGCGGGGGGAGAAAAAGCATGCGTGTCATGGCATTTCTGTACATGTATGTCATAGAAGAAATTGGAGATAAATGTTCTACTGCACATTATGAAATCAGGATATTTTGGGGGGTTGGGCATGGGGTGCAGTTGTACCAGGTGCATTTTTATGGTTAAATAAATTAAACATGTAGTCCTCCCCGTAGCCATTGGGGTTCCAGGCAAGTACCCTTTTATGCCTCAAAAATGCATTTATGTTGTCTTTCACGGATTTTACAATAAGCGATGTCAGAGTGTAATGAGATCTGATTTAGTCCAGAGTATTTTTTGTAAATTCAAAGGGAGCGCTTTCTTGCCCAGCTTGCCATCATAATTCACTCATTTAATGCACTGAAGGTACAGCTCATAATTGACGTGGTGTTTCATAATGAGAAGGGCAAACCTTTCCATTGCCTCTGTTTAAGTATTTCTCCGTATGCTGTGAGGGAGGTCATTTAGCGTGATATTTGGGAACGTGATCGGCTCAGGTCGCATCACCGGTGTTATTTGCAGCTTTACTCTCCTTGGTGCAGTGGGTGGTGGAGCGGATTTGCTTCTGTCAGTAGGTGAGGGTACATGCTCCGGAAGGATTGGCATCTCCAGTGTCATTTGCAGTTGCACCCTCCTGGGTGCAGCGGTTGGTGGAGCGGGTGTGCTTCTTGCTGTGGGTGAGGGTAGATTGTCTGGGACGATGCATTCCTCCTTGCATACCTGTGCAATTACCGGGATTGTCATCGGCTCGGGTGGGCCTCCGACGGTGTGGATTTTCTTGGCGCCATGCAGGTCAACTCCGGTGATGGAGAGGGTGCACAGGGTGGATGTGGACCCTCCTGGTTGTCCACCTGCATCTGAGATAAAGGGGCTGGAACAGCAAGCAAAAAATAGAGCCCTGCGATGTTACTCTCAATGTTGTCCATGTAAGCCTCTTCATCCTCTATAAAAGAAGATCCAACTTGTCCTCCACTCTTTCCCTGAATTGTTGTTTTGTGTTGCAAGGTATTTCGTTGGCACTTAAAGCTTCCAGAATGCGCCCAAGGGAGCTGGAGCTGATAAAAAGTGTCAGGTTCCCACCTAATTAGGCTTCAAAATGGCTGGGTGATGGGAGGGTCCTTCTGCTTGGGCATTAATGGGGTGGGATTCATCTTGTTCAGACTTGTCTCCAGTTGTGAGGGGGCCTTCTGCTTGGGCATCAATTGGTGAGATTCGTCTTGTTCAGCCAAGGCTTCGGTTGTGAGGGTGCCTTCTGCTTGGGCATCAATGGGGAAGGGTACTTCTTGTTCGGCTTTGGTGGGGTGAGGGTCATCTGGTTGGGCTTCGGTGGGTACAATTTTCTTTCTTATGATGTTTCCCAGATTCTTCTTTGTATAGCCAGGATTCTTTGCCTTTGGAGCTTTTGGTGCTGTTTCTTTGGGCACCTTTGCATTTCGCTTGGAAACAGCTGCCACCTTTCTCTTTCTTGTGACCGAGAGAACAGCAGTAAGATGCTTGCTACATCCATAGAATCGGGGAATATCCATGGCAGAGGATGAAGCACAATACAGTATCTGGACAACAGTTGGTTCAGATAGAGATCAGTGTGTGTGAGGACGTGTGATGGAGCGGCCTCGTCTGTATGGTCAGAAAAGAGCTTACACACCACTTTCTTGCCATGAAAAATGCTTTATTTCATTTACCAGGGAAGCAGGTTTAGTTGCACAGGGAATAAAGCAATGAAAGTAAATGGCATATGTGTAATGCATAGCTCAACACAAAGGAAGCGTGACCATGGGGCTGAGCTAGGGAATTGAGTAACGCCAACCCACGGGCGAGCCTAGGATGTAGATTGGTTGGTCAAGCCAGGTCAGGATTGGAGATGTAAGAGTAGTGGGGTACTTGCCAAATTAAGGAGAGGAGAGTTGCGGATCGTCAGGGTGGATAGCCAGGTTCAGGATTGGAGAGTATCGGATCGTTGGAGTACTTAGCCAAGGTCTGGACAGGAGACTGGAGAATGGTCGTTCAAGCCGGATCAGGAGTATTGAGAAGCGAAGTCCAAGATACTAGCAGGGTCAGGCAACAAGAGGTTAACAGGCAGGCAAGGTCTCAGGAATGGAAATGCAGCAAGGTTTGGCATCACACTAGACTATGCTCAGCAATGAGAGAATACAGCAGGAAGGTCTATATAGGAGGACCCTCCAATAGCAAGCCAGGGTGGAACCAGGAAGTAGAATCTAATAGGCTGCTGGTGCACACAGATGTGCCCTATGATGCAGCCTGATCAGGAATGGAGGCGGGACTGATTGCGCCAACCCGCGTGCATCACGGAGGTCCAGGGGCGGAGCCTATAATGTGCATCACTCCCTCGCCGGTCCTGTCAATAATCAGAGCGGGGTGGAGCTTGGAACGCACGTCAGTGGGGAGGCTGGCCGAACGCACCTATCGGGCGTCAGAGCGTGGGCGGAGTCAGAACCCGCGGATGCAAATTCAGATCGCGCAAGATTCGCGTGCGCGTAACCGGACCAGACGAGTGTGCATCTTGGGCGTCCGTCGCGGAAGGGCCAGCAAGGTGAGGAAATGGTCCACGGCCACCAGGATGGCGATTCCTCCTAATATGTCTGCAACAAATGCAATAGTCCTTAGTTCCAGGTGCACAACAGGGAGTTCAGGCTCTCCCCTCAGCCTAGCACTCTGCAACCTATTTCCTCCCAGATTGAAAGCAAAATGACAGCCTGGAAGAAATCTGTTGTCTTCCTTTTAAACCTTCCCTTTCCAATCAGCTAGCAGACCTACCAGCTAGGGTGTGGTTGTATTTGGTCTGCTAAAGTGAGAGAGTTTTTTAACCTCTTGTATACTCCCTCACAGGGAGGCTGTGCAATTTTGATCACCTTTTATGCACAGTATCCCACACTCGATGGTACAGGTGTAAAAAGTAGGCATTAACGCTACAGTACATGATAAAAACTGTAAAGAACAGTGCATACATTAACTGTGCTTCATTTCTTTTCTATAGCCATGCGAGAAAATTTATTTTAAATGAGCTCAGCATGAGAGTACGGGAAGTTTACAATAAACCTGGTGATAATCTAAGCCTGATTAGCTAGATGGGGCTTCGAGGTACAGTATCTCATAACTGTCTGCTATCATGCTCATGGAAAGACTAAAATTATAAAGAGGATTCACCCCGTTAGAACAGAGTAAGTACTGTACACACTTGTGCTTGTAATCTTTGTATTGAGAACTATAATGATAATATGTTTTGTTTCTGTTCTTTGTAATTCTTATTTGGACTCTGAAAAGAGAATTTAGAAAAAAACATGCGAAAAATGTCACAAAATTCGTTGAAAAGATGTATCCATAGTCATATTTCAATACATTCCTGTGAAAAATTAGTATGCACAATGACTGTATAATCTTTTATATTTTGTTACAACTGTATGCTGGCAAAGCAGCTTTTGGATGAGATTAGCAATGCAAATGATGAACGTTGTGCATCAGATGTTAAGGAGGTTATGCAGAAAGATCATAACCTGACAATATCTGAGTCCAGCATCAAGAAAATGAGATGCGAATTGGGCTGGAAGTATACAGTAGGCGTGTCAAGTAAAGGGTTTTATTGTGATATTGTATAATGCAATAGTGTTGATCAGTATGCCCTATTACGATTTTACAGTACTGCACCTGTACAATTCTATCTTGTCATTACAGAGTGTATTCAATGATAAAGGAGCCCAACAAGATTAAGAGAGTCGAGCAAGCGCAAGCATGGATCGATAGTGGGGAAACTTTTCAGGATGTCATATTTTTGGATAAGACGTCAGTGGCCCTGGAAAGATTTAGCATTTTTGCCTTCTCCCAAAAAATCGTCTAGCCCTAAAGCCTCGGCCCAAACACCCATTCAAGGTCCATGTGTGGGTACTATCTCAAGACTTGGAAGAGGGCCCATTATAATATTTCACGGTAAGTCTCTAATTTTCATTTTTGTTAATTGTTCAGTTGATTTTACAAAACAACAAGTTGTAATGTAGAGTAATGTACTGAAATTAAGCAGCAATGTACTGTACAACCATTAAGAGCTTACTGTTGTGTCATCTACTGTACTTACTGTAATAATTTACTGTAAGCCATAATGTACATGAATTTTTATTTTTGCTCTCTGTACAGGAATCATGGATAAATAGTTTTTTCAAGGTGTGATTATCGACCCTATAGTTGAATATACAGGTAAACCCCGTTATAGCGCGACCCGTTATAACGCGAATTTGGTTATAACGCGGTTTTCACGTGGCTCCCGTTTGTTTTTAATTATTTTTTTTTTTAAATTACAATGTTTTTTTTTTTTTGGGGTGGTCGGGCAAAATCTGGACAAAACATCCCCCCCCTGCTCACAGCCCCCCCTTTCTCAAAGTACACCCTGCTCACACAGTACCCCCCCTGCTTACAATACCCCCCCTCTCTCACAGTATCCCCCCCTGCTCACAGTACCCTCCTGCTAAAAATATCCCCCCTGCTCAAACAGTAACCCCCTCCCTACTCACAGTAACCCCCTTTTCAAACACGGTGTTCACACGGTGTTCTGTGGGCGCTCTGTGCACTCGCTGCACTCGGTGGGGCTTGTGAGATGTGGGCTGCCTGTTCCCCCTGTTCCTCTGCAGTTCCGTTCCAGCCGGGTCATGTGACGTCACGGCACATGGCTCATGTAAACAAAGCAGGGACGCCACAGTCTCTTTGAAAGCCGATCCCATGCACATGCGCAGTGTGATCATAACA
The DNA here is from genome assembly GCA_036426205.1 of Ascaphus truei. Lineage (NCBI taxonomy): Eukaryota > Metazoa > Chordata > Amphibia > Anura > Ascaphidae > Ascaphus > Ascaphus truei. Next base: position 5,441,937 of record CM071586.1, read on the forward strand.
CAGCAGTGATATGCTGGGCATTCCTAACACTAACAGAGACAGAGAGCAGAGCTGCCAGATGCCAGGTAAGAACTGTGTGTGGTTGCCGCTGCCCCACCGGGTCTGGGAACACTGGGAGAGTTCTCAGCTTTCCTTCTGGCAGACGCGGTAGCAGTGATGCAGCGGCCATTTTTTTTTTTTTTAATTTTGCAGCGGCCATTTTGTTTTTTCGCGACCCCGTTACTAATGCGGTGGTCTCGGGTGGACCCCAAGGACCGCGCTATAACGGAGTTCACCTGTATTACGTCTAAATTCCCATCTGGTCATCATTTCTTCCAGGATAATGACCCAAAACATAGTGCCTCGGTTAACCATATTCTGTCATGCAGTATCAATTGGGTTAGAATCCCACCTGAGTAAGTGCTGTATTGTAACTGTTTGTCGTTGTTTTAAACTGTTTTTATCTTTGCTCTTAAATCGCTGTTTTCCCCCCCTGACATTGCAGACCACCAAATTTGAACCCTATAGAACTGGTGTGGCATGAAATGAAACATCACCTGAGGAAATTTATGAAGCCAGAGAACAAGGATGAACTTGTTAAAAGGATATATGGCTTCTTGGAAAAAAATCTTTCTGTAGCAAGACGCAACAACTACATTATATAAATCACATTAGCAGTGTTTTGCCCGTTCTTTTACAGCATAAAGGTCTTGCAACAGGCATGTAGTAAGTTATTCATCACATTACAGTATTTTTTTCACTATGTGCCAAAATTGATTCTCCTATTTACGTGAAAAATTAAAAAAATCAGTATTAAACTTTTTTGTGTCATACAGTAAACTGTATGCATGCGTGTGAAGGATGAGTGAAACATTTCAATGTGAAATTCCTAATTGCTAGTCAATGGTGAGGTGGGGGCGGGGGGATGATAAACAGTGGCTTGAGGAGCCAAGCAGCCGCAAATAATTAAATGGTACAAAAAACAAAACATTGGGGGACAACATGAATAAAGTACTGTTGAGTACAGTACTGAACTTTAAATACTATACAGTATGTAGCATGCATTTAATAACCATTAAACTGTAGTCTGGCTGGCTACAACTGTTGTGAACTCTTTCAAATGTTACTAAAAGGGACATTGAATAAACAACAATTATTGTACCTTAATTGCTTGCATGAGATCCCCCCCCCTAATTATATAAATGTGTGTGTATTATCTATATGTGTATGTATGTATACAGAGAAAAGCAGTTGGCACACAAATATTCAGGCAGAGCACAGATGCTTATCCCATATGTATAAGGTAGAGATAGTTACCAGATGGATGTCCAGAAATGCGAGACAGCACACTGCAAGTTGTAATCCAGACACAAAAATTGGTCAACACGGAGGGACCTTCATCAGGGTTATGATGTGGTCAAGTGCCCGTGACCCTCCTTATTTATCCCAACCCCCAGTGCAACAAAGAAAATGAACCAATCACCAGACACCAATTAACCTACATCAGCTGTATAAAATACAAAAAGAACCAATGCCCATAGTTAATCAAATAAACCCCACCTGCATCCAGATGGTGACAAATAAAATAGCTATGAGATAACACGCCAACTGAAGGCATCGCGATGTGACGCGCATCACTCACTGCGCATGCGCGCAACACTAGCATCCTGACGACATCATAGAAACGGCCACATGAAAGCCATAAGAGTATAACATAAACACGAGGTGTCGCAAACTGGCCATTTCGAAATTACGCGCATAGCCCACGGTGCATGCGCACAAGTCGAGTGTACCCACAGAACTATGGGAACAGGGGAAGGGCCATGGGTGTATAACAATCATCAACTAATCAATACTATGCCCGTCTACACACGAGAACCCACCAATAAGCACTAACCCCAGAGCATACGATGTGACTGTGATGTCCGTCGCGCATGCACAGTCAGGGGAACGACAGGGGGAGGGACCTACATCTAAACATGAACACAAACCCATCGTCCCACTGATACCAAGGCAACCACTCTGCTCTGTGCTACTATAGAGCATGCGCAATACTTATAACCACGCTAAAAACAGAGTAGGTCAAAATCATACTTAGAATAAGGGGGGTGGCAACAAAAATAAATAGGATAAAAAACAGCTGATGGGTAAAATAAAGTGAACAGACATGTAGGAAGTGATGTGCACAGGAAGGGGAAGCCATGAACAAAAATACAAATAATGATAATTAGAAATATGAATACTAAAAAACTACAAAAAATAACCCAGCTTCAGATCTATTCGTTTAGCCCACCGGGAGCCATGGTTCTAAGTTCAAAAATGAGCCTGGCTTTATGCTGCAGCAAAATGTTCCCCCTATCTCCACCACGTGTCAGAGAAGAAACTTGCAAAATGAGCATAGACCTCACTGTGGCAATGGAATGTCTCTATTCTTTGAAGTGCCTAGCGAAAGGGAGACACTTGAGATTCAGATTGTCCAGTGCTCAGCAATGCCTTCCTAATTGTAGTGGCAATCCATTCTTTAAACATTCTATCTTCCCAATATAGAAGAGACCACAAGGGCACCTGATGAAAAATACAACAAATTTTGATTCGCAGTTAAGGACCTGTCTTAGCTTAATAGGGGTACCACTATGTGAATGATTGTACGTGGGTCTTTGTTGAATAAATTGACAATTCGTACAACCATGATAATGGTATGCCCCTGCTTCTTAGCTAACCATGTCTTTTTTTTTTTTTTAACGTATTTGTAAATAGGGTTAGCGCTGGTAATCACATCTCCTATACTCGCCCGTCGGAAGCAAAACAGTGGCGGTTCCTGGGCAATCTTGCCAATCCGATCATCCTTTGCTAGGATGTGCCAGTTCTCCCATGTGCATCGCTACATGCAGTTGGAGGCTGTACTAAATATACTGTACTGATGATATTTAATCTATTTGTTTTTGGAGCTGCAACAGCTAGAACCAGAAGTGTTTCCCTATCGATCTGTCCAACCCTGTGTTAGGCAGCTTTAATGTCCATTGGACAGTAGCCTCTCTCGTAAAAGCGTGCCGCCATGAGCACTAGTGCACTCTCCACTTCCTCTGGGTCACTGGTAATCCTTTTTGCCCTTAATAGCTGTGAAAAAGAAAGCCCCCTCTTTAAGGGTTATATATATATAGACATATACATACACAAAGAAAAAAAGACTAAAAAGCGTACTCCCCTAGTGCATTATCTTATGATGCAGATTAAATAAAATGTATTTAAATAAATTTAAGGTAGATAATACACACTTACAAGACATAAAGAGTAAAATTCACGTAAAGGTATCTTTAAACACAGACTCCTGGTACAGATTAGCTGAGATGCATGGGGGAGACCTTTATGTATATCCAGTAAAAGCCAGGAGTCCCTTACAGTAGTTAGCAGCGGAACGCCACACACTCTACGTGCTTGCGCGATGACGTCACAGTTCTACGCGTTTCATCTGCGCTTGCCGACTTCGTCCCGTAGTGTGCGTGGTGCTCTGCTGCTAACTAAGGGACTCCTGTATACTGAGATTGCCTCTGTCACCTTGTGTTGATCAGCTGCAAGAGGTGAGACCGTTACCATCTCCCACTGTGCTTGCTCTTACTGTGACTCTGTCTGCGGTCGTTTCTGCTGTGTGTGAGCGTTCCAGCAGCAGGTCTAAAGGCAACTGGCTTTCAGTGGGTATACATAAAGGTCTCCCCCATCCATCTCAGCTGATCTGTACCAGGAGTCTCTGTGTAAAGATACATTTACGTGAATTTTACTCTTTATGTCTTGTAAGTGTGTATTATCTACCTTACATTTATTTACAGTAAATACATTTTATTTCATCTGCATCATCTTTCATCTGCATTATCTTTTTGATTATGTTGTAACCAAACATAGCATAGCATAAGAAAAGATCATAAACCCTTATTTGGTATCTAACATGCCAATTAAACATGTTGGTGAATCCAGTCACTGTCACAAAAATTAGTGGGGTATTTACCACGTTACATGAACTTCCTCATTCTGGGACTCATTATCGGGATGCCAGTTAGACGAACCACGTGTATTTCCTGTTTGAAGTTGATTTCAACCGAACACAAGATGCTGTAAATCAGAGGTGTCAAACTCACTTCATATGAGGGGCCTGATTGAGTTACATTGTATTTCATTCAGGCCACACATACTGTACATAAAGTGTCAAAATATGGTGAATATGCTCCACTGATTTCCAGCTTTTCCCCCATATGTTCCCCTCTTCTCCAACTTCTCCCCCATATGTTCCCCCCTTCTCCAGCTTCTCCCCTGCATGTTCCCCTCTTCTCCATCTTCTCCCCTGCATGCTCCCCTCACCAGCTTCACCCCCACATGCTCCCCTCTTCTCCTGCTTCTCCCCCGCATGCTCCCCTCACCAGCTTTTCACACACATGTTCCCCTTCCCACCAGCTTCTCTCCCGCATGCTCCCATCCTCACCTGCTTCCACCCACATGATCCCCTCCACACCATCTTCCACTAACATAATCCCCTCCACACCAGCTTCTCCCCCACATGCTCCCTCCTCACCTGCTTATCCCAGCATGTTCTTATCTTCTCCCCCACATGTTCCCATATTCACCAACTTCTCCCCCGTGCTCCCCTCCTCACCAGATTTTCTCCCACATGCTCCACTCCTCACCTTCTTCTCCCCCACATGCTCCCTTCCTTACTCTCCCCCTCACTTTATTACACCCCAACTCACTGTCACGATGACACCAACTTTTATCAACACATTTATATTTCTGGGTACTTGATTGAACAGAACAAGTTGCAAAATAAATTGTGATTTATTTCCTTAATAGACAAACACACGACATCTGCAGGAAACACTTGAAAACAACACTCACGGGAATCAGGGAATGCAAGAAATTGTCCTTTGAAACAAAAGAAATTGTCCTCTGCTTGCAAGCGCAAGAAATGTAGCCTTGGTTTTAAAAGTCCCGTGGTTATGTGGTTATTAACCCATTCACTCCTGGACTGGTTGCTGCTGTACTGGAACAAAGTCTTGCATCTTTACATCATGGATTAAAATTCAGGAATCACACTGGGGACCCTTGGGAAGCCACAGTTATAGACCACCCAAAGCTATCTTTAACATGTGGAACCAATCCCCTCGTGGGAACAAAAAAACTCACGAATAGCCAAGTTACCCACAGTTCATAAGACCTGTCAAAAGGGTTGTCCGGTGGGCAGGGCACATGGGTCAGGTTGACGCCCATGCCACTTAGCATACCTGGGCTACACCCATTTCTTGGCACCACTGAGTCTGATTTTTGACCCGGAGGGGTCACTAGCCTGACATCTGCTGTGCATCAGTATGTCAGTTCTGTATACATTATGGGTCTGCTGGGTCTTTTCATAACTGACACTCTTTTAGACAGGAAGATGCTAATCAGCTCGATCTCTTTGAGGCTCCATCATAAAAATAACTACCGCCCTTTGAGGCTTGGTCATAAAAATACCGAAGCTCATTCGCCCAATCACAGCTGGATGTCCAAGTAATTCCTGCTTGGACTTACAAAAAAACACCTCCTGCTTTACATTTAAGATCTTCTATCATGTGTTGGTTAGAGGGTATGGCAAGCAATGCATCTTGTCTTTTACCCTCGCAGACAGGGAATGGCCTGCACATGGGGAGTAAAAATGGCGGGGACAGGGCAACAACAGTAATGCATAGCAAATCAGGTATTAACCCTTTCCTCCCCGTCACACTCACACCCTCACTCTGTTACTCTCCCCTCACTCACCTATCCCCCTCATTCTCCTATTCTTCCCCCACACTCAATTACTCATCCTTTTCTCTCTCTCTCTCTCTCTCTCTCTCTCTCTCTCTCTCTCTCTCTCTCTCTCTCTCTCTCTCTCTCTCTCCCACACTCTCTCTTTCTCTCCCCTACACTCTGGATCTCTTATTTACCCTATATATCTTTCTTGCCCTATACTTCACCGAAATAACCTATACTGCTTACTTCCAGATCTGACTCAAGCTTCACACGGAAGACATCGGAACCCCCCCTAACCCAGAAGAGAGGTAGGGAACACATCCCCTCCAATGTATAACATTGCGGGAATGAGGGTACCTGGACATTGAGGGACTGTGGATCAGGTAAGATCCCAGGCGGGATTGCTGCTTGAGATATTGTGAAGCGGGGACGTCCAGACACTGGTTAAGGGGTTCAGGAAACTAGTCATTCACACCAGGCTTTTATTTCTAGATCCGACATTTACGCACACACACACGTAACAAGGACTAATTGTAGTATAATGTAATACAATAAATACATTTATGTCAAAAACGAATGTTGTTCTGACAAGGAATTTATTAAATGTATTTTATTTATATATTTTATTTTAAAGCGGGGTTGGGGGTTGGGGGCGGGGTTGGGGGCGGGGTTGGGGGCGGGACTAGGTGGTGAGTAGATTTTTTGATTGGGCGAGTAGATTTTTGGGTGATTTGTCGAACACTGGTAATTACTGTATGTTTATTTTGTAATACATTTTCTGTAATTTAAGCACTGTATTTTTATATACAGTATATTAAAACATTTAATAAGTAATGCTTTGGGCTCTGAACGAACTAATGCGTGCTCTGGCGAGAATAACACAAATTCGGGCACATGTTACTACAACTGATTTTGTGTTAGAGTGCATAGTTTTTCCTATAATAAACAGGGGCCTGAGGCCCTGGCAGATATTTTAGCCTAAGATCTTTTATCATATCCGCATAACCTCAGGTGGTGGCAGTGGATGGTTATGATGTGCAATTGAGTAGGGGTTAATACTAACTCGCTGGTTCCTTGAAGAGTAGCCGTTGCTAGAGTAGCCGTGTGTATTAACCCTGGTTGCGTATCTAAAATCACATGCTCACTTGTGTGCTGTTCGTGGCGGTGGTATATTGGGATGGCTTGGGGAGAGATACAACTCATTTGAGGGACCTTTGAGGGGGTGAAGATTGGGGCAGCTTGCGGGCTGTGTATAGATACTTGATCCTGTAAGAGGGGATATTGTCCATTTGACGGACCTTTGCAGAGGTGAAGAGTGGGTGCGCTTGCGAACGTCGGTATTAACACTTATCCCGTATGCAGTTTGCGTGCTAGCATGGGGTCATATGTGGCACTGAACAAAGAACATTTCATGTTAGGATTCAGACTAGAACTTGAAATGTAATATCTAAGCCAATCTCCAACATCTGTTATGCATTAAACCTCCATTTCAACTCATCTCTTTTGGCTTACATATGAATTCTAAACCTCAAAACAAATTCTCATTCAATTGTCTTGATATAAGTTCTCATTCAAACATTTTAATATAATAAACGGATTTCTAACAGCTTTTTACATTTCGCAGAGACAGTCCCTTCCCCGTAGAGTTTACAATCTTTATTTTTGGTGCCTGAGGTAAAGGGGGATTATGTGACCCAGCCAAGGTCACAAGGAGAAGACACCAGAATTTGAACCACGCCCCCCGGCTTTAAACTCAGTGTTATTGTTCTCAGAGTCAGCACTTTTACTCACTGAGTCTCTTCTCCTTTACTCACTGAGCTGCTCCTCCTTAACTCACTGAGCCGCTCCTCCTTTACTCACTGAGCCATTCCTCCTTAATTCACTGAGTCATTGACGCTCCCCTGATTTCGTTCCATTGTACTGTACAAACAGTCCTTTGTCAAGCTCCTGTGTATTTATAACATCAAAGAATAACAATATACACTATCCAGCAGCCCGATGAAAATAAAATCATAGGCAAGAACTGTGATTGGTGGGGGTAACCAGGCTAATAAAGGTTAAGCCCTCTGGTTACCCTTGAACCCGTAGGGTCCCTGGTACCTCTATAAGCCAGTGACCAGGGATAATATATGCTGGAAAATAAAATGACCCTGTATTTTCCTATTTCATGTTCCCTGTACCCCAGACTCATGAAACTTTGTGTGTGAGTTTTAGGTGGGATATTTGGGTAAGATGCAATTATTTTGTTTCCAGGAGTTCGGGAACCAGGGTTACCAGTAGTACCTTAATACTACCCAACGTGCAGGCATGATTTGCCGCTACGCAAGTAAATTACATCGAGGCTGCCCTGTGTCCCCCAGACTCCTGATTTTCAAGCCAGATATCCCAGTCCGATATCCAGCACAGCCATATGTCTCCAAGGTCCTCCATGTATTAAAATATGTGTTTCAATGTTTTATACATTTATTATAAGGCTCTATGTAGCTTGCCCAGGCGACCAGTTATGGTGCCAGCAAGTCTACATAGAGTCCGTAATTCAAAGGGGAGAGGATGTCCAGAGGTGTGAAAGCATTTGGTGAGAGAGAAAAGGCAAATGGCCAGGTCCGGACTACAAAGGGACACCATTTTGTCAGTGCCAGACCTGGTGGAGCTGGCCCGGCAGGAGGTAATGAGTTAGCTACAGAGGATGCAGCCATATAGTCTAATCCTCTTGGCCAAACTCATATTTCCCGCTCACCCGGCATTTGAGCCTCTCTGGCACACATACTCCCCTGACGTCAACCGAGGGTTGAGCTCCCCATTCTTTTGGCTGGCGGGGAGGGATTCCCCTTCTCTGATTGGCTGCTCCTTCCCCCTCCGTTCTGGGGATAGTCGAGCAAAGTGTATGAAAGGTGCTGACCAGGAGAGAGAAAAGTGCAACCAATCGGGAGTCGATGAAGCTACGGCGAGCGACTAAGTCCCGTCTTTTGCCGCCAAGTTCTCAAAATCTAACTAGTGGTCATGGCCAGGTTTTCTGCCGGAATCGGTTCCAGGGTATTCAGGACTAGGTCCCGGTCAGGATTTTCTGCTGGATTTCGGTCGAGAATGTACAGAACAAGGTTATGTTTGGGGTAAGCCCATGCAAACGGACACCCTACACCTAGGAAATGTAGATATCATTCCACAGACCCCAGTAAATGTGTATATTTTAGCATTGTTTATTTATGTATGTTTCCGAGGTCTTTATCCAAATAAACCTTGTTTTATTTCACTACCTTGTTTTTCCTATTGACTGATCCCTTAAATATAAATGTGTTAAAAGGCCTGGTCTTCCGTGACAAGAATCACTATATATCAAACCGACAAACCTTTAAAAAGCCGTATGTGAATTATTCCCCAGTTATGCGGAGAAGAGAAGGAAGAAATGTATAAAGTAAAATCTATATAGAGAAAAAGCTCAAGAAAACCAGGACCAGACTTTCAAGAATGGAGGATATTGAGCCACCAGAAACATATAATAAAGAGCAGGGCTGGATAGGCCCGGTGCACGGTGTGTGAACGTCAGGCCTCTTACTGCCTCTGGAGTCAACATCTCCTCCTGCTACCACACGACGATGCAACATCACGTAATGATTTCACATGATGTGTGGAGCCTTTTGCCTGCCCTCGGCAGGCGGAGATGCCGGTGCTTGCAGAGGCTCCACACTCTCCCCCGGCCCAACTCCGATAATTACCGTTTAAACATTGTGTTAGTTAATTACCACTAAAACATCTAAACGGTGATTACGGACATTGGATCGGGGAGAGCCCGGGACCTCTGTAAGAGTCGTGCAAAAGGTGCAGTCACACAGATGGCACCGCCATCAAGCCGGCCCTTTGTTGAAACATGTTTAGTTTTTTAAAGTCAGTGTATAAAAAAATTCAAGCATACTAGAGGTATCACTTAGATCTGTTACACTTTGTTAATATTTTGCTTCTTTGTATTGTGTTGAAACACTAGAGGGAGCCTGGAACACAGCTTTAAATGGATACAATTGCACTATCTACTGTACAGTATATGCACCGGGTGCGTGATAGTTTTCCAATGAATCTACCGTGTCTGTCACTACTAGCTCACTTTAGATCCTTAACCAAGGGGTGCGCAAACTGGGGTGCGTGAGATTCTCCAAGGGGGGGCGCGGTGGTTGCAGAGCCCCCATGATGTTCTCGCAGCCCCCCCGAAGCCTCTGTAACTTCTCCAACCTTATCTTCGGCGATGCATTGCCCTATGGCGTCTCATTACTTTCAGAGAAGGACCAATAACAGTTTTCCATTTTCAGTAGGAAAAAGAGTAAAGGGAAGAGGAGGGGGGGGGGAGGAGAAAAACATGGGAGGGGGGAAAGGGGGGAGGGGGGTATGTGGACTTGCCCAGAGGTGTTCCCGTATAGCTCTCCAATTGTTTCGGGGTGGCTGCTAGACCTAGGTGCTTTGCATTTTTGGGGGTTTATCTCTCGATCCAGGGGTTCCATGTGTTCCAGAACTGGGGCATTTTCTTTTGGAGCATGGCCGTAAGCTTCTCCATAGTCATGACCTCATTAACCCTTCTCACTACTGTGGTTCTCGAGGGGGCCTTAATCTGTTTCCAGGCTGCCGCTATACAGCATCTGGCCGCTGTCAGCATGACCCTGATCAGCCGGGACATTGGTGGGGGGAGGTCGTCAATGGGTTTTCTCAGCACCATGGTCAGAGGGTCCAGGGGGAGGGGGATTCCAGTGATCTCATAGATAAGTGTCTGGATCTTGGTCCAGAACTTCTGGATCTCCGGACATGACCACCAAATGTGGGCCATGTCTCCCTTTTGACCACATCCCCTCCAGCAAAGGTCCGGTGTGCCGGGGTAGACCTGGCTCAGCCTAGCCGGGGTCAGGTATCACTGGAATATAATTTTATAGATGTTTTCTTTTATTGTCGTACAAATTGAGGTTTTAGTGGCTTGCTCCCAAATATCCTCCCAGTCTTCCAGGTCTATTGGGAGACCTAGTTCGTCCGACCATTCTTGCATATAGCGGTGTTTCGGGGGGTCTGATGTCGGTTCTGTGCTTTTGTATATCTGTGATATCAGGCCTCTCTGGTATATGTCTTTGAGACATAGGGTTTCAAACCGGGTCAGCGGGGGGAATTTGGAGGTTTGAGACAGTGAGTGTAGGAAGTGCCTAAGTTGTAGGTACTTAAATAGATGAAGGTCTTGGGTCTGGAATTTGTTTTTTAATGCCTGAAAAGTTAGGATCTCTCCCTTCTGCAGTAGATCGGCAACCATCCTAATATTGTAACCCTGGAATTGGTCAAATTGACTTGTGGAACACCCTGGCGGGAAGTTGGGGTTCCCAAAGAGTGGGGTGAGCTGGGAGGGAGAAGCTAGCAGACCATACTTCCCTTTGCTTTTTAGCCATGCATCCCACGTGCATCTCATTGCTCCGAGGCCGAACCTCTGTGGCCCACTCCCTCTCCCTCCTGTGGTCCAGAGTGCCACTTGAATGGAGTGAGGCTGTGCATAATGTGACTCTATTGCGAGCCAACAGGCCGAGGCTGGGTCGCAATTCCAAACTAAAGCCTGCTTCAATTGTGCTGCGAGGTAATATCTGACTAGGTCGGGGACCACCATGCCTCCTCTTGCTCTTGAGGAGAGCAGTAATGACCTTGGGACCCTAGGTCTCTTATTGTTCCAAATGAATTGGAGTATTAGTGACTGGATGTTCTTTAGAGCCGGGCGTGGCACTACGATGGGGAGGGTTTGGAAGTAATATAGTAACCGTGGGAGGACGTTCATAGGAGACTATTCCTTCCGAAACAGGATTTTTTTTTCCACGTTTATAGTTTTTATCTGGTCAAATAGGGGGGGGGGTAATGATGTGTAAAGGGAGTTATAAGAGTTTGGAATTTTGACCCCCAGATTATTTATATACGGTGGAGCTCACTTGTATTGTAGTGGGCTTGGATTAGTTTCCAGTCTGGGGTGGGAGGGAGATATTTAGGGCTTCCTATTTGTCTATGTTGACCTTTTAGTCAGAGACCTTCCCAAATTGAGTCAGATGCCTTTGAGGCTAGGAAGGGAGGAAAAGGGGGTCATCGAGGGTCAGAATAACATCGTCCGCGAATGGGAATGTGTACTCTCGGTCCGCAATTTTGGATCCCCTTGATATTTTTTCGGCTCTAATTTTGGCCGCTGAGGTTCAATGGTTAGGGGCAAATAACAAGGGGAAAGCGGGCAGCCCTGTCTGGTCCAGTTCTCGATTTTTATTAGATCCGAGAAGCCGCCTGATAGTTTTACATACGGTTGGTTTTGGTAGAGGGCTCTCACTCCCTCTAGGAAAGGGCCACTGAAACGAACATCAGCATTGTTTGGTCCTAAAAAAGACCATTTGATTCTGTCGAACGCTTTTCAGCGTAGGGTCAGAATATTGTTTGGATCCAGTGAGATGCACGTGGTCTATTATATCCACAATTTTGCGGGTGTTGTCAGAGGCCTGTTTCCTGACACAAAACCTACTGATCTATGGTATGGTATAAAGAGAAATTGGATTAGCCTGTTTGCCAAGATCTTACTGTAGATTTTGAGATCGGTTATTTAACATGGAGATGGGCCTATAGTTAATGCAGAGGAGCGGGTCTCTACCCTCCTTGGGATTATAGCCAGATTGCCGCTGTAATGTAGCGGGGATTGGTTCCCCTTGGAGGAAGGAGTTGTACATATCAATAGGTGTGGGGAGAGGATTGGCATGAACATTTATAATAAGGTTTGAGAAACCGCTGGGCCTGGGGTTTTGGCTAATTTGAGTGATTTAAGGCTTAGATAGTTCCTCTTGGAGACCTTTTATTAACTTCTTACCGTTCCTGGGATAGGTGGGCCGGTTACATGCTCTAGTTAGTGTGAGATAGTATTAAGGCTAACCGGGGTCCTGGGGTTGGGGGGTGAAGGTTGTAAAGGTCCAAGTAAAAGTCTGCAATTCATGTGCTATCTCTTTTCTATGTATGTGGTCTGTCCGTTCGTGTCTGTATGCGGGCTATATGAGACTGACTTCGTGCCCCTGAGTTTTGAGGCTGAGAGCCTGTCAGCTTTATTGCTTATCGAAGAGTTTTTCTCTCGACCACCTTAGTGCCTTCTCTAATTCCTCGAGTGGGTCTGTTTGAGGGCAGATCTAGCTAGATTTAGTTGTTAGTGTTTTTTTTAAATGCCATAGTTTTATGCTTGTTTAGCTTGGTGATCCTGTCTAGATCTCCTTTTTGGAGCTTTAGTTTAATTTTCTTTTTGTGTGATGCGATTGGAAATCAGGTGGAGGCTTTTGGGCCTTCAGAGCATGGGCTGGGGCTGAGACTGATCCTGCATTAATTGAAAGAACATTGGCAGCTTTGCGGGATAGCATTTCTGTGTCGGGCAGTTTAACATGGAATGATTTAATTTCATTTGTATTGGGTGTTTTTCAACAAAGGGTATGGATAGGGTAAGTTCAATTGGTGCATGGTCGGACCAGGTGATTGGGCCTATATTGACTGGGAGGATGCCTGGAAGATGTTGCTAGTACCTAGAAAATAATCGATCCTCAAGTAGGACTGATGAGGGATGGAGAAGAGGTACTGTATAGTCCTCTGACCCTCGGTGCTGAGACCTCCATATATCCAATAGTGATATTCCTCAATGATGTCACTAAATTTCTTGGTGTTCTTTTGGATTGGTGGTGTATGGAGTGGGAGAGGATGGAGGAGGATGGTGGGGCTGAGGTTCGATTTGTCTAGTGCATGAGAGGCTACCCTGTTACAGTCCACTCCTTAATTTGAGATGAGAAAGATTGATGTTCTAGGGATTGGAGGAGTGTCTTAGGAAAGGGGGTTGGTGTCATGGGGGTGTAGACGTTTACAAGGTGATTGGGGTGCCAGACAGGGTGCCCTGTAGTATCAGGAAACGGCAATCGGGTCTGGAGGTGATTGGATAATAAACACAAAGGGACGCCATTCCATAAGGATGGCTACTCCTCCACTTTTTTGCTTGGCAAGGATGCAAAATATGCCTGGGGGAATACATTTTTGAATGTGTTGGGTGGGTGGGGAATTGAAGTGGTCTCTTGGATGAGGACACATGTCTCCCTTTGATTTATTTAGGTCTTGAAGGACTAGCTTCCTCTTTGTTACTGAATTGAGTCCTTTGAGTTCAGTGAGATTATGTAATGGAAGACATTGTCCATGGGGGGTATTCCCAGAGCTCCAGGCTCTGATGCTCTTGGGATTTCCATGACAAGAGCTGTTTCTTCAGGGCATAGGATACTAAGGTCACTAATCGGGTGGATGGGATGGGATAGGACGTCTCGGACATCAGATTGAGGGGGGAGGGTGGACACATAGGGGAAGAAAAGAAAGTAAGGGCCTTTGTCAGGCCAAAAAGAGCAACCTTTCTCACGACAGTGAGAAAGGTGGCGGGGTCAAACACCCCTGGAGATCCTTCCAGGACACCAAGCCTGGAATGGGAGAGAGAACCAGGTATGATGGTCCAACACCCTCCGTGTCTTCGACATATGTGTTAATGGAGACTAGTAAAATGAGGGGAAAGCTGCCTCCCGTCTAAATTTGTGGCGCAGTGGTGCTTTTGGGTTTGTTGGCTGAAGGATGGGACTAACTGGGGAGGAGAGGGATATAGAGCGGGGTGGGAGAGGGGGGAGGGGGAAAGGGTAGGGGGAGGTGGGAGGGTGGTAGTGGGGGGGAGGGGAAAAGGGAGAAAAAACGAAGAAAAAAACTGTGTGCAAACATATAAAGCATTCTTTCCACAGTTGGTGTTTGTAGAATATAGCTACTTCAGGTTTTATACTCTAAAGATTTCAGCATCTTTCTAGTCCCACAATGTTGTATACATCCTCAAATACCCTTCTTTGGAACTATCGTTGACTATTCCTGTGCCTCTTGAGTGGGGGGGGGGGGAAGAGGGGGGTGGGTTAATGCTTTCTGAAGCTCTTGTCACATTTAGTAGTTATTCAACTCTCATAGAGTACTCTTTAATTTGATTTGTAGGGGAGGGTAGGGGGGGTCGAGGGTGGGGGGAGGGGTGGAGAGGGGCAGAGGGTGGGTGGGAGCCCCCCTCCCACCCACCCTGGCCTTGCCTTGGCAGCTGCATATTGTTTTTTTAATGCCTTCATTACATTTCCCTTCGCATCTGCTTCGGCTGCCCGGGAGGGGAGGGAGGGGATGGGGGGGAGGGTTTGAGGCTGCGTTACCCTTTTATTGATTGGGGAGGGGGGGGTGGGAGGGGAGAACGGAGGGTGGTGAGGGTGGAAAGAGGGAGAGGGGAGGGGAAGGGGGGTGAGGAGGGGGGAAAAGGGGGAGGTGGAAGTGGAGGGATCTATACCACAAAAATTTTATCATAGATGTGAAACATTTTCATACATGACGTTAAGTTAAGTTCTCGTGCGTTGTAAGTGATATTTGTCATGGCTTTCCTCCTTGGTGGGGCGGGTGATAGTAGGTGGAGGTGATGGGGGTGGGGAGGGAGGTGGGTGATGGGCGGCGGGTGATGTGTGGGGAGGTGGGGGGGGGGGAGGCTAATGGTTTGCTGCAATTTCAGGGATATATAGTTCTTCTTTTTGGATTGTATGGGAGCTGGCGTGGCGCGATGGGGAACCAGGTCTTGGTCTCCTGGGAGGGGGGAGAGATGGTGTGGGCACAGGGGATCAGGAGATGGGAGGGTGGGGCTGGGGACATTAGCGGTGGCGGAGGGTGGGAGTGGTAGGTCCGGCGCACCGTAAATGGAAGCCTGGGTCCGAGCGTGCCCGTAATGTGACGCGCGCAACCGAATGTGCGGGAGCAGCCGGGGGGAGAACGCGAGGACTTAGGCACGCCACCGAGGGAGCGAGCAGCAGGGAGAAAAGGTAGGAGGCGCTGGAAGCGGGGGTACCCGCAGCGCGGATCCTTACAATAACGGGACAAAAGACCCTGCAGCATGACTAAGACAATCACAATTGGCGGAGTTAAAATGACAGGCAGATAAAGGACAGTGAGTAGTGGAAACAATGGTATACAAACCCAGTATACTAAAAATACACAAGGAGACATGGTAAACAGTCAACCCACCCTCTTAGCATAGTGGAACATATTTCACAGATGTAGGATCGCATCTCAGCAGTGTTTCCCACTGTGTGACGACACAGGCAACAAGCCAAAAGTCACAGCAGATCTCCATAATCGAACTCGCCAGACTTGGGGTGTTACATCCGTGAGATAAGGTGGTATAGTGTTGGTACCTACAGTAGAATGTAGTTTTTGTACAGTACTTGACGGGGACCATAACCAAAGTCATTAGAAAAAAAGTAGGAGAGGTTAATTATAGAGTTATCCCGCCCTGGAAGAGGAAGGAACCGGAACAGTTATAACATGCAAACCTCTTTAAACCCTGGAAGAGAGGGAAGCGTTGGTTACAGAGACTCAGATTGTTGTTTCCTAGGGCACCCTCAGTTCCGGATGTAGAATTGCAGACATGTTGTCTGCTCACAAGAGGGAAATGACTCAAATCTATGCAGAGCTTTCTCCCCAGAACCCGGAAGAACCTTGGTCATTGAGCATTGCTACAGCCTGGAAGGGGTACTTCGTTAAGCCCTATCAGTTACCAGAGAATAGACAACAGACAGTTATAGAGGAGGTACAGAAAATGATGGACATGGGATAATCGAAGAATCTTACAGTAACTGGTTAGTCCTATCATGCTAGTTCCTCAATTGGATTGTTCTCTATTAGTTTCTGTAATGATTTTAGGGGAAACTGAAATGCGGGGTCCAAAATTCGATACCTTCCCAAGCCCCATGTTTACGAGCGTGATAGACCAGGCTATGGGATGACGATATTTACACACTCGACAACTACGGGGTTATGGCAGGTACCACTAGGCCAGGAACTAAAGATAAAACTGCTTTTTTTGTCACCAGACAGCCTGTGCCAATATAAGGTCCTGCCCTTGGGCCTATATTGGGGCCTTTAGTAACCTTTCAAGGTGATGGACTGGTTGTTTAAAACCCCACAAGAACATGCCTCAAGTTATTTTGCCATGATGTGATCATTCACATAATGGACGGGATCTGCGTAAAAAAAACTTCCTAGTATGTTCAATAATTAGTTTCGTATGCAACAAGGAAGCGCAGTAGTTTATTGTTTTTTCAGCCCGTCATACCCTTTAACAGGCTTAGGATAAACACTTCTGCCACAGAACAATGAAAGGAAACTAAATATTTTAAACAGTAAACATATATAAACAAGCCTTCCACTATAATCACCCTACCTCCTAGGCTCCTGTCTCTTCCCTGGCTGAGAGAATGAGCCTCTGTGTACTATCAGAGCCCTGACATATAGATACGAGATTGGTCCGGGTCTTAGCCTCTGCCTTAATAAACTGCATGTATTTTGAGTAGGGGAGTTTCACACTTTGTTTCTACTGCTGGTTTTTGAAGTGATGGGTCTGTAAATCCATCACATATCGAACATTAAGCAGGGATACGTAGTCCTAGACTCGTTGAGGAGGCAGGTCTGATGCCAAACCCCACTAAATGTGCAATGGGTTGGTAAACCTCAGGTCGCACAGATTAAGGTGATTAGGAAGTGGACAGAGGCCGCTAACTAAGAAACAAGTTAAAGCCTTCCTCAGCCTTTCGGCTACTACTGTTGCTTCATAGCAGGCTTTGCCACCATCTTGCCATCTATGTCAGAAAACAAAAGGGAATAGTTTGGTCATGGGTGAGGTGGTTTGACCAGGCGGAGGACATCCAAAGGTTATAGGATCCCTTGCTGATCACCCCAGATTTCCCTAAAGAATTTAAGGTGCAGTGTGATGCCTCGATGTAGGGGTAGGAGCAGTCCATCCAAAAAGTCAGAGCAGAGGAAACACCCAATATGTACAGTACATTAGCAGAAAACTAAACCACCACTACAAGATGTATGGTTGAATTCAGTAAATATTAATGCACTTGGATTGAAAACTGGTTGAAGGATATAGACAACGGGGGTTGTCATAAATTGACACTTTTTCTCGGTGGCCTAAGTCGTGAGATGGAGTACCTCGGGATTGGTACTGCGATCCCTGCTTTTTAACTTGTTATTAACAGTTGAGTTGGGTCGAGACAAAGTCTCATCTTTGCTGTGATACTAAATTGTGTAAGGTAGTTGAATCAGAGCAGGAGAATTTTTTCTGCAGAAGTTACTTGGAGGACGGACGAAATGTGGGCGGTAATGGCAGATGGGTTTAATACAGATAAATGTAAGGTTATGCTCTTTGGGATGCAAGAATAAACAGGTGGACAAATTAAATCGGGATACATGGGAGATCCTTGATGGAAGAGATTTAGAGATTCTTGTAGCAGCCGGCTTAGCAATCGTTCCCAAAGTCATGCTTGTAACTGTAAGCGGACACAGCTCTTTCTTGCCTTTGGGCCTGGTGGGGGAAGTACATTATGTCCCTTTATACAGCATATGTAGACCCCCTTGACTCTGGGTACACCTTTTGGGCCCACTCCTTCCATCCCGCCTTTCTGGCACCTAGAGCGCGGGTTGCCGCGAGGGGCCCCCCCCCTTCATCCAGGGGCGGCCCCCTCTCCCCTTCTGCGGCGCGGGCGCGATCCTAGCTTTCTTGCCCTTAGCCACAGCGGTTGCTCAGAGGGGCTCTGCTCCCTCTGTTCCCACCTCTTTTTTGGGGGGCGTCCCGGCGCTTTCACAATGCAATATTCCTCCCCGGACCAGTACCCCGGCTCCGGGGGCATTCCCCCCTGCACCAGCTCTCGGGAATCCCACACTTCTCTCTTTCTCCCCCTACACTCTGGATCTCCTTATTTACCCTATCTATCTTTCTTGCCCTATACTTCATTCATTCAACCGAAATAACCTATACTGCTGCTCCGATCTGGACTCAAGCTTCACAGGGAAGAACATTCGAACCCCCCCCCCCTACCCAGAAGAAGGTAGGGAACACCATCCCCTCCAATTTATCATTGCGGGAATTATGGACCTGGACAGTTAGGGACTGTGGATCAGGTTAAGATCCAGGCGGGATTGCTGTCTTTAGATATTGAGAAGCGGGGACGTCCAGACACTGGTTAATGTTTCAGCAGGAACACTAGTCTGATCACAAACCAGCCTTTTTTATTTCTGATCCGACATTTACGCACATCACACCACGTAACAAGGACTTAATTGAGTATAATGTACTACAATAAAATACATTTATTCAAAAACGAATGTTGTTCTGACAAGGAATTTATTAAATGTATTTTATTTATATTATTTTATTTTAAAGCTGGGTTGGGGGGTTGGGGGGACGGGTTGGGGGCGGGGGTGGGGGGCGGACTAGGTGGTGAGTAGATTTTTTGATTGGGCGTAGATTTTTGGGTGATTTTTCGAACACTGGTAATTTTACTGTTATGTTTTATTTTGTAATACATTTTCTGTAATTTAAGCACTGTTATTTTTATATACAGTATATTAAAAAACCTTTACTAAGTTAATGCTTTGGGCTCTGACGAACTAATGCGGGGTCTCTGGCGAGAATAACACAAATTCGTGGGCACAGTGTAACTACCACTGATTTTTGTTTTAGAGTGCATAGTTTTTGTCCTAATAAACGGGGGCCTGAGGCCCTGGTATATTTTTTAGTCCTAAGATCTTTTATCATATCCGCATACCTCAGGTGGTGGCATTGGATTTGTTATGATGTGCAATTGAGTAAGGGGTTTAATCCTAACTCTCTGGTTTTCCTTGAAAGTAGCCGTTTGCTAGAGTGCCGTGTGTATTAACCCTGGTTGCGTATCTAAAATCACATTCTCACTTGTGTGCTGTTCGTGGCGGTGGGGTAGTTGGGATGGCTTGGGGAGAGAAACAACTCATTTGAGGGACCTTTGAGGGGGTGCAGATTGGGGCAGCTTGCGGGCTGTGTATAGATACTTGATCCTGTAAGAGGGGATATTGTCCATTTGACGGACCTTTGCAGAGGTGAAGAGTGGGTGCGCTGCGAAAAAAAACCGTCGGTATTAACACTTACCGTAGCAGTTTTGCGTGCTAGCAATGGGGTCATAGGTGGCAACTGAACAAAGAAAACATTTCATTTTGATTCAACTAGACCTTGAAATGTAATATCGAAAGCCAATCTCCAACTCTGTTTATGCATTAAACCTCATTTCACTCATCTCTTTTGGCTTACATATGAATTCTACACCTCACAACAATTCTCATTCAATTGTGTCTTGATATAAGTTCTCATCAAACATTTTAATATAATAACGGATTTCCTAACAGCTTTTTACATTTCGGCAGAGACAGTCTCCCTTCCCCGTAGAGTTTACAATCTTTATTTTGGGCCTGAGGTAAAGGGGGATATGTACCCCAGTCCAAGGTCACAAGAGAAGACACCAGAATTTGAAACACGCCCCCCGGCTTTAAACTCAGTGTTATTGTTCTCAGAGTCAAGCTTTTACTCACTGAGTCTCTTCTCCTTTACTCACTGACTGCTGCCTCCTTAACTCAACTGAGCCGCTCCTCCTTTACTCACTGAGCCATTCCTCCTTAATTCATGAGTCATTGACGCTCCCCTGATTTCGTTCCATGTACTGTACCAACAGTCCTTGTCAAGCTCCTGTGTATTTATAACATCAAAGAATAACAATATACACTACCAGCAGCCCGTGAAAATAAAATCATGGCAAGAACTGTGATTGGTGGGGGGTAACCAGGCTAATAAAGGTTAAGCCCTCTGGTTACCCCTGAACCGTAGGGTCCCTGGTACCTCTATAAGCAGTGACCAGGGATAATATATGCTGGAAAATAAATGACCCTGTTTTTCCTATTTCATGTTTCCCTGTTACCCCAGACTCATGAAAACTTTGTGTGTGAGTTTTAGGTGGGATATTTGGGTAAGATGCAATTATTTTGTTTCCAGGAGTTCCGGGAACCAGGTTACCAGTAGTACCTTAAATACACCCACGTGGCAGGATTTGCCGCTACGCAAGTAAAATTACATCGAGGCTGCCTGTGTCCCCCCAGACTCCTGATTTTCAGCCAGATTCCCAGTCCGATATCCAGCACAGCCATATGTCTCCAAGGTCCCCCATGTATAAAATAGTGTTTCAATTTTTATAATTTATTAAAGCTCTATGTAGCTTGCCAGGCGACCAGTTATGGTGCCAGCAAGTCACATAGAGTCCGTATTCAAAGGGGAGAGGATGTCCAGAGGTGTGAAAGCATTTGGTGACGAGAGAAAAGGCAATGGCCGGTCCGGACTACAAAGGGACACCATTTGTCAGTGCCAGACCTGGTGAGTCTGGCCGGCAGGAGGTAATGAGTTAGCTACAGAGGATGCAGCCTATAGTCTAATCCTCTTGCCAAACTCATATTTCCCTCACCCGCGCATTTGAGCCTCTCTGGCACACATACTCCCCTGACGTCAAACCGAGGGTTGAGCTCCCATTCTTTTGGCTGGCGGGGAGGTATCCCCTTCTTGATTGGCTGCTCCTTCCCCCTCCTTCTGGGGATAGTCCGAGCAAAGTGTATGAAAGGTGCTGACCAGGAGAGAGAAAAGTGCAACCAATCGGGAGTGATGAAGCTACGGCGAGCGACTAAGTCCCGTCTTTTGCCGCCAAGTTCTCAAAATCTAACTAGTGGTCATGGCCAGGTTTTCTGCCGGATCGTTCCAGGGTATTCAGACTAGGTCCCGTCAGGATTTTCTGCTGGATTTCGGTCGAGAATGTACAGAACAAGGTTATGTTTGGGGGTAAGCCCATGCAAACGGGAACACCCACCTAGGAAATGTAGATATCATTCCACAGACCCAGTAACTGTGTATATTTTAGCATTGTTTATTTATGTATGTTTCGAGGTCTTTATCCTCAAATAACCTTGTTTTATTTCACTACCGTTGTTTCCTATTGACTGATCCCTTAAATATAAATGTGTTAAAGAGGCTGGTCTTCCGTACAAGAATCACTATATATCAAACCGACAAACCTTTAAAAAGCCGTATGTGAATTATTCCCCAGTTAATGCGGAGAAAGGAAGAAAATGTATAAAGTAAAATCTATTATAGAGAAAAAAGCTCAGAAAACAGGACCAGACTATTTCAAGAATGGAGGATATTGAGCCCCAGAAACTATAATAAAGAGCAGGGTGGATAGGCCCGGTCACGGTTGGGTGAACGTCAGGCCTCTTATGCCTCTGGAGTCAACATCTCCTCCTGCTACCAACAGAGCGACTAGCAACATCACGTAATGATTCACATGATTGTGGAGCCTTTTGCCTGCCCTCGGACAGGCGGAGATGCCGGTGCTTGCAGAGGCTCCACTCTCCCCCCGGCCCAACTCCGATAATTACCGTTTTAAACATTGTGTTAGTTAATTACCACTAAAACATCTAAACGGTGATTACGGACATTGGATCGGGGAGAGCCCGGGACCCTTGTAGAGAGTCGTGCAAAAGGTGCCTCACAAGATGGCACCGCCATCAAGCCGGCCCTTGTTGAAACATGTTTAGTTTTTTAAAGTCGTGTATAAAAAAATTCAAGCATACTAGAGGTATCACTTAGATCTGTTACACTTTGTTAATATTTTGCTTCTTTGTATGTGTTGAAACACTAGAGGGATCGGAACCAGCTTTAAATGGATACAATTGACTATCTACTGTACAGTATATGCAACCGGGTGCGTGATAGTTTTCCAATGAATCTACCGTGTCTGTCATACTAGCTCACTTTAGATCCTTAACCAAGGGGTGCGCAAACTGGGGTGCGTGAGATTCTCCAAGGGGGGGCGCGGTGGTTGCAGAGCCCCATGATGTTCTCGCAGCCCCCCGAAGCCTCTGTACTTCTCCAACCTTATCTTCGGCGATGCATTGCCTATGGCGGTCATTTGAAGCCGGAGCCGAGCATGTAGAGGGGGGGGGGTGGTTTGAGCAGGGGGTGAGACCAGGCAGGGGGGCACAGGGGAAACCTTGCGCCACCCAAGCCTTAACAATAATTATATATATATACTGTAGGTATAATATATATATATATATATATATATATATATATATATATATATATATATATTACAGTGTCGACAAACCTATACTTTGCTCGCCCGGGCGAGTGTGATTTAACCCCGGCGAGTAAATATGGGCCCAAGCAGCACAGTTTGGTACTAGGTGGCGAGTAGATTTTTTGTGTGGCGAGTAGATTTTTGGTGATTTGTCAACCACGTATATATAGATATATATAGTATATATATTATATATATATTATATATATATATTATATATATATATATATATATATATATATATACTATATATATATATATATAATATATATAATATATATATATAGAGATATTATTACTCAAATATGCTGTATGCTCATCTGCATGTCTTAGGCGGTCTTGCAACCCCGCCTTTCCCCATTATCACCCGCATTACAAGCACTTCCCTGCAGCAAGGGATTCTGGGAAAGAATGCAAATGAGCACATAGTGTCACTTTTTGCCTCAATAACCATTTTTAACATGGTTCCCTATAGGCTAGCCTTGCTGCATGGTCACAGCTTTGAGCACAGCCAGGGTTAAGGTGCATACCCAAAACCACCCACAGACAGCTGTTTCGACCTTGATGGGTCTCATCGTGTGGGGTTGATTTTACTGGATGCAAAAGAGGCTATGGGATAGGCTAAACCATAATACTGAGTAAGTTATGGTGAGTAAAAAAAGTGACAAAAACCCTCCACAGGAAAGCAAATATGCAAATATAGCTGTATGCTCATCTGCATGTCTTATATATATATAAATATATATATATATTTATAGATGTAGAAGTATCAGTACCGTGTTAGCCGAGCTTCAATAATCAAATATTGACCAGCACAGATAACATTCCAATAACAACTGTTTATAGTATAGCTTTTGCATGCTTCATTCATTGTAACATCGCGGAAGAGATCAGTGTATCTCGAAAGCTCGCACACAATAAGCATTCGTTAGCCACAGAACGTGTATCATCTATTTATTTTTTGATTTTATATTATATATATATATATATATATATATAATTATATATATAGATATATATATAAATAGATATCTTATATATTATATATAGTATAGTGCAGAATAAATGAGTTCTTCAGTATTAGGTGATACCTTTGGTTTATTTGTAACAATTTTTTTTATTGGTCACAGTCATAGATATTTACATCACAGTAGTGTTGTGGGCCCAGAACATTTCTGCTCATTACTTCAGAGAAGGACCAATAACAGTGTTTCCATTTTTCTAGGAAAAGAGTAAGGAAGAGGAGGGGGGGGGGAGGAGAAAAACATGGGAGGGGGGAAAAGGGGGTGAGGGGGGTATTATGGACTTGCCCAGAGGTGTTCCCGTATAGCTCTCCCAATTGTTTCGGGGTGGCTGCTAGACCTAGGTGTTTGCATTTTTGGGGGTTTTATCTCTCGATCCAGGGGTTCCATGTGTTCCAGAACTGGGGCATTTTTCTTTTGGAGCATGGCCGTAAGCTTCTCCATAGTCATGACCTATTAACCCTTCTCACTACTGTGGTTCTCGAGGGGGCCTTAATCCTGTTTCCAGGGCTGGCCGCTAACAGCATCTGCCGCTGTCAGCATGACCCTGATCAGCCGGGACATTGGTGGGGGAGGTCTCAATGGGTTTTTCCAGCACCATGGTCAGAGGGTCCAGGGGGAGGGGGATTCCAGTGATCTCATAGATAAGTGTCTGGATCTTGGTCCAGAACTTCTGGATCTCCGGACTGACCACCAAATGTGGGCCATGTCCCCTTTTGACCACATCCCCTCCAGCAAAGGTCCTGTGTGCCGGGGATACCTGGCTCAGCCTACGCGGGTCAGGTATCACTGGAATATAATTTTATAGATGTTTTCTTTTTTATTGTCGTACAAATTGAGGTTTTAGTGGCTTGCTCCCAAATATCCTCCAAGTCTTCCAGGTCTATTGGGAGACCTAGTTCGTCCGACCATCTCTTGCATAATAGCGGTGTTTCGGGGGGTCTGATTTCGGTTCTGTGCTTTTGTATATCTGTGATAATCAGCTCTCTGGTATATGTCTTTGAGACATAGGGTTTTCAAACCGGTCAGCGGGGGAATTTGGAGGTTTGAGACAGTGAGGTGATAGGAAGTGCCTAAGTTGTAGGTACTTAATAGATGAAGGTTCTTGGGTCTGGAATTTGTTTTTTAATGCCTTGAAAACGTTAGGATCTCTCCCTTTGCAGTTAGATCGGCAACCATCCTAATATGTAACCCTGGAATTGGTCAAATTGACTTGTGGAAAACCCTGCGGGAAGTTGGGGTTCCAAAGAGGGGTGAGCTGGGAGGGAGAAGCTAGCAGACCATACTCCCTTTGCTTTTTAGAGCCATGCATCCCACGTGCATCTCATGCTCCGAGGCGAACCTCGTGGCCCACTCCCTCTCCTCCTGTGGTCCAGAGTGCCACTTGAATGGAGTGAGGCTGTGCATAATGTGACTCTATGCGAGCCAACAGGCCGAGGCTGGTCGCAATTCAAACTAAAGCCTGCTTCAATTGTGCTGCGAGGTAATATCTGAACTAGGTCGGGGACCCACCATGCCTCCTCTTGCTCTGAGGAGAGCAGGAATGACCTTGGGACCCTAGGTCTCTTATTGTTCCAAATGAATTGGAGTATTAGTGACTGGATTTCTTTAGAGCCGGGGTGGCACTACGATGGGGAGGTTTGGAAGTAAATATAGTAACCGTGGGAGGACGTTCATAGGAGACTATTCTTCGAACCGGATTTTTTTTTCCACGTTTATAATTCTTTTATCTGGTCAAATAGGGGGGGGGGTATTATGTGTGAAAGGGAGTTATACGATTTGGAATTTTTGACCCCCAGATATTTATATAGGTGGAGCTCCACTTGTATTGTAGTGGGCTTGGATTAGTTTCCACGTCTGGGGTGGGAGGGAGATATTTAGGGCTTCCTATTTGTCTATGTTGACCTTAGTCAGAGACCTTCCCAAATTGAGTCAGATGCCTTTGAGGCTAGGAAGGGAGGAAAGGGGGGTCATCGAGGGTCAGAATAACATCGTCCGCGAATGGGAATGTGTACTCTCGGTCCGCAATTTTGGATCCCCTTGATATTTTTTCGGCTCTAATTTTGGCCGCTAGGTTCACTGGTTAGGGCAAATAACAAGGGGAAAGCGGGCAGCCCTTCTGGTCCAGTTCCTGATTTTTATTAGATCCGAGAAGCCGCCTGATAGTTTTACATACGCTGTTGGTTTTGGTAGAGGGCTCTCACTCCCTCTAGGAAAGGGCCACTGAAGCGAACATCAGCATTGTTTTGGTCCTAAAAAAGACCATTTGATTCTGTCGGAACGCTTTTCAGCGTCGAGGCTCAGAATCATTGCTTTGGATCCAGTGAGATGCACGTGGTCTATATATCCACAATTTTGCGGGTGTTGTCAGAGGCCTGTTTTCCTGACACAAAACCTACTTGATCTATGTGTATGATCTAAAGAGAAATTGGATTAGCCTGTTTGCCAAGATCTTACTGTAGATTTTGAGATCGGTATTTAACATGGAGATGGGCCTATAGTTACTGCAGAGGAGCGGGTCTCTACCCTCTTGTGATTATAGCCCGATTGCCGCTGTAATTGTAGCGGGGATTGGTTCCCCTTGGAGGAAGGAGTTGTACATATCTATAGGTGTGGGGAGAGGATTGGCATGAACATTTTAATAATAAGTTTGAGAACCGGCTGACCGTCTGGGCCTGGGGTTTTGGCTAATTTGAGTGATTTAATGGCTTTAGATAGTTCCTCTTGGGAGACCTTTTTATTTAACTTCTCTACCTCTTCCTGGGATAGGGTGGGCCGGTTACATTGCTCTAGGTATTGTGAGATAGTATTAAGGCTAACCGGGTCCTGGGTTGGGGGGTGAAGGTTGTAAAGGTCCAAGTAAAAGTCTGCAAATTCCTGTGCTATCTCTTTTTCTATGTATGTGGTCTGTCCGTTTCGTGTCTGTATGCGGGCTATCTGAGACTTGACTCTCGTGCCCCTGAGTTTTGAGGCTAGAAGCCTGTCAGCTTTATTGCCTTTATCGAAGAGTTTTTGCTTCGACCACCTTAGTGCCTTCTCTACTTCCTCGAGTTGGGTCTGTTTGAGGGCAGATCTAGCTAGATTTAGTTGTTTAAGTGTTTTTTTAAATGCCATAGTTTTATGCTGCTGTTCTAGCTTGGTGATCCTGTCTAAGATCTCTTTTTGGAGCTTTAGTTTAATTTTCTTTTTGTGTGATGCGATTGAAATCAGGTGGAGGCTTTATGGGCCTTCAGAGCATGGCTGGGGCTGAGACTGATCCTGCATTAATTTGAAAGAACATTGGTAGCTTTTGGCGGAGTACCATTTCTGTGTCAGGGCAGTTTAACATGGAATTATTTAATTTCCATTTGTATTGGGTGTTTTTCACAAAGGGTATGGATAGGGTAAGTTCAATTGGTGCATGGTCGGACCAGGTGATTGGGCCTATATTTGACTGGGAGGATGCCTGGAAGATGTTGCTAGTACCTAGAAAATAATCGATCCTCGAGTAGGACTGATGAGGGATGGAGAAGAAGGTACTGTATAGTCCCTCTGACCCTGGTGCTGAGCCCTCCATATATCCACTAGTGACTATTCCTCAATGATGTCACTAAATTTCTTGGCTTTCTTTTTTGGATTGGATGGTGTATGGAGTGGGAGAGGATGGGAGGATGGTGGGGGCGAGGTTCGATTTGTCTAGTGCATGAGAGGCTACCATGTTAAAGTCACCTCCTATAATTTGAGATGAGAAAGATTGCTGTTCTAGGGATTGGAGGAGTGTTCTTAGGAAAGGGAGTTGGTTGTCATTGGGGGTGTAGACGTTTACAAGTGTGATTGGGGTGCCAGACAGGGTGCCCTGTAGTATCAGGAACCGACCATCGGGTCTGGGAGTGATTTGGATAAAACAAAAGGGACGCCATTCCATAAGGATGGCTACTCCTCATTTTTTGCTTGGCAAGGATGCAAAATATGCCTGGGGGAATACATTTTTGAATGTGTTGGGTGGGGTTGGGGAATTGAAGTGGGTCTCTTGGATGAGGACAATGTCTCCCTTTGATTTATTTAGGTCTTGAAGGACTAGCTTCCTCTTTGTTACTGAATTGAGTCCTTTGATGTTCAGTGAGATTAATTTAATGGAAGACATTGTCCCATGGGGGGTATTCCCAGAGCTCCAGGCTCTGATGCTCTTGGATTTCCCATGACAAGAGCTTGTTCTTCAGGCATAGGACTAAGGTCCCTAATCGGTGTGGATGGGATGGGATAGGACGTCTCTGGACATCAGATTGAGGGGGGGAGGGTGGACACATAGGGGAAGAAAAGAACGTACGGGCCTTTGTCAGGCCCAAAAAGAGCAACCTTTCTCACGACAGTGAGAAAGGTGGCGGGGTCAAACACCCCTGGAGATCCTTCCAGGACACCAAGCCTGGAATGGGAGAGAGAACCAGGTATATGGTCCAACACCCTCCGTGTCTTCGAACATATCGTGTTTAATGGAGACCTAGTAAAATGAGGGGAAAGCTGCCTCCCGTCTAAATTTGTGGCGCAGTGTGGCTTTTGGGTCTTGTTGGCTGAAGGGCATGGGACTAACTGGGGAGGAGAGGGATATAGAGCGGGGGGGAGAGGGGGGAGGGGGGGGGGGGGGGGGGGAGAGGGGGGGGGGGGGGGGGGGGAAAGGGAGAGAAAAAACGAAGAAAAACCTGTGTGCAAACATATAAAGCATTTCTTTCCACAGTTGTTGTTTTGTAGACATAGCCTAATCAGGTTATTACTCTAAAGATTTCAGCATCTTTCTAGTCCCACAATTGTTGTATACATCCTCAAAATACCTTCTTTGGAACTCATCGTTGACATATTCCTGTGCCTCTTGAGTGGGGGGGGGGAAGAGGGGGGGTGGGTTAATGCTTTCTGACTGCTTTGTCACATTTTAGTAGTATATTCAACTCTCATAGAGTACTCTTTAATTTGATTTGTAGGGGAGGGTTAGGGTGGGTCGAGGGTGGGGGGAGGGGTGGAAGGGGCAGAGGGTGGGTGGGAGCCCCCCTCCCACCCACCCTGGCCTTGCCTTGCAGCTGCATATTTGTTTTTTTTAATGCCTTCATTACATTTCCCTTCGCATCTCTTCGGCTGCCCTGGGAGGGGAGGGAGGGGATGGGGGGGAGGGTTTGAAGGCTGCGTTACCCTTTTTATTGATTGGGGAGTTTTGGTTGGATGTGATCCGTGGAGGTTTGTTACCAGATGTGAAGGGGGAATTTGTTGAGGAGGGGGGAAAAGGGGGAGGTGGAAGTGGAGGGATCTATACCACAACATTTTATCATAGATGTAAACATTTTCATACATGACGTTAAGTTAAGTTCTCTGTGCGTCCTGTCACGTGATATTTGTCCTGGGCTTTTCCTCCCTTTGGTGGGGCGGTGGATAGTAGGTGGAGAGGGTGGGGGCTGGGGGGTGGGGGAGGGCGGGGTGATGTGTGGGGGAGGGGGGGAGGCTAATGGTTTGCTTGCAATTTCAGGGATATATAGTTCTTCTTTTGGATTGTATGGGAGCTGGCGTGGCGATGGGGACCCAGGTCTTGGTCTCTCTGGGAGGGGGGGATGGTGGGGCACAGGGGATCAGAGAGAGGGGAGGGTGGGGCTGGGGGACATTAGCGGTGGCGGAGGGGTGGGAGTGGGTAGGTCCGGCGCCAGTAAATGGAAGCCTGGGTCCGCGCGTGCCCGTAATGGTGACGCGCGCAACCCGGAAGTGCGGGAGCAGCCGTGGGGGAGACCGCGAGGACTTAGGCACGCCACCGAGGAGCCCGAGCAGCAGGGAGAAAAGGTAAGGAGGCGCTGGAAGCGGGGGTACCCGCAGCGCGGATCCTTACAAATACGGGACAAAAGACCCTGCAGCATGACTAAGACATCACAATTGGCGGAGTTAAAATGCAGGCAGACCTAAAGGCAGTGAGTAGTGGAAACAATGGTATACAAACCCAGGTATACTAAATATACACAAGGAGACATGGTAAACAGTCAACTCCACCCTTTAGCATAGTGGAACATATTTCACAGATGTAGGATCGCATCTCAGCAGTGTTTCCCACTGTGTGACGACAACAGGCAACAAGCCCAAAAGTCACAGCAGATCTCCTATAATCGAACTGCCAGACTTGGGGTGTTCCATCCGTGAGATAAGGTATTAGTGTTGGTACCTACAGTAGAATGTAAGTTTTTAGCTACAGTACTTGACGGGGACCATACAAAGTCATAGAAACAGTAGGAGAGGTTAATTATAGAGTTATCCAGCCCTGGAAGAGGAAACCGGAACAGTTATACCATGCAAACCTCTTTAAACCCTGGAAAGAGAGGGAAGCGTTGGTTACAGAGACTCAGATTGTTGTTCCCTCTAGGGCACCCTCAGTTCCGGATGTAGAAATTGCAGACATGTTGTCTGCTCCACAAGAGGTAAATGAATCACTCTATGCAGAGCTTTCTCCCCAGAACCCGGAAGAACCTTGGTCATTGAGCATAGCTACAAGCCTGGGAAGGTTATTCATGTTAAGCCCTATCAGTTACCAGAGAATAGACAACAGACAGTTATAGAGGAGGTACAGAAAATGATGGACATGGGCATAATCGAAGAATCTTACAGTAACTGGTCTAGTCCTATCATGCTAGTTCCTCAATTGGATGTCTCTATTAGTTTCTGTAATGATTTTAGGAAACTGAATGCGGTGTCCAAATTCGATACCTTCCCAAGCCCCATGTTTACGAGCTGATAGACAGGCTATGGGATGCCGATATTTAACCACCCTCGACCTAACTACGGGGTATTGGCAGGTACCACTAGCGCAGGACACTAAAGATAAAACTGCTTTTTTGTCACCAGACAGCCTGTGCCAATATAAGGTCCTGCCCTTGGGCCTATATGGGGCTTTAGTAACCTTTCAAAGGTTGATGGACTGGTGTTAAAACCCCACACAGAACATGCCTCAAGTTATTTGCATGATGTGATCATTCACATTAATGACTGGGACTCTGTAAAAAAAACTTTCCCTAGTCTGTTCAATAATTAGTTTCGTATGCAACAAGGAAGCGGCAAGTAGTTTATTGTCCAGCCCGTTAATACCTCTTAACAGGCTTAGGATAAACACTTCTGCCACAAGATTCACATGAAAGGAAACTAAATAATTTTAAACAGAAATATATAAACAAGCCTTCCACTATAATCACCTACCTCCTAGGCTCCTGTCTCTTCCCTGGCTGAGACCAGAATGAGCCTCTGTGTACTCTCAGAAGCCTGACTATATAGCTACGAGATTGGCTCCGGGTCTTAGCCCTCTGCCTTAATTAACTGCCTGTATTTTGAGTAGGGGAGTTTCACCTTTGTTTCTACTGCTGGTTTTTTGAAGTGATGGGTCTGTAAATCCCATCACATACTCGAACATTAAGCAGGCATACGTAGTCCTAGACTCCGTTGAGGAGGCAGGTCTGATGCCAAACCCCACTAAATGTGCCATAGGGTTGGTAAAACCTCAGGTCGCAAAGCTTAAGGTGATTAGGAAGTGGCAGAGGCCGCTAACTAAGAAACAAGTTAAAGCCTTCCTCAGCCTTTCCGGCTACTACTGTTGCTTCATAGCAGGCTTTGCCACCATCTTGCCATCTCTGTCAGACCTAACAAAAGGGAATAGTTTGGTCATGGTGAGGTGGTTTGACCAGGCGGAGGACATCCAAAGGTTATAGGATCCCTTGCTGATCACCCCAGATTTCCCTAAAGAATTTAAGGTGCAGTGTGATGCCTCCGATGTAGGGGTAGGAGCAGTCCTATCCAAAATAGTCAGAGCAGAGGAACACCCAATCATGTACAGTACATTAGCAGAAAACTAAACCACCACTACAAGATGTATGGTTGAATTCAGTAATAATATATGCACTTGGATTGAAAACTGGTTGAAGGATAGACAACAGTGGGTTGTCATAAATTGAACTTTTTCAGGTTGGCTAAAGTCGTGAGTGGAGTACCTCTGGGATTGGTACTGGGATCCCTGCTTTTTAACTTGTTTATTAATGACTTGAGTTTGGCGTCGAGATCAAAGTCTCATCTTTGCTGATGATACTAAATTGTGTAAGGTAGTAGAATCAGAGCAGGATGTAATTTTTCTGCAGAAGTACTTGGAGAGACTGGAAATGTGGGCAGGTAAATGGCAGATGAGGTTTAATACAGATAAATGTAAGGTTATGCATTTGGGATGCAAGAATAAACAGGTGACTTACAAATTAAATCGGGATACATTGGGAGAATCCTTGATGGAGAAGGATTTAGAAGTTCTTGTAGACAGCATGCTTAGCAATAGTTCCCAAAGTCATGCTGTAACTGTAAAGGCAAACAAGATCTTATCTTGCATTAAATGGGCAATGGATGGAAGGGAAGTAAACATAATTATGTCCCTTATAAAGCATTAGTAAGACCACACCTTGAATATGGAGTACAATTTTGGGCACCACTCCTTAAATAAGACATTATGGAACTAGAGAGAGTGCAGAGAAGGGCCACCAAATTAATAAAGGGGATGGACAATCTAACTTATGAGGAGAGGCTAGCTAAATTAGATTTATTTACATTAGAAAAGAGGTGTCTAAGAGGGGATATGATAACTATATACAAATATTTTTTGGGGAGAGTACAAGGAGCTTTCAAATGAACTATTCATCCCAAGGACAGTACAAAGGACTCGGGGGCATTCCTTTAAGTTGAAGGAAAGGAGATTTCACCAGCAACAA
The DNA here is from genome assembly GCA_036426205.1 of Ascaphus truei. Lineage (NCBI taxonomy): Eukaryota > Metazoa > Chordata > Amphibia > Anura > Ascaphidae > Ascaphus > Ascaphus truei. The sequence goes on from CM071586.1 coordinate 5,474,463, forward strand.
ATGAAAGGGTTCTTTACAGTAGGGGCAGTTAAAATGTGGAATTCATTACCCTGTGATGGCAGATACAATAGATTTGTTCAAAAAAAGGTTGGACATATTTTTAGAAAGAAAGGTACAATGGGATATACCAAATAAGTATACTGTACATGGGAAGGATGTTGATCCAGGGATTAATCTGATTGCTAATTCTAGGAGTCGGGAAGGAATTTAATTTTCCCCTTATGATATATCATTGGATGATAGGACACTGGGTTTTTTTGTTTTGCCTTCCTCTGGATCAATAAGTAAGTATAGATATAGGATAAAGTATCTGTTGTCTAAATTTATCATAGTTTGAACTTGATGGACGTACAGAATGTCTTTTTTCAACCTCATCTATTATGTAACAATGTATGCCGTGGTTGAAAAAGAGGGCTTGGCAATCAAATGGGCTTTGGAGAATCTAAAACATTATTTGTTAGGGAGGAAGTTCACCCTAATAACGGACCATGCACCTCTGAAGTTCGTGCGGCAAAATAGAGAAAAAAATGCTACTGGATTGCACCTGTTTTTGAGTCTCCAGAGGTTCCACTTCACAATAGAACATAGGCCAGGCTCCAAGATTGGAAATGCCGATGAATTGTCCCGAGTGTACACCTCCCTCTCTACACCTGCTCACCCCACCCTTGAGCAAAGGCGGGGGGGATACTGTATGTGATGTACTCAGTGAGAAGGTGTTTGATGGGAGGTATATAGGGCCTAGCCCTTTCCTTGGTGTGTACCCTTTCCCCTCTCCTGAACCCTAATTAATGGACTGCAGTATAAAAGGCAGTACAGACACCGGCCTGTGCTGCTGTTCTGCTTTGCTCTGGAAGCCCACATGCTGACAGGTGCATGTACCGGTAGAGGGTTCTGAGTGGGGAAAGAGTTTAGTTCTCCCACTTATAGTGAGTAACTAAGATGTATTAGTTATAGCTCCAAAATGAAGTTAGGTCCTTTTTTGTTTTTATGCTTCCTGGTTTTTCCCCTTAAATAAACCACAATATCTATATTTAACTATAATAATATTGAATGCGTTATCTCCTTAACCATTGTTTTCTACAACCCTACTGTTAAATAACAGTGCCAGCGGTAAAATAATGCATAGGGTAAACCAGGATAATAATATTTGTTTCATCTGTAGATAGATAGATGATAGACAGATATCTGACATATAGATGTATCTCTATAGTATGTATATCTATCTATATCTACCAATGTATATCTATGTATAGCTATCTAGCTACTGCACCGACACACTTTATTCGAGAAAATACCCAGTATGTACCTGGCAGATACCTGGAATGCGCCGCTCCTCACCTCTGACAAGCCCCGTTGTGTTTGCCTTCCCAGCCTGGGTTCATGCCTGGCTGACGGGCGGCTGATATGTTAATGATAATGATTAGGATTTAATAGGCTGCAATGCTTCGCGTGTCTACCAGATGGCATAAATTCATGAATTGTAATGCAGTATATATATATATATACTGTGCAGTATTGCAGCCAGCGGGAATAAAATGCTTCAATCTCTGCCTGGAAAATAACGCAATGCACTCGGGCAGAAAACAGTCACAAACCTCAATACACCCGGGTATACCCGAATTCGTGGGACTAGCCGAGCTCGAATAAAGTGTGTCGCCAGTGTATGCAGATCTTCTGTATATCTACCCATTTTTATGTCTATATAATCTGTCTTTAGCGTTGAAGACCCAGGATGTCCCAAGATTTCAACCACCATCTATAGGTGAGGTGTTTAGCTGTTATATTAGAGAGGGGGAAATAGGGGGTGGGCGGAGAGAGGGGGAAAGAGAGAGTTGGGGGAGAAAGGGGCAGGGAAGAACAAACGAAACGGGGTGGTGGAAAAAAGGAGTGTTGTGAGAAAAGTAGATTGAGGGAGAGAGAATAGAGGGGTATAGAGATTGTGGGGGGAGAGAGGAAGAGATTTAGGAAGAGAGAGGGGGGAAAAGAGGGAGAGAGAAAGGAGGGGGAGTAAAATTAAGGGGGAGGAAGAGGACGATTGAGAGGGAGAGGTGGGATAAGAAGAGAGGGAGAGAAGGGGTGGAGAGTGGGTTGAGGTAGGCAGATAATGAGGGGGGGAGAGGAAGAGAGAGAGAGGCGTGAGACAGTGAGAAGAGGGGGAAGGAAGAGAGAGAGAGAGAAGCTCATTACAATAAATGTCTTTGTGGCATTTTTAAACCATTGCCCATATTTGAAGGGCCCTGAGAAATGTCAGTTTGGGTGGAGGGAAGTCTGATCATGTAGCTCACTGTCTTTGAAAACTGATTCTTGTTTTCTTCTTTGTTTAGGTCTGCATTTGTCATCATCAGCAGTTAATACAGCGTTTAGTGATGTGACAGGTGAGGAATGAGAGAGGATGATGAGAGGAGGAAAGAGGAGGAGAGAGATGAGAGAAAGAGAGAGCTCATTATATACAAGTCTCAGTTGCACTACTAAAGTTGTGCCCATATTTGAGGGGCAATGATAAAATAACACATGGAGAAAGTAAAAGAAATTAAGGGACACAAATCAGAAGGAGGGGGTGACATGGGGACAGATCCTTGTGTCTTTGTGACATATGTCACTCCCTGTGATTATGTGACATTTCTGCTCTTATGACAGCTTATCCCCATATTTTGCTGCAATAATATCACTGTCTTTGAAGTGGGTGAAACTGCTCTTCTCTTTGCAGGTCTGGATTTCTCATCATCGGCGGATAATAGAGCGTCTAGGGATGTGAAAAGTAAGGAACGAGAGGGGAGAGAGGAGAGAGAAGGAGGGGGACCGAGAGAGGTGGAGGGAGAGAGAGGGGGAGAGAGGGAGAGGGAAATAGGGGGAGAGGGGAAGAGAGGGAGGGGAAGAGAAGGAGAGAGAGAGACAGAGAGGGGGGATGGGAGAGAGAGAGGGCGGAGGACTGGAGACAGAGGGGTGATGAGAGAGAGAGGGAGGTGGAGAGGGGGAAGGAGGGGGAGATAGGGGGAAGGGAGGTGGGATTGGAGAGAGAGAAAGGCAGGGAAGAAAGAGAGAATAACAGAGGGAGAGCGAGTGAGAGAGAAAAATCAAGAGTGAAAGGAAGAGAGAGAGAAGTATGTAGATGAATATTTGCCTCCCTCCCCTCTCTGTTAACCCAGGCACTTTGTATATTTGGCCGCTCAGATATCTTGGGTCTCTGTGTATATATGCCCTCTCTCTCTCTCAGATACCCTGGGCAGTGGGAAGCAGAACGCACAGGGGCGGCTGATAGTAATCCTAGTGGTTCTGCTGAGCCTGATGTTCCTGCTCTGGATAATCGTGACCACCCTTGTATTTACATACTGTGAGTATAAGAGAAAAGCTCTGCAGAGGAGGTTGAGAGACACTGTAGGGGAGGGTGAGATACTCTGCAGGGGAGTGCAAGATTCTCTGCATGGTAGTGTGAGATACTCTGCAGGGGAGGGTGAGATTCTCTGCAAAGGAGGGTAAAATGCTTTGGGGGAGGGAGGCCCTGTCTGTGCCTCTTTTAAGTGAAGTAGGGTGAAGTAGGATTCTGCAGGATTACATATATAATCCTATATTCACCGTGCTCAGGAAATAAGGGAATCCTTCCATTTTTCATCATATCTTCTTGCTCAACCCCCATGAACATTTGCACAATTGTAGATCTGTTATGTAGATTCACACTATATAAAGATGCACAATTTGACCATCAACTGATGTTAACTAGATTGATGTCCCTGTATTATCTCAGCACGTACCAGATACACTGCGTTAGGGTCATGTTCATTAAACGAATATTAGGAGTTTTTCCTTTGTAGCTCTTAAATGTGTTAAACCCTTGTTATCTAATCTGAAACACTAAAATGATCATCTTGTTTGAGTTAAAATTATGGTTCAAAGGCTGTGTTCAAAATGTCCTCCTGATGAAATGCATGGCCGAAGACAAGAACGCCTCTGTCTGATTGCAGGATCTGCAGGTTTTGACACTTCAGGCTCTGAAACTCTTGTTTTTCACCTTTTCAGATTCCAGTATCACTGGTGACATGTCGGAGATAAAGCAGAGTGGTAAGTAACAGCCCCTGACACTCCCCGCAGGGCAAATATCTTATTTATTTTTTCTGAAATATTGTTTTTCAGGACGTAATACATTCAGAGTTACCTCTCGTTTTCAAGTACTGTATATCCTGGGCAAAGAGCTATAATGACAAAACATGGTTACGTTATATGAACAGGGTTGTACATTATATACAGTATAAAGACATTGCATTCACAGTTAAAGATAATATATGTTACAGGCGGACAGTATGTTACAGACCAGATTAAAATGTGAGACAGCTTTAGGCTGAGTCCCCAGTGGTCACAGCGGTGCCCGCTATGGCGTACGTGCCACACACCATAGCAAAGCCCCAGTGGCTTTGTGCATGTGGGCGCACAAAGCACTGTGACACATACGCTGGCAGGGAAGAAAATAATTTTGACCTCCCGTGCTGCGATGCGGTCACGTGGTCGTTGCACAGCAAATGACAGGCAGATTTGCCCTGTAATGGCCGTGCCCCGCGTCATGTTCCCGCTCCCCTGGGCTCCCTTAGAGCTCCCCTACAGATCACCGATTGCGCTGTAGTCACTGCACGTGCCGCCATGCCGCCAGGCGCGCATGCAGCAGGGAGGACTGGGGCCATAGCCTTAGTCTTGAAAGAACTTAGACTGGTGGTGGCTGTGAGAGTCTCTGGTAGATTGTTCCAGTCGTGAGGTGCATGGTAAGAGAAGGAGGAGCGGCCGGATACTTTGTTAAACCTTGGGACCGTGAACAGTCTTTCAGAGTGAGATAAATGCCGTGTGTGGTAGGGGTGATGAGCTTGTTGAGATAGGCAGGTTGCTTGCCCAGAAAGTATTTGAAGGCCAGACAAGAAACATGTGCTATAACTTGGGCCTGGACTCAAGTGATAGACAATCTAGTTATTGTAGCATTTCACAGTGATGTGTGTTGAAATTACATTGCAGGACATAGCGGCATATTGAGTTGTAGAGGCTGCCTATTTTGCCAATGTGAGTTTGGGGTGCTGTCCCATAATCTATAATTGGCATTAGCATCTGCTGTGGGATGCACTTTCTGACCAATAGGTTTAGGGAGGATTTGTCCCTATAAAATACACCTAGTTTGGCATAGGTTTTGGTTGTCAGATTGTCAATATTCAACCCAAATGTTAAATTAGAGTCAAGTCATATGCCCAGATATTTAAAACTAGTGACAGGGGCTAGGATGGTCTTTGAGTTGGTTTGCTCTTTAGCTCTGTTGTTGGAAGCTTAAAAAATATAGACTTAGCCCCAAATATCACACTTATGTTTTTGTCAGTGTTAAAAAAACCAGTTTGTTTTGGGAAATGCAACATTCAAGTCTTGAAAAATCTGATTGAAGTACGTATCCAGAGAGGCTAGGGCTGTGTATATAAGACTAGCTGAGAGACCCGGCGCTGCCCGGGACCAAAACCTCCCGCTCTTTCCTCTTGACACCCCCCCCCACCCCCGTTCCTCTCGTCTCTCTCCGCCTCCCCCCACCCATGCGCAGCTCTGGTCCTTCGCCCCCCTCTGCGCAGGTCCGGTCCTCCCCCCCCCTGCGCTGCTCCGGTCCTCCCCCCCCACGCAGCACACTAGCCACCCACTACACCGGCACCACACAGTAGCCCACACACCGTGACGACCTGAGACACACAGTGCCACACACACCGTGAGACACACAGTGCCACACACACCGTGAGACACACAGTGCCACACACACCTGAGACACACAGTGCCACACACACCGTGAGGGACACACAGTGCCACACACACCGTGAGACACACAGTGCCACACACACCGTGAGACACACAGTGCCACACACACCGTGAGACCACACATGCACACACACGTGAGACACACAGTGCCACACACACCGTGAGACACACAGTGCACACACACACCGTGACACACACAGTGCCACACACACCGTGAGTGAACACAGTGCACACACACAAACCATGGAGACACAACACACACCAGTCGAGAGACACACACACTAGTGTCAGACACATACACAACACAGGGTCAGACACCATACACACATACAGTGGCAGACACCATACACACATTACAGTGTCACACACAACAACATACAGGTCACCACACACAACACACACAGACAGTGTCAAACACACACACACAACGCTCTGGTCCTTCGCCCCCCTATGCGCCAGGTCCGGTCCTCCCCCCCCCCCTGCGCTGCTCGGCTCCTCCCCCCACCACCGCAGCAACAGTGCCACAACACACAGGACACACAGTGCCACACACACCGTGAGACACACAGTAGACACACACACACCGTGAGACACCAACAGTGCACACACAACACACCGTGAGACAACACAGTGCCACACACACCGTGAGACACACAGTGCCACCACACACCGTGAGACACACAGTGCCACACACACCGTGAGGACACACAGTGCCACACACACATGAGACCACAAGTGCCACACACACAGTGGAAACACAGTGCACCACACCGTGAGACACACATGTGAACACACACGTGGACACACAGTGCCAACACATGTATGCCAGCCACACCCGTGAGACAACAGTGCCACACACACAAACCCATTGGAGACACACACACCACCGTGAGAGACAACACACCAGGTCAGACAACATACACACACAGTGTCAGACACATACATCACATACAGTGTCAGACAATACACACATACAGTGTCCACATACACCACAACAGTCACCCCACACAGTCACCACACCACACTCACAGTGTCACACACACACACACCACAAACCTTGTGTCACACACACTACCACACACACAACACACAACCCACAACCACACATTTCTCACACACACACCACAACCACACCACACACACACACACACAACACAACACACACACACACACAGCACACACACACACCCACATCACACAGTGTCCACACAACAAACACACACACACACACATCACACACACACACACCACCAAACACACCACACAGCAACACACAAACACAGTGCAACCATCACACTAGGTGCAGCACACACACCACACACACAAACACACACCACACATCACAGTGTCACACCACACAACAGTGCTAACACACACCACAACACAGTTCACACCACCCACACACCACACCCAGATGTGTACACAACACCAACACCACATCACACACACACACAGTGCACACACACACACACACACACACCACACACACACACACACACACACACACCACCCACACACCTCACACACACCACACACACACACCATGACACACACCACACTCTCCACCACACACACACACCACACACACATCACACGGTCACACCACTACACCACCACATGTACATCACCAACATTCACACACACACACAGCAGAGTCACACACAACACAACACACAGTCATCACTCACACACACACACAAGCACATACACACACAGCAACACACCCAACAGTGAACAAAACACACACATCACACAACTGACTACATGGCCACCATCACCCATCACACACACCGCACACACCGCCACACCACACAACCACAACACCACACACAACACACACACCACACACACACACACACACCTTTTTCCCCACAAACAACACACAACACACCACTACACCACATTATCCACACACACACACATCCACACCCCACACACAGTGTCACACACACCTACACAACAGTGACAACACACACATCAGAACAACAGGGTCTACAAGACAACAACACACACACACACACACCCCACACCACACACACACAACACACACACACACACACAACTCAACATACACACACACACAACAGTTTCAACACACACTCAGAGTGTCACCACACACATACCACTGACATCACACACACACACATACCACACACGATTTCACACACACACCCACATCACACCACACAAACCCCCCCCCACCCCCACCCCTATGTCACCATATATCATCATATACAGTTTTTGGTCTCACACACACACACACACACACACACACACACACAACATCACACACAACACCAATCACACACACACACACACACACGAACACACACACACACACATGACAAACATAACACACACTGTCAAACACATACGCACATCACTACACATCAACACACTACACACACTACACACACACACACACATCACACACACTCACACACACACCAATCAACACACACACACACCACACATTCACACACACCTGTACACACACACATACACCCAGTTGTCACACACATGCTCACACACAACACAAATATCTCGGTTGGTTAACCACAACAACTGCGTGAGGACCCGCCCGTTTACCCCACCGGCGGACCACCAGCCACCTCCGTCAGGCTCCGCTTCTCCAACCGTCCATGATAGGCAGCATCTCTACTTCCGGGTGCTCTGACAGTGGTGGGGGGCGGAGCATTGCAGCACAGGCATTGCCGAGCACACGGCAACCCGGATTTTGCGGGCGCCCGTGTTTTTTTTTTCGCTGCGAGGGACGGAGGCTGAATGTCCTGATGAGGAGGTTGAGCCGCCGCAGGCTGGATGCGCAGTTCGTGCACGCACCACAAGGCCGCTGGAGCACATGTTGCAATGACATGTGGGGCACCGGAGAAAGGGGTGGGGGTCAGGTCCGGTGTTGGACTGACACAGGGTGGCAGTAGGGGGGGTGACACCTGGTGGGGCTCATGGGTTGCGCTACCCAGGGCGGTGGAGTTCGGGTTGGAGGTGATAACCCAGGGGCAGGGGCCTCAACGGGAGACAGTAAAGAGATTTGGTGTGACGGGGGGGGGTGTTGGTGGTGTGGGGAGAGGTGAGGCCAGTTGAAGGGTAGTGGCTGTTGTTGGTTAGTGTAGTGACCGGGGGAGAGGGGTTAGTGGTTGGGGAGAGGTGAGGCCGGCGCCGAGGAGCGGCGGGTGGTAGTGGTGTGGATGGTCCTGCTAAGTGAGATTCCTAATCCAAGTGAGGGCAAGAGGTGCAATGTGAGGGTTGGGGTAAGAGGGGCGGGGGGTGCGTCCATGGCCAATGAACAGGGGGAACACAGGGCCAATCACGCAGGGAGAAGACATACACACACAAACATTATTTCAGACTTATAGATATAGATTGTGTTATCCACATTCACATACATTGAAGCTGCCTTACAAGCTGTAGGTAGGTCCTTCATGAAGACTGAAGAGAGTAGAGGGGCAACACAACAGAGATTTGCGAGACCCTGCAGGTTTCATCCATAGGATTAGAGTTAGAACCTGAAATAGACTCATATGCAAGAAATACAGCTTTGTATTTCACATTCTTGTTGGGGAACGTGCAATAGAGAAACGCAAATACATGTGGATATGAAAAATATGTTTCATTGATGTAAACAAATGAAACTACTGTTACAATATATATGTAATATTAAAATGTTAAATTACATTAATCTGTATACTTTAGATGTAAAATAATGTTACGTATTACAAGTTCCATACAGATACTGTACATATTACCCTACCTTCTCCTCCTGTGCATATTTTGTGTTCTTGAAGCGTTCCTTCTCTGCATCATTTAGGTCTTCAGTCTGGAGCTGCTTTCTGGAACCTTCAGCCCTTCTTTCACCAAACCAAAAGTTTTTTTGTGGGGTTTTCCTCTTGAATTATCCACGTGTTTTAATCTTATTGGTTAGGAAGATTCCACTCAATCTATTGCCAAGCTAACTTGGAAAACTGGTTATCTGCTATCTGTAGTCCATTTACTGCCTAGAGTTTTCATGGCCCCGTTGTTCTTACAACTGTTGTTTACCATGTCTTTGAAGCGCAGATTTGTGTATAACTGAGGGCGGATGTCTTTTAAAATGTAGTTTGTAGTTTGTGCTTGAGTCTCACATGGTATCTTGCCATCTGTTCACACAACACACAGGCCATTTAAGATATACACATCTAGGTCAAACAGTTTACAATATCCCAATCACAGTTTATGCTGAATATTATGATCTACCTGATAGGTAGTAGAGAAACCAGTTTAAAGCATGCTCCCCTATTCCAGAGCACTGAAGCTTGTTTAACAAGATACAGTAACATGGTCAACAGTCTTTATAGCCTTTGCAGAAATCGAGGAATATTGCACCAGTAAGTTGTCCCAGTTCCATTATACACTGAATCTCATTGCAAACATTTAAGAGGGTAGTTACCATGGAGTGATTTTGGCGAAAGCTGTACTGGAGGTGACTAAAGAAATGTGTCTTGTTATAATGTGGTAATCGCTTAATTTGGAGTGGACACCTTTTTCCATTACTATAGATAGTATTTGGAGAAGATAGATTGGTCTGTTGTTGGAGACCATGTTTTTGTCCCCACTTTTGATGCCTGGTATAATTCTTGCAGTTTTCCAGGTCTGTGGGACATGACTTTAAGACAAAATAAAGTTGATTAGGGAAGCTGGCGATATGGCAATGACTTGGGCACTGAGTCGTATGACTTTGATTGCAGAACTGTAGGCCAGGTAAGCATTGGCTCTTTAGTTTTAGTGTTAGGTGCCTGTGTAATCTCCTCTTCCGATACTGGGACAAATTAACATCTGTAAGCACTGTCAGGAAGGGGTGAAGCAATAGGGGTGGTCACAGATTTAACTTTTTGATTAACCTTCCCCCATCAGCATCTCACTCCTATTAACACACACAGCTGCTCTTTAAAGGCAAAGGCTAGCTCAGTGAGAGTAGTCATGAATCATTAGGGGTAACATTTAATATAGAGAGAGGAGTCAGCGAGTCTTAGAGGCAGGATTTAATAGAGAGAGAGAGGAGTAGGGGAACCCCAGAGGCAGAGTTATACATAGAGGGTGGAGTAATCAATTCTCAGGGGGCAGAGGTAACTATAAAAGGAGGGACCAGAGACCACTGGGGCTGATCTCAACAAAAGAGGAGTCATAGCTCCTCAGGGTGGAGCTTAACATAGACAGATCAATGCTCCACAAGTTCGGAGTTTAATATTGAGGGAGGAGCCAAGGCTCTGCAGAGGTTGAACTTAACAAAGAGGGAGGATTCAATACTTCACAGCGTTGAGTTTTACATAGATGGAGGAGTCAGTGAGTCTCAAAAGGCAGGGTTAATACAGAGGTAGGATACAGCGGTAATTAGGGTCTGAGTTTAATATAGAAGAATCAAAGATCCTCAGGGGTGGAGCTCAACAAAGATCAATGCTCCATGGGTTCACAATTTAACACACTGTAGTTACATAGTTACATAGTTACATACTGTAGTATATGAGGTTGATAAAAGACATACGTCCATCAAGTTCAACCTATGCTAAATTTAGACAACAGATACTTTATCTTATATCTATGCTTACTTATTGATCCAGAAGAAGGCAAACAAAAAACTCCAGTGTCATATCATCCAATGATATCTCATAAGGGGAAAAATGAATTTGTTCCTGACTCCAAGAATTGGCAATCGGATTAATCCCTGGATCAACATGCTTCCCATGTATTCTTATTTGCTATATCCCTGTATACCTTTCCCATCTAAAAAGATGTCCAACCTTTTTTTGAACAAATCTATTGTATCTGCCATCACAGTCTCCATGGGTTATGAATTCCACATTTTAACTGCCCTTACTGTAAAGAACCCTTTCCTTTGTTGCTGGTGAAATTTCCTTTCCTCCAACCTTAGGGGATGGCCCTGAGTCCTTTGTATTGTCCGTGGGATGAATAGTTTTTTTGAAAGCTTCTTGTACTGTCCCTGAATATATTTGTATATAGTTATCATATCCCCTCTTAAACGCTTCTTTTCTAATGTAAATAAATCTAATTTAGCTATACTCTCCTCATAAGTTAGATTGTCCATCCCCTTTATTAATTTGGTGGCTCTTCTCTGCACTCTCTCCATAATGTATTTTCTAAGGAGTGGTGTCCAAAATTGTACTCCATATTCAAGGTGTGGTCTTACTAATGCTTTGTAAAGGGGCATACAGTAGCTATGTTTACTCCACTTGTAGGAGTTAGATGAAAAGAATCCTTAGGGCAAAGTTTTAGAAAGGGGAAGATGTTTACACTCTTGGTGGGTTTCTTCATCAGAGATGCTACTGAGAGAGTACTGGAGAAGTCGGTGAGAGCGCATGGGTCACTCCCCAGAGAGGGTGTCTCATTTCAAGACTTTGCTATGCATGCACTGTCTCTCATCCTGTATTTCCTGCAGTCTCTCAGGTTCAGGAGACAGCTGAGAAGGAGAAAGACAATCTGAGGGGAGAAATCATATTCATCAATAGAACACTGGGTGAGTCTCTAAGGAGATAACACACAAGGTTGTGTTATTCACTGATTGTCTCGCCCACTTAATTTACTGAAGATGTAATGACAATGACATACAATGCATTTGAGCTTTATCGCTCTCATTGCATTTTGCAGTCTCTTCTATGTTTTCAGGCTCTCTCATGGTCATCCTGCCCTCTCTTTGTTTTTTGGACAGTTTCTCTTTAAGCATGCTCATTGCAATTTGTTGTCTGTTTGGTCGCGCTGTCTAATGAGGTCTGTGTTGCAGTCTTCCATGATGTGTGTCGGCACTCTCTCTCTCGCTTGCTGGTAAAAATCAGTCTCTCCCTGTTTCTTTACAGTGATGGAGAGAGACAAACTAACGGCAGAAATCAGAACCATTAATAAGACCATTGGTAAGTCAGACAGCGGCAGGATATTTCCCGTTAACACACAGTCTGGAGTTTGTGACTGACAAAGATGTTTGTTCAACTCTCTCTCCATTTCTCCCTCACTCTCTCTTCTTCTCCCTCCCCTCTCTTACTTCTACTCCCCTTTCTCTTTCCCTCTGTTTCCCCCTCACTCTCACTCACAGGACGTCTCTCCAGTCCCTGCCCCCCAAATTGGAAGCTGGTGGGTTTCTCTTGTTATTATATCTCTGGGGACCCCAAGACATGGGAGGAGGCTGAAAATGACTGCATCAGACGCAGCTCCACCCTCCTCGTCCTCACGAGCAGTAAAGAGCTGGTAATGCCTTTCCCCAAGAAGTATCGCAAAATATCCAACTATAATGCACCAATAGGTGGAAAACCCTTGGCTACATCTCAAAGATGGCCATCAATCCTTATTTAACACCGTGACACACAGGCACTGCCCACTAGGACTGGAACGATGGCTGCCAAGCCCTTCTTAATCATTCGAGTACCGGAGGGGCCCAGCACAGCCCCCTTGGCACATAGCAATCATGATCGCTCCTCAAGATTGCGGCACCACTACTGAAGCTAACTGAAGAGGAGGAGTCTCTTCTTCTGTTCCGATTCCAGAGCCCTACCCCTAGAAAACAAGTAAAAAGCCCATGGAATATCTACTACATCATAGGCCCCCTAGTGCTAGATGTGGTAGCTACATCAGCTTCCATAACACACATGCTATACCACTTAGGAGTACTAAGAGGTAACACCTTCCTGTTCTCTGAGGTGTAGTAAGATGGGTGCAATTCCTTTAAAACATAGACAGGCTGTATTAACTGAGAAAAGATAGAGACCCTTTGTGCTACACTAGAAAAACCCTTAACGGAGTAAAATTAACATTTTATTGTATCATTAATTAAGAAATAAATGTTTTGGATTTAGAACAACGACGTAGGAGAAAGAAAAGTAAAAACAATTAAAAATGGAGGTAGGCGTGTGTGCGTTAGGATGCTATCTTATATATTGTGTACCACAAGTATTGTATGCCATTTATACCATATGTACTTGAATTTACAGATAGATAAACAATTATTAGAGCAGGATGCGTCCCTTAGTGGAGACCTGTGTTACTGGAGGCAGTTAATCAAGCCCTCTATCTCATCCCACTACTAGTAACTGGGATGATGTGTTAGAACTGTACAGAGCCTACTTGTGAAAAGTACTTTCTTCCCCCAAAATAGTGGGTAGGTTTGTAATTTTAGGACCCCCCACCACCAAACAGGTACATTCTTGACCTGTTTGGTTGGGTAACATTGTATCTTAGACTGAAAGATGTATCACAGTATAATCATTGGAGATACAGGTCAAGAATGTACCTGTTTGGTGGTGGTGGTGGTGGGGGGGTCCTAATATTAGAAACCTACCCACTATTTGGGGGAATAAAGTACCTTCCACGAATAGACACCAGTCAAATGAATTCTTCTCTGCACAGCTTTAATACTGTATATCATCTCTGTTACAATCAGTGGGATTTTTTTGAGGGGCTAGATTACAGTAAGTCAAAGTTAAACTGTTACCCAACCACACTGGTTAAGAATATATCTGTTTGGTGGTGGGGGGTCCTAACATTTGGAAACTACCGACTATTTTGGGGGAAGAAAATACTTTTCACAAGTAGGCATCAGCAAACTGAATTTTTCTCTTTACAGCTGTAATACACCAACCCTGTTACTAGTAGAGGAATGATATAGAAGGGCTAGATTATCTGCCTCCAGCAACACAGGTCTCCACTAGGGGATGCATCCTGCTCTAATATATTTTTATCCACCTGTAAATTCAAGTATATAAAAATGACAATACTTGTGGTACACAATATATAAGGTAGTGTCCTAACACATACACGTCTACTTCCATTTTGAATTGATTTTACTTGTCTTTCTTCAATGTTGTTGTTCTAAATCCCAAACATTGATTTCTTAATTAATGATTCAATAACATTTTAATTTTACTCTGTTAAGGGTGTTTTCGAGTGCAGCACAAAGGGACTCTATATTTCCTCAGTTAATATGTTATTCTATTCCCTGTGAGTACCAGCCTTAAAGTATTGTTTTGGTTTTTAATCATTATACACAATTGCCCTCCCAGGCGTTGAGCAGGGTTACATCATGCCCCAAGGGCATACATCCCTCGATATAGACAGGCTGTAGGCTCACTCCTTTCATGTGTTGTCTCTCTCCCAGATAGATTTGAAGCCATTACTGGGGAACAAGAGGTTCTGGTTCGGGCTGAGAAAGGTCGCTAATGTCTGGAAGTGGCTGGATGGAACAGTAGTTACATTTAAGTGAGTCATACACACACACACACACACACACACACACACAGGTGAGTCGTACATACATATACTGTCTCTGTACGTTTCCCCTACCTACCAATTCGACTGCAAGCTCCTCGGAGCAGGGACACCTTTTTCCTAATGTCACTTTTATGTCTGATGCACTTATTCCCATGACCTGTTATTTATATTATCTGTTATTTATTTGATTACCACGTGTATTACTACTGTGAAGCGCTATGTACATTAATGGCGCTATATAAATAAAGACATACAATACAATACAGTATATACACACACACATATATATATATATATATATATATATATATATATATATATATATACACACACGTGCATACAAGTATAATAAACACACACGTACATAAAAGTATAATGACTCTGCACACACTAACACACACACATATATTTGTCAAGACGGCATTGGAGTATAAAAAAAGTGTCCATTTTAAATCCCCTGATGGTGTAAAATGGCCAAATCATGTCAGCAACGTAAAATAACGATAATCATGTGTTTAACATACAGTAATGTGCAGTAACATTAACATAATATCGTACACCTAATGTATACTGATAAAAAATGCCCAAACCATGCAAAGAATACAAAGATTAATTTAAAAGAAAGTTCCCAGGGCAGAACTGATGGGTACAGGAACTATGTAACAACTTAAAATGTTAAGCACAAAACAGCTGCAGCGGCCGTTATTCGAACAAATCTCGAAATGGAATTGCGATCTATTCCCGTGATCCTTCCAAGTTTAGCCGCGGAAGACTAAAGGCATCTCGGATTAACACAGCATGGGTGATTACTTCTGGGTCTGCCTGTCCGTAAAAGACGCGCGATAGCGGGGTTTTTTTATTAAAATTCTAACATTACAGAAATATAGCAGGGGGTCACCAGAGCTGAACAAAGTTGATTTCAGCCTCGATGACCCCCTACTTCCCGAGTTACAGGCTCCAGTATGGGGTGCCGGTAACCCCATGTTAAAATCCATGTGGGATGTAACCAAAGCTCTGCAACTGACCATCTCGTGTCCACCACGTGGCGTGACGCAAGATGTACCCAGGTAAATGTTCGAATAATGGCCCCTGCAGCTGTATGTATCGAGTATTGATCTTGCTGGAAACATCTGTCCTGCAGGGTACAGTATACACATTGTGACGAGCGTCTAACAAAGACATCTAGCTTAGTGAGGTCTGCAAACAAATTCTAACCCAGTCATTCTGAATATAGTGATGCACGTACCGGAACTGGGGAATTAAGTCCTCAAGTTTAGAGTGGAAGAATAAAAAGGCAGACAGGGCTACATACAGATTTCCTTCGGCCAAGGACTAGAGTTTTGACTGGGCCCCCCACCCCCAACACCACCTTGTGACCCCGTCCTCTATCCCCCCTCTCCCCATGTATTTCTCTTCCCCCTCTCTCAATCTTCTCCCCTCTGTTCTTCACTCACTCCCCCCTCTAACCCTCCCCAACTCCCTGATATTACATCATTTCCCCCTCAAACAATAACCCCACCCAAAATACAATACTCCCCTCATACCCAAAATACAACACCATCCCCTCCCCAAAATAAAATCCCCACAAATACAATACCCCCCAAAACAAAAAATACAATACCTCCCCCACACAAAATACAACACAATACACACACCTTAGGTGTGGTCTGAGGCCTCTGGGGCCCCGGGTCTCCCCAGCTGCTGCTGGGCCTCCTTCTCTGTGATGCCAGTCCTCTCCTGGAAGTTGTGTTCAGCTTCCGGCGTGCACCAGCGGGAGAAAGGCCCAGCCTGGTAGAGAGTGGCCCGCAGTCGCTGGGGAGTGCCGGAGCCCGGCTGCTACCAGAGGACTCGAAGCCAGACACAGAAGTTGGACCTATCCAGGCCCAATTTCCAGCACTAGCTGGGCCCTCCACAGCCGCTGGGCCTGGGACATTTGTCCTGGCTCTCCCCTCCTGTCGGCGATCCTGATGGTAGATGATGATAATCCTGGATTAGCGATATGCATTCAATGATGTGAGGATATCTACACAGTCAATATGAGCTGTACCATCAAATAAATCAATACGAATGGTGTTAGTTTTGGCACCATAATATAGAAACTGCATACGAAAACACGGATGACCAATAGTGTATGTGCCCATCTGTCATCCACATAGAATGTACAGCATAAAGAGAGCTACAATATTAACACATTATTCCCGCCCATGGTGCAAGTACAGATGTAGCAAGACATACTGTCCTCAGTTTTGCGGATGAACAAGCAAAAATACCCGGCAGTGGCACAGTGTCTACGGCGGTGGACCGGCCAGGTGTCCATCCTTCTGAATACCTCAATTTTCTTACCCCATCACATAACACCAATGCTGGTTAAAAGCAAGTTTGGCAATTGTAACTAGAAACTAGTATAAATAATAATAGTAGCATATTATCAGTTAGTACTACTCAGCAAAATATTGCTGTTGGTTTACCACCATCATATTACACCCGTTCATCCTGACCCAACCATCTTGTTTTTACAACTGCGTATGTTGCTTTGTACTGTCAAGGAGACAGACCCACTAGGCACAGGTGGGGTCTGGTTCTGGGTCAGGGCAGGAGAGAGGCAGGGTGGTAAAGGTCACAGTTCTGGGGTCGGCTGGAGAGAGAGGCAAAGTAGTCCAGTGGCAGGCACGGGTCTGAGGCTGGCAAAACTGGAACAAGGCTTTCAGCAGGAGACAAGGTAGGAAGTACCTGGAACAGAACTTAGTGAAAAAATAGGTGCAAAACCAGCGCTTATGCAAACAAATAATAAAAGCAACCTTAGATACAGTGTCCAATTGGTAGTCCTGGAGCTGCCTAAAGAGATTGTTCTGGTATCTTTCACCCAGACTTGGAATTGTGGAAAAAAGCAACCTATCCGGCGCAGAGGAAAGGATATGGAGTGGATAGAGAACGCAATTCTTCTTTTCACCAATGACCTCAGGAGAAAAGAGAAAGACAAAACATGCAGAATGCCTGCAATGGTGCATTACCCAGGGATATAGATAAAAAAGAGCAATTTATTACAATATAAAAATAACCATTAAAAATGCAATGTATTCCATAAAATATATGAGTGCCTCAGCACTAGACCAATAGATCTTCCAACTTGCTCCGACTTGATAAAAATTGGAATCCTACTCACCAGAAGTGAATAGGACATCTGCACTGGTTTAAAGGTCTTTTCCGCCGGATCAGCCGTTCGCCGTGGGGTGCAATACGTCTGCTTCTGAGGGAGGATCAGCTTCTGTGCTCCGTGAAGAATTGCTGCCGGAGAACACCCAATCAACGCTCGAAAACTCCCTGACGAAGAAACACATCATTTGAGGTTTCGAAACGCATTGGAAGGTTTTCTGGCACGCAGGGACACCGTAGCAGTGGACATTCACGGGTGACGTCAGCGGAGGAGTTGACCGAGTGTTGATCGAGTGTTCTCAGGCAGCAATTCTTCACGGAGCACAGAAGCTGGTCCTCCCTCAGAAGCAGACGTATTGCACCCCACGGCGAACGGCTGATCTGGCGGAAAAGACCTTTAAACCAGTGCACATGTCCTATTCACTTCTGGTGAGTAGGATTCCAATTTTTATCAAGTCGGAGCAAGTTGGAAGATCTATTGGTCTAGTACTGAGGCACTCATATATTTTATGTATCACATTGCATTTTTAATGGTTATTTTTATATTGTAATAAATTGCTCTTTTTTATCTATATCCCTGGGTAATGCACCATTGCAGGCATTCTGCATGTTTTGTCTTTCTCTTTTATCCTGAGGTCATTGGTGAAAAGAAGAATTGCGTTCTCTATCCACTCCATATCCTTTCCTCAGTGCCAGAGGAGGTTGCTTTTTTCCACAGTACCTGGAACAGGCATGGAGGGAAGGGAGTGGAAGCCTTTGCAAGTGAAATAGTAGGTGTGAGCAATCCAGGTCATGCAGAGGCTGACTTCCTGCCTCGGTGGCCATGTTGGTAGAGTCTGTGGAGTCAGAAGACATCCATGTTGGAAATCCTTATACTTGGATATCTGGGGTAGTGTAACAGACCGGACCGCGGGGCTGAGGTGGGGATGTGAATACACTGACCTTAGGCAGCGAAGCCGGTTCTGGATTGCGCAGTTCATAGTCATTCATAGCAGGGTCAGGGTTGGAGACAGTAGAAACATTGAAATCCAAGCAGGAGTTTGGCAACGGGCAGTCAGGTGCGCTCCGCTTCAGCGTAGGAGCAGCATCAGCGTGGGAGTGGCCTCTGTGCGAGGAACGGGAATGGCCCATGGTACCAGTCACCGCAAAGGGAGAAGGCCGATCGGAATAGGCACACCACAGGGCAGCACTGGCAAACCAGCGCTTCAGCACAGGATTCTAAAACAGGCCTCTGCGAGGAGAGCGAGCAGCAGACCGCAGGACTCAAAAGGCAGACCTCTGCTATGGGAAAAGGCAGCAGGCCACAGGGAACAGGGAGCTGAAGGATTACGCTGGGGATCCAACGCTTCAGCACAGGAACCAGGACATGGCCTCTGTAATGGAGATGTACAGCAGGCCCCAGGAACCAGGAACAGGAACCAGGAACCAGATCTAGGAACAAAGATACAAGAAGAGGACGGCCAAACATTTAGCTTGTGGCAAACACATGAAACAAAATAAACCTGGCACCAGATAATGTTCAAAAAGATGAGTCCTGTGATCCTCTAGAATCCGCACTGTTGCTCACAGGTCATGTAAAAAGAGAGAAGACAAACAAAAACAGATCATAGCATATAACTGTTGTGGCAAACACAGTTACATCCTATGACAAAGGACTATGCTTGGCACTGAGGCAATGTAAGAGAGCAGTATAAGAAGGCCAGTGGGCCAATCCCAGAAGAGAGGTGTGAGGACATTCCTCCAATGAGAGTGCACTGAGGCAGGACTGCAGTAATTGCCAGCACAGGTGGATGTGATGGGAGGTTGTCTGTAAACAGCACAGTTCTGTAATGAAAGGGTTTTCACCAAACCCAGGAACGGATTCCTTACAGGTAGTACTACTATACTTTGCAAAAATATTCTGTTTTTTTTAACGCTGTCCTATTGTGTCAGTTTTGCGTGAAGTTTGGCAATTGACATACAGAGATACTTGCGTAATAGTAACACCATTTTGTCTGTGATAAAAATGTCCTCGGATTTACATTGTGTCACTAACAATTAATGTATGGTCTCTGCATTCAGTCTACTATTGATTTAGTTTTCTTGTTTACTTATTTTTTCAAAAGAAAATTCTACAGTAAAAGTTTTAAATATTGTGATTCATTGTCAAAAGACATTTTTGGGTATTTTTTTATGTAACAGGTAGGCCTCCAGGTTGGGTCAGCAAGTGTTCCACATACCACATATGTCAACACAAAATGTCCGTTATTTCCCAGACTGGGGAAACAGGATACATTAGATCAGGCCTGCACAACTCGTAAAGTGAGAAGGGCCGAACTGCTCCAAGGAAAACAAATTTGGGCCGCATGGGTAAAATCATCATCATCATCATCATCCTCATATATTTCCCCCAGCATCCCTCATCATCATCCTCATATCTCCACCAGCACTCTTCATTATCATCCTCGTATATCCCCCAGAACCCCTCACTATCAACCTTTGCGATACTCCCCATCTATCTCTCCCCTCACCCACACACATAATACTCCCCCTCCATATCAAACACACAATAACCCCCTGCACACCACACACATCCCACCCCCCCTGCACCTCACATCCCTCTCCCCCTGCACCTCACATCATTCTCCCCCCTGCACCTCCCATCATACTCTCCCCCTGCACCTCACATCACTCTCCCCCTGCACCTCACATCACTCTCCCCCCTGCACCTCACATCACTCTCCCCCTGCACCTCACATCACTCCCCATGCACCTCAAATCACCCCCCTTGCACCGCAGATCACACTCCTTGCACCTCAAATCACTCCCCCTGCATCTCAAATCACTCCCCCCTGCACCTCACATCACTTTCCCCCCTGCATCACACATCTCTCTCCCCTGCACCTCCAATCACCCCCTGCACCTCCAATGACCCCCCTTGCACCTCCATCACCCCCTCACCTCCCATGACCCCCCTTGCACCTCCAAAGACCCCCCTTGCACCTCCAATGACCCCCCTTGCACCTTCAATGACCCCCCTTGCACCTTCAATGACCCCCCTGCACCTCCAATGACCCCCCCTGCACCTCCAATGACCCCCCTGCACCTCAATGACCATCCCCCTGCACCTCCAATCACCTCCCTGCACCTCCAATGACCCCCTGCACCTCCAATGACCCCCTTTGCACCTCCAATCACCCCCCCTGCACCTCCAATCACCCCCCTGCACATCCAATGACCCCCTTTGCACCTCCAATCACCACCCCTGCACCTCCAATCATCCCCCCCCTGCACCTCCAATCACCCCTTGCACCTCCAATCACCCCCCTCACACCTAAATGACTCCCCCCCCTTCACCTCCAATGACCCCCCTGCACCTCCAATGACCCTCCCCTGCACCTCAAATGACCCCCCTGCACTTCCAGTGACCCCCTGCACCTCCAATGACTCCCCACTGCACCTCCAACGACCCCCCCTAACTTGGTTTGCTGCGGAGGAGGCGACAGAGCAGGCAGAACTTCACGCACGCGCTCTAGCAAGCAGCAGGCACAGAAGTGCCTCAATGCTAGAGTGCGCTGCTGCCGTGGCTCGAGGGGGAGAGCTGGCTCCTGGGGAAGGGGGAGAGCAGGCTCGTGAGGGAGCGGGCTCGTGGGGGAGCGGGATAGCGGACTCGGGAGGGAAGCGGATGGGTAGAGAGGACTTGGGAGGGAGGGGAAGAGTGGAAAGCCGCATGTTGTGCAGGCCCACAATAGATCTTCATACAGTGGCAAAAAAGGATCAAATAGTAAATAGCATACCTCTGCAGCCAGAATCAGATATCTTTATCTATGGAAGTGGGTCTCAGCTGTCTCCAGAAAAACTTCTGTAGCAGCCAGGGAAGTTCTGCTGTTCCCAGGAAATCCCTCTGGGCAACTTGAAATTCTCTCTAGCAGGTTCTGGGAAGCTTGCTTCCTTACATGTTTGTTTGTGATGCAGGGTTGGAGTTCCCTTCATTTTCCAAACAAATCCCTCTGGGAAGAAGAAGCCTGTGTCCCTGCAAACTTGGAGCTGGGGTTGAATCCCAGCTGGTCTCAGACAATCCTCCTGTGACCCTCCTCCTGCTGGTTCTGGAGAAACTGACAGGCAGTGACTTCCTTGTAAACTTTGCCCTATCAGGAGTTTACTTGAAAGAACCTAGAAGACCTGACAGCTAGGTTGTCTCTCCTGATCCTGGCAGAGGGTGGGAGTTTGCCCCTTTACTCCCTGAAAATTCTTTTTTTGGGTCAAGATAGGCAGCAAGTCTACGTCAGATTCATACCTTCTCCATATGTCATGCGGAATGCAGCAGTAGACTGCTGGGTCACCTGTACATGCAGGTAAGCATAACCTGGGTCCCAGGGAGAGGGTGAGTGGAAGAGGTGGGGGATGGCAGGGGCCCAAGGTAGCATTGTCAAGTGCCCATGCGACTTGTGGAGAAAAGGATGGAGATGGGTTTTTTTTTACAGGATATAGAAATATGGGCAGACCAAGAAGGCCAAGTGGTTCTTATCTGTCGTCAAATTCTAATTATGAAAGGGCAAGTAGCCTCACCCGAAGGTCCACATTTTCCCCCACATACTCACCAATCATACACATTGTAGGAGGGAGGAATGACAGGTCACAAGACTCATCCATATTCTGGATGCCCTTAGTAGTAGTGGAGAGGAGGAGAGAGATTAATGGGCTTTAGGATTTACTAAAGCTCAACATTATTTATAGATAAACCCAAAGTCATGAATGAGGGTGATCAAGGGTGGTGCTCAGGGCTAAATTAAATCCTGGGCCCCTACAACTTGTGGACTGAAGGAGTTGGGAGAATGGTAGTGTCCAGGACTATGGTGTATCCTGGGCTTCTAAAAGTTGTATAGAGGTGAAAGGGATGTTGGGGTGGAGGAGGGGCGAGTTGGAAAGGGAGAAAGGCCAAGGACCGGGGTGTGTGTGTGTGTGTGTGTGTGTGTGTGTGTGTGTGTGTGTGTGTGTGTGTGTGTGTGTGTGTGTGTGTGTGTTGTATCTTTTTTTATTTAAATACAAAACACAATTATTTACAAATATACATAATATTTACAGAATAGCATCCAGAGAATCACATCAAAATTACATTTTATCTTACAGAGATTCCCTTCCAAAGAGATGTAAACACATTTCTCTCCAACCTCTCAGATTCCCTCTGCTGAATGCTCTTTAGATAAACTATAATGTGACTCAGAATAATTTCTGCCAGCATCACATACTTTTTTAGCGATAAAATACATCTGGCATTCCATAAATGGTATATAGTTATCAAATTTACCAGCCACAGGGATCTATTGTGATGCTGTTTCTGGGATTCCTAAAAGAGTCCGAATGCTACTTAGGGTCAAATGCTACTTAGGGTCTTTGGTCAAATTAGGGATTTTTAGATGCCTTGCAATTCTTTCCAATAAGAATAAAAAAAAATGGACATTCCAATAAAAAATGCTCCATGGTTTCTATAATATTAGTTTTCCCGTGGACAATTCCTATCATCAACATTTCTGTATTTTCAATTCTGCCTGACATACATTTTACTATGAAATAAAAAGCATGAGCCATCACTCATTTTCTGCAGTAATCTTTGATCAACAAGTTGTTTTAATACCTCATCATGGCTGGTCACATGGCATTGTCTTAGATCAAGGATTA
This sequence comes from Ascaphus truei, assembly GCA_036426205.1. Taxonomy (NCBI): domain Eukaryota; kingdom Metazoa; phylum Chordata; class Amphibia; order Anura; family Ascaphidae; genus Ascaphus; species Ascaphus truei. The sequence goes on from CM071586.1 coordinate 5,498,301, forward strand.
TTGTGGGTGTTCTCTATAGAATACTTTTATAGAGCTGCTTCCTTGATAACTGTTCAATTTCAGTCCTAGTTATTTAACTTTCTATTAACTTAAACCATCCGAATAGTATATGGCAGTAAATATCCCATATTTCGAGTCATTCTTTTGATATTCCCTCCCTCAAACCAATTGTCAAACAGCGGTGACAACCACTCTTTAAAATCATTTTTCCTTTACTTTTTTGTGAGAAAATTCCCTAAAAATTAAAACATAAAGACCCCAAATCCAGTCCCTTCTACACACAAAAACTTCACTTGTAGTGGTCAAGCGAGTTTCCTGCAAAAAGAATATCTCATTATTAAAGTCCTTTTAGAATACTGTAGAAAAGGGTTCAGTCCGTGTCCGTTTTTCTTGATACTATTCACATTAATAGTTACCACTTTCAGCGGAGAGGGGCACTTTGGCATATTTAGTGAAACAATCACCAACATTTTTTTTTTTAAATTAACATTTTTCTTCTTGACCATTTGCTTTCTCCCAGGGGAACTCAATGATGGCAGATTTATTTTATTTGATCTCAATGTCTTGAATAGATCTACTGCATATTTCTGCGGGTCATCTCAAAGTCTTGAATAGATCTATACTGCTGCGGGGTCTGATTTACATACCGGGGTCTGTGAAATCAATATTTTCCCCCTAACTCTTTTCCTCTAATATCTCATATGTATTTTGCAGCGAGATCTCTTCTTGGACAGTTTCTTTATCTTCCGTTATTGTAGTTATCCTTCCAGATGAGATGTTTGTGCAGTTTCATTTTTTCTTTTCATTGTTTCCCATTCAGCATCGCCATCTTTGTAATGTTCACCGCCATCTCGAGTTTTTGTAGATTTCTTTCCAGATGAGCTGGTTCGGGAAGCCTCGTTTTTCTTATGTATTGTTTCCCATTCATCATCGCCATCTTTGGGGGTTAGCCACCATCTTTGCGAGGTTCACTGTCATCTTTGCGAGGCACATTGCCTACCTGAGTAGAATTCTCTGTGTCTGGTACAAAACTCAGATCACTCCTATGTTCTCCATCTGACTCTCTTTGGGCTGGAGGTTTATATGTCAGACCTTAAAACTTCTTCTAAATGTGTAAGTTCAAAACATCCTGATGACTCTGTTTTATTCTGTTTATCACTATGAGATGTTGTACTCTGTACACTAAACATTTCCCTCTGTCTATAATGGTTGTGCTCGGCTTCTGGGCAATGTTTAAAGGAATTTCCACCTTTATAGCATAGGTGGCAGACTATATCTTTGTCACACTCAGATCTGTGATGACCAATCGAACCACATAAAGTGCATCTGATTTTATCACACGCTGAGCTTAAGTGCCTGGGGGAATCACATTGGAAACACTTTTTAGACTGTCCCCAATAAAAACATCGCCCTTGATCCCTTTCAATATATATGGAGTTTGGGAGGTGACATGCCACGTTGTGTGCGTATCTGAGTTTTATTTTAAATGTGTAGCCCCAATTCCAGAAAACTTCAGCATCCATGCTTTTTACTGGGCCAGTCTGAACATCACACTGCTTTTGTAGCCAAAAATATATATATTCTACTGATGCAGCCAATATCAAAGATAACATTTACTTTGACAGTCACAGGGCGAGACACCTGGATACCTTTGAAAAATTCCCATTCCAAATTATCCTCTACCTCCTTGTAACAAAATCAGAACTGTTCTAGCCCATCTGGAATCTTAAAGCTGACTTCATAGTTCCTGCTATTAGGGGAATGAAATAAGGAATAAACCTCACTGGCTTTAAGCACGTCCTTACCAATAACAAATCTGTCTAGTAAATGCTCCATACTGTCTGACTAGGTTTTTGCACTTTCTGGCATATTCAAATTACATACGTATAAGAATACAAGACACAATAATTGAATAAGCAAAAGTTTATTCTGGCAAGTCAGCAAACACACAAAATACACAATCCCAATATACACTAACCAACTGGGGGTCTAGGAGGGAAATCTCTAGCCTCAACTGTGTGCCGGAGCCTGCTTCCGAAGGCTTATCCTGTCTGATTCACGTCCCCTGCTTCTCTGCTGAGATCAGTGCAATTCTGCACAAAGCACTTAGAATCTCCCGTCATGTCTCCGATCGGCTCCAAAACGTATCTCCGCTAATCTGGCTTCTCCGGCGCTTCTCCATCAAGTGCAGTGCCAGAGATGTTGTGGTACTCTGATTGGGCAGTCCACTTACATAGACCTCGGTTGCCTATGTTTTACATGAAACAGGGGCTGCCAACCAATCACAGCGCGGATCATGATGGTGCAGCCAATCACAGGACCAGGGCTCGTCCGGCTGCACCAATGATGGAAGGGGGCCAATTTAGGTGCTCAGGACCACCCTTTGATGACAGGGCTGCTGTAAAGTGGCAAATTTAAACCTGCCTATGGGGATCGCGCCTATGGGGGCTCAGACCTGGCAATGGCTCCCTTTGGCTAGCCCTATATCTCTCACTGGGAAGGCACCTCCAGGTCTACAGTGAAAAAAAAGAAGTGCAAGCGCAAATAACACTACTCAAGGTGAACGTGATAAGAAAATATATACTGTCCTTAGCAGAAAGTGCAGCTCCCAGAACAGGACTCAATCCCAGTCCAGACAAAAAATGGCAAAAAACACAGGGGCGCAAATTTCATCCAGGACACGAAAAAAATATATAAAACAGAAAATAGTGCAACACTGTATATCAATATAAAACAGTATGGGTTAATCTTTGAATATTAGACTCATGTATTCCACGTGATAAACCAGGTAAGTATGTCACACCATCACAGATGATCTCCCAGATGATCCATAGGAAAAATAGAGGGAGGGGAATCCCACATACAAGAAGAAAAAGCAACTATATATTTTAATTAATATAAACTTTGAGTTTTGTATTAATAAAAGCATTTTTACACTATATTGTGCTTGTGCTTGGGCTGTCTCAGGTGTATTTCCAGTATTATTGTAATGCTCGTGCTGCCCGCAAACCTGACAAGACCCCGGTACTGAGGTGGAGAAGGTAGAACCCACACACCCACAGCAGCGGGGGCGTGGCCGGAGTGGGGTATTGAGCGTAGCCGGGTCTTGGGCTGTAGAGAAAGTTTAGTCGGGTACTTGACAGATCCTGGGATCCAGAGGGAATCGTAATTGAGTCCGTAAGCCAATGGTCTGGGAGTAGAGAGAGACACGTAGTGAGTGTCCGTTTGCCGAGTCCGAGGACAAGAGAGGGAAGCGTAGTTGAATCCGAAGCCAGGGGTCAAGACCCAGAGAGGGTACGTAGTCAGACCAGGTCAGGAACAAGGAGAATGAAAAACGCAAAAAAGAGCCAAGCGCAAAACCAGACATCACAAAGCTACAGATGATTATGCTGAGCACTGACTAAATGCGGGGACAGGAACTAAATGCAGAGCAAAGGCCAATGGGTGAAGGGGGGAGCAGAGGTGCATCCCTAGAGCTGCAGGGATAGGGAGAAGGACCAAAGGAGAGGATATGGGGCGGTTGCGCTGCTTGGGCGCATTGCACGGCGTCGTGCGATGGCTGGGGGCGGGGACAGGAGCAGGAGACCACCTACAAGAAGCGCGGGTCCGCGTGTGCCCTTTAATGCTGTCAGGCTGGCGCACCCAGCCCAAGCGGGACCCGGCCGATGCGGGGAAGGAGGAGGGACCTTCTCGCGCCGGAGCACGAGGGAGAATCGAGGCAGCAACGGCTGCGGGAACCGGTGTTAGTGAGGAGCGGGCACATTGTGCAGGACGTGCCCCTTTGATCCCTTACAATTATTCAGGCTCTCACCTTGCTGTGCTTGGGCTGTTTGCAGGTCTATCGCTAATGCAACTCCAACCTTATTCAGTCGCTCAGCTTAGGCTGTTTGCAGTGTGTCTGCCTTGGGTGTGGCTGTTAATGTGTGCACATTTCTGCTACCCTCAGCTGTTTGCAGAGTCACTGTCTCAGGCGCAACTGTAGTTGCATGTACAGAAGTGTGCATCTCCTTATTGACTTGTGGGATAACAATTTCTGTGACACCCATACTTTTCTCATGTTCTGCGTGCCTTTTACTCTTGGCTTCATTAGGCCTTGAGCTGGTTTTAGCCGCAGTTCCTTCCTGCTTCCGAGCTGAGCTTTCAGCATTCTCCATTTCTGCTTCATTCTGTACAACATTTTCATTCGTCTCTTTTTCCACATTTTCTGACTCTTTCTTCTTCATTTTAGTTTCAAGGAAAACATCCTTATCCGCATGTTCCTTAGTATTCAGAATAACTTGAGACCTGGTTCCAACTTCTCTTCCTCCTCAAGTGTCTGCGGTAATCTTGGCTCACAGCACCTCCCCTTCCTATGTGTAAGGAAGAGGCTGGCACTGCTGATGTATGTTTGTAAGACACAGGCTGGCAATCCAGAGGTGCATGTGTGAAGCGGAGGCTGGCACAGCCTCTGTGTTTGCGTGAGGCAGACGCTGGAGCTGCCGCTGTGTGTGACTGAGGTGGAGGCTAGCCCTGTGCATGTTTATATATATTCAGAGAGATAGGCATATGTCATACCTAGGGTTGCCAGGTATCCAGTATTGAACCGGACTGTCCTTATTTGGACACTGTCCAGTTAAATATGAGAGGTAATACTGGACATGTATGTGTACCGGTGCCATAGGATTTCCCCAAGCAGGGCTGTTGCTAAGGGGCTGGAAATCTTCCTCCCTCCTGATTGGCTGCTGCTGGGTAATGCAACCAATCAGGAGGAGGTGTCACGAGCCTGGGGGTGAGGACAAGGAGGGGAAGAAACAGCATGGTGCGGAGAGGGTTGAGTCTCACGAGTGCATCACTTCTTTCACCATTGTGTCCAGTATTTTTAGAGCAGCCACCTGGCAACTGTATATATATACTGTGTATATGTATATATAATATATATATATATATATATATATATATATATATATATATATATAGCGCTGTATGCTGAGCGATAATGGGGAAAGACAGGGTTGCAGACCTGTCTAAGACATGCAAATGAGCATACAGTAATATTTACAGTTGCTATATATATATATAGATATATAGATATATATATATATATCTATATATCTATATATATATATATATATATATATATATGCTAAGAGAAAGAGTGGACCCCGCATCCATCTCGTGGATACATTACGCTTCAGGCGCAAAAATTCACTAGTCGAGATACCCCTAATTTGATGTTCAGTGTGAAAGCTAGTGGCATGCAGTATGGCATTAGTTGCCGTCTTCATACGGAAAATATCCGTATGGAGACAGCCTTCTGGTCCCATAGTGATTTACAAATCTAAAAATTCTACTCGCGTGTGGTTACAATTAAATGTCAGTTTAATGTTCAAATCACTGCGGTTGAGGACATCGACGAAATCCGCAAACCCCGTGGCAGTGTCTTGCCAGAGGATGAGGATATCGTCGATGTACCTCAACCACAATGACACAACTTCTCTTTCCCACCAACCCAGGAAGAGATTTGCATAGGAGGGTGCACATGTAGCACCTATCGCAGTGCCTCTTTTCTGAAAATAGTATCTATTCTTAAAGATAAAATAATTATGTGTTAGAATAAACCTCAATAATTTAAGAATAAATTGCATTAATACAGTGGAGACGTTCTGCCTAGAGAGATAGAATTGTGTGGCGCGCAATCCATCATTGTGATCAATACAAGTATAGAGGGATTCCACATCACAAGTCGCGAGAAGAGTATTCTCATCGACCGTGATGTGGTCCAGGTGCGCCAACACATCCATCGTATCTCTGATGTATGAAGGCAGCGTCTCCACTGAAAATTGCACAAAAGAGTCAATGAACCTGCAGATGGGTTCGCACAACCCTCCTATCCCTGATACAATGGGTCTTCCCGGGGGGTGGGTGAGATTCTTGTGCACTGTGGGTAAAACGTAGGCACCCTAGGGAATCTCAGTGTGGGGGCCTGACTGTTACGCTCTGTGATTACCTCATCCAACATAGCAGACCTCAAAATAAGGTCAACTTCCATTTTAAATCGGATAGTTGGATCTGAGGCAATCTCCGCATAACATTCACGGTTCTTTAATTGTTTTAATTCTTCCCTCTCATACATCACTTTGGGCCAGATGACTATGTTGCCACCCTTGTCACTGGGTTTGATGACCACGTCTTGTAGAGCTCTGAGTTCTTTGATCGCCGTCATTTCTTCTCTGGTGAGGTTGGTATCACCCATCTTAGTTGTGATCTTCTTAAAGTCCTCCGTCACCAATTTCGAAAAAACTTCCACTTGCGGGCAAGTCTGCCAGGGTGGACAGAAGACAGACTGGGGTTTCAATTTGGAGAGGATACCTTTCTCCTCTATCTGCTGTATTCCCTGATCATCCAATAATGAGTCCAAATCTTGTAGATAAATTGCTTCTTGTGTATTCAGATATAAGGAATCCACATCATTATCATCCATAATGCTACCTTTGGAAAAATGTTTAAACAAAGGTAATTTTCTGCAAAAAAAGTTCAAATCTTTCGTCCACTCAAAGTGATCCATACAGGAAGTCAGAGAGAAGGAGGGGCCAAGTTGTAGAACATTAGTTTGCTCTTCTGTGAGGATAATATTTGAGAGGTTAATAATTGACAATTCACTCTCAGCGGCTTTCATTTTTGTACTCACTTTGTTTTCTGAGTCACGATTATCCTCCCTCTTAGTTCTCTTTGATCCCCTCCTTGTCCTCCTTCTGGAATTGTGGTCTTGACTCCTGTATCTAAAAAAATGCAGTTTGTTAGTTGATTGTGCAATTGACGGAATACTTTCAGCGTCGGACAACTCCAAATCCGAAGCAGACACTCCAGATGAAAGGGAAACCGAATTGGTATGGGGTTTTGATTTTTTATTTCTTTTATTCTTGGCAGCCCACCTCCCCTTGTGCCATTTATAAACAGTATTGGTCCTATAGTCTTCTTGATCACGATCAAATTTGCACTTCTTAAAGGAGATTACATCCTTCTCATATTTATCTAGATCACTTTCAATCCTTTTAAATTGTAGTGCTTCAGTATCAGTGAGATCCTTTTCAATTGATTCAATTTGAGTTGTAACCTCCCGTACACAAGCCTGGTCGTGTTCTATAAGGATTTTAAGTAGCTCAAAGGAGCAGGTGCTGAGGGTGTCTTCCCACTTTTGTTTGAGTGAGGTCTCTACAAACTCAAATGAAGGAAATGTTTGCACACGCAGGCCTCTAGGTATAAACTGGTACAATATGTATTTCTCTAATGCTGTCTTATTCCACCACGACCTTAGTCGTTTTTGGGACAGTTGTTTCAAGATTTTTATTTTCTCACCACTCCCTGATGTTTGAGGGTCAGGAATCGTGCAGTCCCTGCTATATTAATATTAAAAGCCTCATTGGCGTAGGCACGACGACGCTCTTCACGGGCAAAAAAAATCCATTTAAAACAAACTCTGTGACAAAGAGGCTCAATAGCTGGTAAATCAAGGGAGCTGGGATCCAAGAAACTACCTGGGTAGTGTAAATGGATATACTAAGAGAAAGAGCGGACCCCGCATCCTCAAGACATGTAATGGTGACTAAATACCGACTTCAATAAATACTTAATAGTAAGTCAGTGGTGCTATAAGGGCCAAATTATGTGATATAAGAGGAGAAAAAGGGAGCCCCAAATAATAGTACTCTAGTAAACCAGTTGAATATACAATTCCAAATTTTATTGAATAGACTGTCACAGAACAAAGAATCTAAAAGAAAGCATGGAACAGTTAAAATCAGGCATAGATCCCCTGTACGCAAAGCTTGGCAATCATCCTCTAACAATCACATCAAAATGGACAGGACATCTCAAATTGAAATAGTGTGTACCCTTGAGTGTGTCAAACAAGGGGAAACTAAGTGCTACAGAAAAAGGGCTAAGATAAGGAGGAAATATCAATAACCAAGTAAACAAATCACAACATCCAATGCTCAATCCAAGGGGGTCATATAGAGTAATCCCTGGAAAGTGAAGTACAGCTGTACAATAATAGAAGCAATGAGTGAAAAAACTTGGAGAGACACACTCCAAATCCAGTATACCCTGATTCACATACCACCTAAGTATCAAACACACATAATAACTTTAGAGGAAGCAAGGAGCAATAGCTCAAAACATAATAATGTGTCCCTAAGGGGGGACAGACCAGGGGATCCTGCCTACAGCACCCACTCCTACGCGTTTCGGCCAGATGCCTTCAACTAGGAGTGTTGGGGTAGGCAGGATAATGTGCAAACTTAAAAAGGATTACAATTATGCCCTAAAACGTCATCACCTGCTCTTCCCCGCCCTAGAATACTTAATCGGGGTGGGGGAGCCTTTGATCAGGGTATTCCCTGTAGACAAATTGTTGCCCCCTGGCCATTAACATACCTCATGGGCCAGTAACTTTTGAGGGCTTTACAGTAGGCATGAATATACATTCTATATTTCCCAATCTTTATACCTAAATATAATCTGTTCGGTGGCTCCGAGACGGCTCAAATTTGCCATGTCCTCATGCCGGAGGTGACTTTACACAGTGGCCAAATCTCAGCTTTGTATGACCCACCGAACTGGAGTTACGACTTTAACCTTTTATTCCCCATAGGGAACAATGGGGTTTTCTCGGCCATTTGAGTCAATGGGAAATCAGGGCATTTCACTCTGCCATTGGAGTCAATGGCAGCAATCAGACTTTACACAGTTAACCATACTCTGTTCAGTTGATTGGAGAGGGCTGGCCATGCAATCATGCCGGAGCTATGACTGCAGGGTAGCCAAATCCCAGTCTTCTATCCCGAACTGAACCGGAGATAATGGTTTCAGGTTTATTCACTTTTATACACTTTTACACTTCGCATTTTAAAACCTAGCAGCTTTTTCCCTCATGGCGGCCAATGGCGGTGACCGTAACTTTATCAAAGAGATACTCTCCGTTCGGTTAGTATGCAATAATACTGGAAGCATGACTACTCGGTGGCCAAATTCCAGCTCTCCAGCTATCACGGAACCGGATATAAGCACATCAGGTTTTGACAATTTTATACTTTTTACAACCTACAGTAGCGGCTTTTCTCCGCCATTGTGGTCAATGGCAGCGACCCTCGTGGCGGGCGCGAAGCTTTCTCGTGGCCATTGCCTGTCGGACCCTGTTGGGGTCGAGTGACGAGGTCCCCACGAGCAAAGGGCAAAAATAATTTTATTGCTAGCTGCCCCAGAACCAGAGTTACCAACTTTAATTAATGGTGACCTTGGCCGTGACCAAGATTTAGCGATCAAAGCTCTTTCTTTGAAGTTGTAGCTATTTTCGGATACTGCGGTTTGGCAGGCATCCAACTCCGTTCTTGGAGAGCGTACTCGAGGTATTCTCCATTGAAATACATTACGCCATTCATTTCAATGGGGAAGCTCCGCTCATCCTCTCGGGCGCCATCTGCTGGTCTTCCTCGATATAGGGCCAAAAACCTTGAAATCTCCATAGACTTCTATGGAGCTCCAATGATGACCTATGGGACAGGGCTGCAAATGGGGGTTAAAAAGGCGGGAAGGGGAACAAAGGGCCATAAACATACCAACACAGTTAACCCTTTCCCTCCCGACCTTATCCCAGTGTATGTGCTTGGTGTACATACAGTAAAGGTAAAAACCCATGTAATCAGCGAAATACATTCAACCAAAAAGGGGGGGACACATATTGTACTGAGGCAGGGGCATAAAAACACATATAAGCATTATTACAGTTAACCCCTCGCCTCCCACACGAGGGTAGGGGTGGCCAGCTGGGGTGTAACCCCTTTATTACCGGACTATCCACCCCCCCGTGACACCGACCACCTAAAAAAGCGACAGAGACATAATTAAACAATTAACCGCAGCTGCATAATAAAGCCTTTTGATAGGGCTAGCCCTATAGAAAACACATAACAGCAGTGTAAATGTCATTGCAAAGCGCCTCTTTCTCAATAAGTCAATTTAATACACCTGACTCGAGTTCACCTGTCACTCTGACTAATCTCTCAGCGCAAACATCAACACATATGAATAGGGATCCAAGCCAATAAGGCTATATAAGTAATATAGGGTAGGGTACTCATTTGCCGATTAACCTCTGCTTTTTATATGTAATGGGAGTAAAATTGATCTCTCTCTTACCCTAAAACCCGATCGTTTAGAGTTGGCAGTGAAAGCCCCGCTCGCGTCCCTGGCAACCGATCGCGTTGGTCACAGCAATGCACATGACCACACCTCCATGGCAGTCCAAACAATAACAAGGCGGCAGGGAGATCTCTAGGGGCTGTCAAAAAGTGTCTGCCACATATAACACTGATGCTACTTAGTTCTAAGTCTCCCTCACATCTTGGGCAATACTATGGCACATAATGAGCCAATGAATTACAGTTATAGTTACATGAGTCACCAAAGGTGACCCCTGTGTCCACCAATACAGAGTACTTTCAAGTATATACACATATATAGCCCAGAAGAGCTAAAGTGGTAGAAAATAGTATCACCAAGCACAATACTCTGCACTTACATAGAAACATATACCTAAAAATTGAATAATCTCAAAATGGGGACAGGGAGAGAGTCCAAAATAACAAAGGATAAAAAAAAGGATGAAAAAAATAAAGGATGAAAAAATAATAATGGATGAAAAAAATAAGATTCACACCCTGTCTTTCAAAGAATGGAGAATATCAAAAGCATATATCATTACATCATTCCATTTACAATCGATATGAAACTGAATTAAACATCCCCCGTAACACAGAATACATAGTCCAAAAGCACTAGACAAAACAGTCCCAGCCAGTAGGTGAAGCATCATTCATGTTGATACAGCCATATACACGAGGAATACTACGTGTGATCAAAGGAGCCCAGAGGAGTTGGAGTAAAACAGGTGAACCTGCCACGTGCATGGACTGAAAAGGTGCTGTATGGTTGGTGGTTGACACACCTGGGGCAACAGTGTAATCAAACGCCACTGACCCCGAGTGTATCCCCACACACATAAATCCAAACTTGGCATCCCATCACGTTTGTAAAGTTCACTTCCCAAAAACCCGTCAAATCATAGTCACGATTTAGAACATGGGGATACAAGGTCCCCAACTCGTGTATCCAGAAGGTCTCTCGTTTCTTAAGGACAGAAATCCTATTACCTCTATGGCTTGAACCCGCAGCTGACTGATGCTATGTCCTACAGATATAAAATGGGCAGAAACAGGCTAGTCAAGGACTCTACAATGAATTGTGGATTTATGCTGGCTGACCATTTCTTTCAATTGACGTGTGGTTTTACCAACATAGGCCATACCGCAAGGGCACTTTATCAAATATACACGTATTCTGTGTTACATGTGGTGGAGTGTTTTATCCGATATTCTCGCCCTGTAAGGGGATGTGTGAACGTTGATCCATTTTGAATGTTCCCACATTGAGCACAGGATAAACAGGGGAAGGTTCCCAACTGGATGGACCCAAGAATCAGCTCGCACTACAGAGTACTAAATGATGGGTGCTCTTCGATATGACATAAGAGGTGGTGTGGTGAAGGTGTTGCGTAACCTGTCATCTGTTGCAATTAGATACCAATTTTTTTTGATAAGACGACTGATATCAGCACTGGCCATTGAAAACGTGCTGTCAAAGGGAATCCTGCCAGTTGTCTTGTAAAGATATGCCAGAAATATTACCCTATATTCATATTAGGACACTAGTACCTAGGGTAATATCAATGATTCCAATATAATAAAAGAGCGTGTATCACTGTATTGTAAATTCTTGATACGTCACCAAAGTCTTGTGATATTGTTGTAATCAAAAACGACATGCAGAAGCCTCCTATAATGGAAAGAAGGCAGGGGTCCCCCTCCACAGACTCCCACTCCAGCGCGTTTCGACAAACGGTCTTCTTCGGGGAGTTGAGTTGTGGAGAGTGAGCTCAGTTTATATAATGGAGTCAGGGAGTGCAAATTGCCGAATTCGCGCCAAAATTATCATGAATAGCTGAGAGGCACATATATACACATACACACACACACATATATATATATATATATATATATATATATATATATATATATATATATATATATATATATATATAAACACACACACACACATATACATATAAAAAAGAAACACACATATAGTGCGTATATCTGTTTGTGTGTGTATGAATACACTATACACAACACACACACATACTGTATAGACAGCCTATTACCACATTCTGCACACACATTGATCTGTGTATATACACTTTGTGTTCTCTCTGCAGGCAATGGAGTCCCAATGAGCCTAATAATGCCGACAGCAAGGAGCACTGTGCAGAGACGATTTCAGGATCATGGAATGACCTTGACTGCAACAGGAAGATTAACCATATCTGTAAAGCAATAGGGAAATGATGAACTACAGTATATATATACCATGCTTATTAAGATTAAGGTGGATAAAAAAACAAAACCCTACACAATAAAGCATATAGCAAATGGAAATATTACTGTATGTTCATTTGCATGTCTTAGACAGGTATGCAAACCTGTCTTTCACCATTATCGCCCAGCACACAGCACTCCAATGCAGCAAGGGTTTCTGTGAAATGACATGCAAATGAGCACACAGTGCCACCTTTTGTCTCAAGCTCATATTACATGAGCAATCCTTATATTGCACTTCATTTCCCAGAATCCCTTGCTGCAGTGGAAGTGCTGTGTGCTGGGCGATAATGGTGAAAGACAGGGTTGGAGACCTGTCTAAGACATGCAAATAAACATACAGTAATATTTCCATTTGCTATATATATATGTATATATATATATAAAACAGAAAAATGAGGAGCGCACACTCCTAGTGCATATACAGTAGAGTAATACAATTTTATAAAATATAGACAACAAATAAGTCCGCTAGCAATGTAAAAAACACAAACAAGCAAAAATAAAGTCAACCCAGTGATGGTGTTTTCTCTGTTGGAGAGCATAAAATAAGCCTTGAGGGTTATTAGTCTCTGAGGAATGTGGTACAGTATGTGTCTGATGACAACTACAAGTGATGGATAGAACCTACAAAGTCCCGTAACTTTTCATGCGGTGGAGTGAAACTTATGAATAAATCGGCAACTCCGGCGGCTAGTGGGTGTGTTGCTGTGAAAGGTTGCGTCCATATGAAAAAAATTCAGGAAGTCAGACAGTGACAAGTATTCACTGCTAAACCAGGACAGGTTTATTCCTTTGACAGTTTGTATTTGAGATCCAGATCACACATAAAAGCAAAAGAAAACAGAAATGACAGACACAAGTGGTGCACTGATTGCAAGAAAACACATATGCACTTTACTTTACAAGCAGCCCTGTCACATATCCCCCACTTTAAGAGCAAAACAGATATGATTTTTCTTAAACATACCTTTGTATCAGACAGGGATGCTACAAGTTTACTCTCCAGTAATGAGATAATCACACAGTACCAGTATATACTGATTACCTTTAGAACTTTTTGGTAAAGGACCCACCACATCCATGGCCACCCGGTCAAAAGCTTCCCCAACTACCGGTATAGGGATCAATTCCCCTGGTCCATGATGTTAACTGGAGCCATCTGCTGAGACATAGGACAAGAGGCACAGTTGTCTCCCACATCCTTATGTACTTTAGACCAAAGAAAATGCATTAATATTCGACCTAGGATTTTGTCTCTCCCCATATAACCCCAAGCTACCTTCGTTCTGTAGCCAATAGAAATCAAGTATATCAAAAGCCACCTCACACCTGAGGTATCCGTTACCTCCTTAATCTGTAATCACAGGTGGGGGCGGTCTTCTACGGAAACCTGAGATCATGGGTATGTACACAATAACACTGATTGGATGCAGAGCTGTCCCTTTAGAGAACTCCAATCGTAAAACATTTACATGAGTTGGAACTATGTCCCGCACTCAATTTCCACATAAACACAAAATAAAACAACATAAGTTGAAAATTAAAAAACAATCCCTTGCTGAAATTGGAATCATATTAGAAAAGGAATCATATCAATACCTAAATTATAAAGATCTAATAACCCAAAACGGAACACATATTTAGAGCAGCACACTTAATGATTAGCACATAATTGTCTAGCTACAATATGTACTGTATACAGTATACTATTCATGAATAATGAAAATTGGGTCTCTAAACACGCTTAACATGATGCAATAATATGTAGAGACTGTTACTAGTTCAGAAGTAGCAATTGAGATCCAGTCCTGTGTAGATCTAACAATCTTATACATTGTATAAGACTGTTTTGCATTAGTTTAGCATTGTCAGAATCCCATTCTTAGACAGAAGATGGCGCTCCTACACTTTCCCATGAACATACAGCATTGCATAAATGATCACTCCAATACCAAATAGTAGGTTACTGGCAATCTGATGGACATGGTATTTAAAAATCATAAACCACATAAACATATGTATAAAGACATATGTATAAAGATGTCAACAGTATATATATAGAGAGAGAGAATGTAGCCATGTGTTAAAATTGGTGTAAATATCTCTCTCTTACTGAACAGTAACTCCTGTTAAAATGGCAGGGTTGCCAGTAGTCATCATGGAGGTTTGCCCTCAACCCCTGTGATGTGTAAGATAGTAGCAAAGGAAGTGACAGCATGCTCTGTGTCCACTATTAGTGACACAGAGGTGGGTCTTTCTGGAAGCTGATATATTGCACAGCACTTCCTAAAGTTAGTCTGTTCAGTGAGAGTCATGTGGAGTGTCTGCAACAGTGTTGTAGGGTGTCAGAGCAGAGCCAGACAGTGCAGTGTCTGATGCAAGAGCTGTGAGGCTGTGCAGCTGAAGTGGCAGAGAGACAAGTTGCTTACATACTGTGCCCAGGGACCTGGCACAGCTGTGGTCTCCCTTAAGGGGAGAGGTGGACAACTAATTTAATTAGGAGGAGCAGAAGGAACCTTCCTCAAGATGGTCAACACCAAGATGAGGGCTAAGTACGACCGCTATGATGGGCAGTCTGCCTATGGAGATGACATTAAAAATGCCCTGGTTCAAAAGATCCCTTCTGTGTGAGAGTAAAGTTATTCCACAGAAGGATGCACCAAGAAGGAGTTCCCCATCAGATGAGATCCTGATGGGGTGGAGGCTCTGTAACTGAATGTGAGTAGGACTCTAAGCACACTACCTCAGACGCCTGTCATGGTGATATCCCCCATACCAACCAAGCGGGAGACTCAGGAGTCCTGTTGCCAGCAGGTGAACCACATATCACACAGACATGCAATGGGGCCAGTAGACCACAGAGGCCAATATGAGATTGGGTGGGGGCCCGTAAAACCATTACATTTTTGGAGGCGCTGCTGAGATCTGTATCAACAGGACAGGCTTTTGCTAGGCACACTAGGAAACAGGGAGAGTGTATGCTGCCAGTCAGTGCTGTGTATGGGGACGGAGTCTAGGGGTAGTCAGAGTATGGTAATATACTTGTCTAGGACAACCTAGGATCCTGAGAGGAGTACAGTGGGTCTAGAGCCAGGGCTATAGCTGTCCTAGTCACCATGAGGCAGCCACCATGAGAATGCCTGAAGGGATAGCCTGGATAACTCGGGTCAGGAATTCTGGAGAGGATTTGCACTAGAGGTAGCCAAGAGGGGTTGACGCACTAGTACTGCATGGGAGAAGCCAGAGTACTCTAGCCAGGAGACAGGACACTTACCGCAGAGCACATACTGGAGGAAGGTGGACACAGCATATACTGAGAGAGTGAGCCTATCCTGAGGTAGTGCAACATGAGTCAAACGTACATTAGATGCATGTAGGTGGTGCTCCATGGCATTCTTTATTGCATCGAAATGGCAGCTGCCCCACAGAGAAGAGCACCATGTGTGATAATAGAAATTTCAAAGTAAAGATGGCGACCGCAAGAGGTGAAGTTCCGCATGGTGTGCAGAATCAAAGATGGCGGCCAGCGTCAGACGGAGGGGGCGCACGTGGTGTGTATACCACAGAGGAGAGAGCTGCAGAAGGTACTTTTGCCAGTATGTTATGGAGCGGCGCCGTTTTTGTCCTGCCTAGGATCCCGGGTTGCTACCCTGGAGGACAGTGTGGAGGACATTGTTGTAATGTGCGGAGTGTATGGAGAGCCTGATTGCCAGACGGTGATCCCAAGACAAAAATATACCTCAGTTGCTATAGTGAATGGCCGTGCAAACCAAGAGGGCGGATCCCGCTTCCCTGGGAGACCGCGTGGGCCGAGTGAAGAGAATTCTGCAAATGCTAAGATTGCAGAAAGGTTTTTAGAACAAAGTTCTGGTAAATAGTGCTCCAATGGCTGAGGTAACTGGTCCAAATAAGACAAATAATACATATAATCTTGATTGAAGAACTTCCTCAAACAGGAATCTGCAAGTATAGTGAGTGCTGGGGTACACAGGTAAGCGCTAAGGAATGAGAGGCATGTATAAAGTCCTGGTAGGTACTCTAGATGAGAAATGTAACAACTCCACTAAATGCCTTCCAAGTAGGACTACATCTCAAGCGCTGACATCCACCATGTGTAACAAACCCAGTAACCAAATTGAAAGGTAACTCACATGCAGTAGCCTGGTGTTCCTCCGTGGGCGTGCATCCCCTGGAATCTGCAGAATGGTGACCCCCGAGAAGGGAAGGTGAAGCGGAGCACAGCCGTGCCAACGAGGGATAATTCAGGATAACAGCCGGTCAGGTAAAATACTTCTTTATTGAGTAAGTGACAACATGGTGCAGAGAAGGAGAGCTATCCTTCTCTGCACCATGTTGTCACTTACTCAATAAAGAAGTTTTTTACCTGACCGGCTGTTATCCTGAATTATCCCTCGTTGGCAAGGCTGTGCTAAGATTGCAGAAAGTTGGCTGGGATTGGCGCCAAAAAGAAAACCCCACCCTGTTGGGGGTAGTGGCGCGAAAGCTGTGACCACGCCTTCCTGGACTGTGACAGGCTCAGAGCCAGTGCTGGGTCACCCAGTGAATCTGTGGGACCCTTCTCTAATATCCACCAGGGGGAGGTGTCTCTACCTTTGTCAAATGAGAGTGGAGTGTCACGCTGCGCTCACCACAAACAGGACTAGACCGCGGGGCTGAGGTGGGGATGTATATAACCGCCGCCCTACAACCATGGAGCCAGGTCCGGAATGCGTTGTCGGAGTCGTGGAGCTGGGTTGGGGCAGGAGAGTTCGGGGAAGCCGTGGTACTTGCAGTGATCCAGGGTTGGAGAGAGAAGAATCATCGTATCCGAAGCCGTGGTCGAGGAGAACTCCCCTGGATCAGGAGCACAGGTAACAGCAAGTATCAGTTAGAATTTTCAGTTTTTGGTGTGCAGCATTTATCTTGTTTTTTGCTATTTTCTCTGCTTTTATGCTAGCACCCGCATTACAACCTTGGTTGATCATTAGAGTTGTAGAGATAGGGTTACAGATCTCTGCACCAACTATATGTATGTTTCTCCTATAGGAGTTTATATAGTGTATTTTCTTAACACTTGTGGAAGTATTTAACCACTGTTTTTTCTGTTTTTTTATCAGCTCACTGGTTCAGGGGGGAAAATACTTTTTCTTTGGCTCTTGCATGGAAGGGCTTACTAATTTATCCATTAGTCTATTTAATAAAGCGGAGATTAAAATTGTCAATGAGGAGGAGGTTAACCAGATTTTGTTCAAATCCACGCCAGAGGAGGCATTTGGTCCCGACTGGCCTACAGATCACATTAAAGATCTGGGAGACTAAAAAAGAAAGAAATAGAGTTGTACTCACATGGAAACACTCTCACCGAGTACTAAAAACAGAGACTGATACCAAGAGGCTTTAGAATAAAAAACAGACCCACTATTGGAATAGATAACAGCGAGTTCTGTGAAAACTGGTGCAAAATTCTCAATAGGGCCTCATTGGACCTTATTGTCCTAGTTGTGGAGGAGGTTGGGTCCCAGCTTTCGAAAAATAGGCATGTTATTTTAAAAATTGAAATCACTATTGAAGAGACTCACCAGAGTGAGATTACTGCAAAGACTCTGGATGAGCTAAAAGAAAAATTGCAAAAATGTAAGAGTGATTTAAATCATTTTAAAACACAGAAATTTAAAAAAGTGGTTTCGGATTACAAGGAGAACTCAGTATACAACTGGACAAAGCAAGAGAGACGCACTAGATTCCAGTCTCAAAACAAAGGGAACATTTTCCAAAAGAGGGGTGAAGTTCATACCAGTGATTCTGAAGCTAGTACTTCAACTGATGGGGCAAGTGCCCAAACTTCAGAGCCTAAGTCTTTTTTAGGAAGGGGCAGAACAACAAAACAGCAGAAACGAGACAAAAAACTAGGAGGGTGAGACGACATCCCAAGAACACCACTGGTGCTGAGGCCGCACCCTTAAGCAGTACTGACAACATAGTAATTAACTTATCTGATTATCCAATTTCAGAGATGGAACTGCAGGTTCTGTCGAAAGGCCCGTCTTTTGTTCTCACTACCATCCATAAGAGATTTGAGATAGAGGTTGAACTTTTCAAACTAGAAAGGAAACTTAACCTCAAATTCTTTTTTCTCCACAGAACGGATGGTCTGCAGAATCAACAGCAGCAACAGCAGCAAACACAACCTTTTGTTCAGGTACCTGACACTACAAGGGCAGTATGTAAACTAAATTCTAGGTTTATACCGCCAGTTAAGAATTCTAGTGTACGGGTTTTTATGAATATGGTAAAGAATGATGTTAATCATTTCTTTAAAACGAACCATAAGATTCATTGCAACCTGACTAAGTAGGAGGATAGCTGTTTAAAAACACTGCAAGCAAACCCTAAAATAATTATTAAAAAAGCTAATAAAGGGGACGCACTGGTCCTGCAGAATTATGAACAATATAGAGCAGAGGCCCTTAGCCAGTTGGGTGATGCTGGATGTTATACTATTCTCCAGCAGGACCCCACAAAGGTATATCAGCAAGAAATTACTAATATTTTGTCATTAGGGTTAGGGAACTCGTGGATTACAGAGTCAGAACTAGAATTCATGACCATGAATAATCCACGACGCCCCGTACTATACTTATTACCTAAAATACATAAAAGTCTTCATAATCCCCCTGGTAGGCCGATAATATCGGCCACCAATTCCATTAATCAACCGTTGGCTATTTTTGTCGATCAGTTCCTTCAACCCATTGTTATGGAGGGTCGTGCCTATATTAGGGACACATTTCACTTCCTGGATAAGATTAGAACATTATCACTGCAGGAAAAAAAGATCCTACTGGTGACAATGGATCCACTAGTTTGTACACCATTATCCCACACACAGAGGGGATTGAAATTGTAAAAGGTTTCTTGAGTTAAAACACACTTCCCAACCAACCATTGATTTCAGCATTTTGTTGCTACATTTCGTTTTGCACAAAAATTATTTTAAGTATGAAAATAATTATTATTTGCAAATTAATGGAACAGGTATGGGAAGTAATGTAGCGCCCTCATATGCAAACCTATTCATGGCAGACTTTGAAAACAGGTACATCTACACTGTTTATGAACAAAGGATATTATTTTATTGTCGGTACATTGATGACCTGTTCATCATATGGGAAGGGGCCGATGATGAACTTATAGATTTTTTCAACTATTTGGAAGAAATTCCCACACCAGTTCGCTTCACGAAAAACTGGAGTGATAAACAAATTTCTTTCTTGGATCTCCTGGTTTCATTTGATGGACAGGTCATACATACAGTACTGACCTATATAGGAAACCTACGGATAGGAACTCCACGCTGTGGGGATCTAGTTTCCATCCTGTCTCCTTGAAAAATATGCTCCCATTCTCTGAAAAAGTGAGGGCGACACGGGTGATTGATAGACCCGAAAAGTTGGATTCAGTACTTAAGGAGATTAAAACTAGGTTTATTGAGCGTGGACATAAAAAATCTAACGTAGAAAGGGCTTTCCAAAAAGAATTGATTGAAAATAAACAGGATGATAACGTTGAAAGGATTAATATAGTGAGCAAATATACCACTGCCAGTAGGTTTATTAAAAACAGCATTAACAGATATTGGGGGCTTCTACATCAGGATGAGGTATTGAATACGGTTTGTAAAGAGAGACCTAGGTTTGCGTATCAAAGGGGACGTAACATCAAGGACATCTTGATCTCAGCTGATGATAAAAAGTATTATCAGTTATCACATTTTTTGAAATCTAAACCTGGGTGCTATAAGTGTTATGGCTGTACCATCTGTAATAGTCTAAATACTGGGGAGGAATTTCATCACCCCAGAAGTGGGCATAGATTTAAGATCAATCAAAGGATCAAATGCACCAGTACAAACGTCATCTATACCATTAAATGACCTTGTGGGCTGGTATATGTTGGCAAGACTAACAGGATGCTAAAAACACGCTTCATAGAGCACCGTAGCAAAATCAATGCCAAGAAGGAGGATACGGCATTGATTAGACACTGCACCGAGTTTCATCACACAGTGTCCTCATTGAAATTGATGGGTATAGATCAGGTTTTAAAAACATTTTCTGGTTCAGATACAGATACTGCACTATTACTAGATATCAGCAGCCATGCTTGAAAGCAGATATGCTTTTAAGTAGAAATGTTTCAAGTAGAATTTGAAGTTTAAAAAGGAAGGAAGACTATTGAATCACTCACTCATCTCATCTCTTCTCTTTCCTCATTAATAACAAAATCAGCATATTATTAGCAAGCTGTCTATAAACCATGACAAAAAAATCCAATACTTAAAAGAGAAGCTGTCACACAGGTGCTTCATAAATACATGTAAAAAAAGTAGATTAAATCTTGATATATCTATTCAGGACTACAACTTTCTTGCAGCAGCGAGCCCTTGTCTGGCATTGTGATACAGCCACTTACAAACGCAACAAACAGTAGAGTCAACATCTGTGTGTTCTGTAAAAATCACCAGGACGTAATTAGTAAACATGTTACACTTCTTTTTCATTCTAAATGCAGAATGAGAAAAAAAGAAGAGTGGCAGAGCACTACAACAAGTGTCCATAGACTATAAACAGGAGAGTGCGTTTGTCAGGATAACGAGCGCTTGTCAAGGTAACTTGACAAAGCGCTCTGTGAAGCGTTAAAATGTTGGTGGGGCTTTTTTGCCCTTTTCTTGTCTTCGTGACCATTAAATAATAATATATTTTCATGGGAAACGCACTCTCCGTTTATTAGTCTATGGACACTTGTTGTAGTGTCTGCACTCTTCTTTTTTTCTCTGCCATATCTACGGAGGAGGCACACACAAGGACCCCCACCTTTGGATTACATGGACGTTGCAGCTTCAAAAGTGAGTCACCTTGCTGCACATGTTCTCCTTACTTTGGTCTTCAGGACATTTGGTATTATTTAGGGTGAATTATAGCTTACGTGGCGGGCGCCACCGCAAATGTGCGGGCAATGTGCGTGGCAGACGCGGCTGTTTTTTTTCTTCCTGGCGAGTGCCGCACATCACGTGGCACCGGTCACACGTGCCAGGGTTCCCCGGCATCCCCGAAGGCTGAAGGGGTAAGCAGGTGTTAAGGGCAAGATGCGTAAGAGGCGCGAAGAGAGGAGCAGCCAGGGGAAGCAGCCAGGGGGTCGCAAGGGGAGGGGGACCGCTACGGAGATGCGCACGGGGGAGGGGAAGATGCGGGGAAGATGCGGCTGGCGCGCGGCCAAGTTCGGCGCCCGCCGAAAAAGCCAATATGGGCAAATGTTAGAATCAAGCTGGCCGCAGCAGTACGATTCTAGTGTTGTTGTGTATTAACTTCTCACCAAGTGGTGATTTCACTATCCAGGGTTTTACACCCAAAACCTGTCTTCAATCAAGTATTTTATCGGGGGTCCCTCCACATATTCTTCATTATTTTTCCTGTTTATCGGTCTTTTAGCATTACGCATTTACATCTACTGGAAACTGCAGAATGGGTATTTATAAATGAGGAATTTAAGCGAGAAATTAACAATACGCATTGTCCATATGAGAGAATAAACAACTCTTAATATATAAGATATGACATGTTTTTTGTACAAATGTTCAGATTCTAATGGTCCTTTCATTGACAGTTCTTTTTATTCTTTTCATATGGACACTTAAGTACTGAAGGACTAGTGTGTGTTAAGTCTTTGTATTAGGTGACCCTGTTTTGGAAGTCCAGTGACAACTCTTGTTTGACTATGGCAGTGACATTAATATCCCTTGCCAAAGGTAACTAATGCCATGGATCTGTTTAAGGGATTACACTACAGTAGGTGGTTGATATTTTTTATTAACAAAATCTGACACCTAACGTATACTTTATGAGACGAGGGTGAGAGGGGTTTGTACACAAGGAGAGCTGAGACGTTAGAGGGATTAAACAAAGGGTGAGCTGAGACATGAGAGGGGTTGTACAAGGGTGAGCTGAGAATGAGAGGGGATAGTACACGGGTGAGCTGAGACATGAGAGGGGATAGTAAACAGGGTGAGCTGAGAGGTGGAGGGGTTGTACACAAGGTGAGTAGAGGTGAGAGGGATTGTACACAGGGTGAGCTGAGCATGAGAGGGGATGTGACACAGGGTGAGCTGAGACATGAGAGGGGTCTGTACACAGGGTGAGCTGAGACGTTGAGGGGGTTTGTACACAGGGTGAGCTGAGAGGTGAGCTGGTTTGTACACAGGGTGAGCTGAGACATGAGAGGGGATTGTACACAGGGTGAGCTGAGATATGAGAGGGTTTTGTACACAGGGTGAGCTGGAAAGTGAGAGGGGTTTGTACACAGGGTGAGCTGGGAAGTGAGAGGGGTTTGTACATAGGGTAAGCTGAGACATGAGAGGGGATTGTACACAGGGTGAGCTGAGAGGTGAGAGGGGTTTGTACACAGGGTGAGCTGAGAGGTGAGAGGGGATTGTACACAGGGTGACTGAGACATGAGAGGGGATTGTACACAGCGTGAGGTGAGAGGTGAGAAGGGTTTGTACACAGGGTGAGCTGAGAGGTGATAGGGGTTTGTACACAGGGTGAGCTGAGACATGAGAGGGGATTGTACACAGCGTTGAGGTGAGATGAGAGGGTTTTGTACACAGGGTGAGGTGAGAGGGGTTTGAACACAGCGTGAGGTGAGAGGTGATAGGGGATTGTACACAGGGTGACTGAGACATGAGAGGGGATTGTACACAGCGTGCGTGAGAGGTGGAAGGGTTTGTACACAGGGTGAGCTGAGAGGTGATAGGGGTTTGTACACAGGGTGAGTGAGACATGAGAGGGGATTGTACACAGCGTGAGGTGAGATGAGAGGGGTTTGTACAACAGGGTGAGGTGGAGAGGGGTTTGCACACAGCGTGAGGTGAGAGGTGATAGGGGATTGTACACAGGTGAGCAGAGAAAGGTGATAGGGGTTTGTACAGTACATAGGGTGCTGAGACATGAGAGGGGATTGATTTCTTTGGCTGCTCCCTTATATCGGATGTTACGCACATTCAATAATATTTTGCACAAGTAACACCTTCCTATACCCCTTTGTCGTTATTGACTCTCTGATGACGACACTGTGGTCTTAGGTAAAGGAAACACTTGAATGACAAACATGTCCCTATTTAGACGTCCGAGACATTCAGCTTACAATTATTTTTCCAAATAAACTCAAACCTTTGCTATTCACATGGTTAGATGTGAGAGATTAGTATTATCAGTGGTTTTGTCATCAGGTAAGAAACTTGTACACAAGTCGAGATTAAATGCCTGAGATAAACCCTGTGTGGGGTCATTACAATACAATCTTTGACTCGCTTACAATGAAGAAGGAGAAGAAATGCACAATCTCAGTGAGCTCAATCCCCACTCCCACAGATTATATATTTATTATTGAATTGTGCCAACTGGAGTGTTACAGGGAAGTGACCTCAAATATATAACTGTATCCAAAGAAGCCCAATGCCACATCTAAAATAATGTTTTATTCATTTCTATATGTTTTTTTCTTCTCAGAAGTATGAGACATTTAGTTCAATCTTTTGGCCAAAACATTTTTAAGCTTTAAACCCATCAAGGTCAGACCCGCACCGCTTACATACATGTAACATACCCCATGCTATTACCAATCATTGTTTGGAACAAATAAACAACTTACCCAAACATACCCATAAGTGTTACAAGTTTGTAAAAGACCACTAAAAATGTCCATTATGATGGGTGCCTTCTGCCAGAGTATTCCCGTCTTGTAGAGTCTAATACTGCAGGAAAATAGGCGAACACATAACCCTCCAGTGTTAATAGCTCAATGTCATTGGGTTATTTCCTCTTCTCTGCATGCATTGGAGGAAATACAGAGGACACCGTATAACATTGTTAGTGTAGGACCTGTTGAAAGGGTTCTGACCTTGATGTGGGGAAATGTTTTTGTTCAAAAGATTGAACGAAATGACCCATACTTATGAGAAGAAAAATATGTAGAATTGAAAAAATAATGTCTCATATTGGACGTGTGTTGGGGATTCTTTGCTTACTATTATACACTTAGAAGGACCTGGACATTCGAAGGCTTGTAATTAAAACCATGTTGGTAATAAAAAGTATCATACAGTACTGTACTACAATTGTTTTCCATTTTACTTTAGGAAGCCAATAGACTTAAACATTATTTACAAAATGTGACTGGTTTTATGTTGAATTCCAAACTCTGAGCTCCCTATCAGGATAAGTAATTTGGGGGGAACCACCTATTTGTTTAATATCATAACCATTAAATAGTGACCTTGTTTTTTTTTTTACAGATGTACTGATCTTGATAAGCAAAGGTGAACTCTCTTACCTTAAGATTAGGGAAGTAAATATCAGTCATGCCCCACTAACCTTGTGGCAACCGTCACCATCACATTACCATGCAATAAGTCCAGGTTTTTCTCCACATCTATCATCCCATATGGGACATTCCCACAATTGTTAGGAACAGGGAAAGTATTTCAAACACGATAATTAAGCAGGAGATTGGTGCATATTGTCAGTGTTATTGAGCGGCAAGTAGAACTCTCTCCTTCAGCACTGAACAGAAAAGCTGTCACTGACGGGCTGTAATGTTCACTGCTCTGTGACTCGATTATATCTTCAAGCATTCAGTAGAGAAGTCATTGTGGATTCTGATTGCACAGAGAATATGAACGGACTCTCGGACGGACTTGTGCTAATAATAAGGGAGAAATAACAAGTTATGAATCCATTGTTGATTGGAACTTTTTTTTTAAATATAATTATTCTTCCCAAACTTTTCTCAGATGACCAGATCATGAAGCTCCATCAATGAAGGTCATTGGATACAAAATTAGGACACAGTGGGGCTTATGCAGAGGCAACGTAATATTCAGGTGCAATGGCAAAGATTAGCCAGTGAATGGCATTTTTTTTTCGCCTTATGCACGGAACACCGTTACCCGCGTTTTTATAGTTTTGTAAATTTTGGCGAGTTTCACTGTGCATGAAACTCGCCATGCGAGGGCGCGGTTAGTTGGGAAACATAAATCATTCCTGTTGACAACACGTGGAAAGAGACGAAAGCGCCTCTAGCGAGACCCAGAGCTGCCGATTGACAGCTTGAGGTTACCTCAGTACCCTTCATGTACACAACGTCAGCGTCCATGAATGTTAACGGCTGTCAACACATTGATTTAGTACCAGATAACAAACGTGTGCATTTATTAATGTTTATGATTTATTTGCGTGTGACACATCGGCCACGGGGGGTTTAAATCCGGTTTGCTTTATGACACTCTGAATCGCCCCTCCAGCGAACCTCAAAAATAAAAGCAATGCATTTTCTCATACATCCAGCACCGCCGCGAACAACAGTACTTGCCACTTTAGATGGCGGACAGAAACGCGCCATATAATGGCCTGAATGGCGCGTACAGTACATGCGCATCGGCCCTACTAAATACCATGTAATTTAGAAATGGCGAATTAGTGATTCTCGCCGCGTACGTGGCGATTTTTTTGGCTACAACAAACTTCTGGCGGATTCTTGAAACTAGCCATTCTCGGCAAAACATTCTCAAGCACACACTTTCGCCAAATCCTTGGCGACATCACCTTCTCTCACGTCTCTGCATAAGCCCAGTATCATTTTCATCGCATGCTTCATTGTACAATGTATCTACTGTAGTTACTTGTCTTAGACTCTCCCCCATGTGCACAAGTCTGTGGTTGGGGAAGTGTCGGTAGGAGTGAGAGGAGGAAACACATGACCACATAATATAATCAGATCCATTAACTGGTCTCTCAGTGATGAAAGTCTCCTGGGTGGTAAAAAATACTGCACTAGCAGTTGTTTGCTAATGGGATAATGTTCCTCGATAAATCAGACACCATTTTATTTCAAAAAGGAGACTGATAAATAACCCCAGAAAACATCCATCATGGGTATATCCATCAAAGTAACTTGGTGCAAAACTGGGCAAAAATTGCACCACATTTAATAAGAACAAAAACCTTCCCTTTGAAATGACTGGTTGATAATCTTGTAGTGTATTTCTCCAGTTTTGCATGGTTTTTTTTTGCCACCAAATGATGATAAATGTCCCGCTACAGATGTAGCTGCCTGTTGTCTCCCGCTTGCTAATGAAAATCGTTGACATGTTTAACATGCTTTTTACGACCAGGGCAGAAGTAAATGAATCAACTTTTATGGCCGATGTATCCCATGTGGGGGGCCCGTATCTCCTGAAGTAGAGGGTCCGAGTCTGAAACCAATGCGGTTAGCTCAGGGAACCCTGCTATCTACACTACTGTTAAAAACACCAATAACAATATAATTATTTTCTTACGTTGCGGATATCCGCTATGGTTATGAGCTGCATTCATGTAATTTTATTTAATTGTGCGGGAGCAGGGTGTCTTCCGAGATGAACCGCATTGGTTTAAGCCTCTGGGCACCCCCTACTTCATGAGATAGAGGCCCTGTTATGGGGTGCCTGTTATCCAATGCAGAATGCAAATGTCCCGGTCAAGTGACGCGTAAGTTTGAAATGTACAGTGGATACCAGTACCCACTAACGGGGCCTGTATCTCTGAGTAGGGGGGGGGGCAGAGGCTGAAACCAATGTGTTCAGCTTGAAGACCCCCTGCTATCTAAACGATAATAATTTAAATAAAGCTATTTGTGAAGAAGTTTTGCATTTCAACGCTAAGGCAATTAAGTCCCTGATGTTCGTGTATGCCCCTTAGTTTCCTTGGGGTATCTGTGTGAGAGTCCATGGAAGGAGTCAATCCTTCACTATAGTATGGTTGTAAATTTTTGTATATATGTTTGTTTATTGGTTATTATTTTAGCTGGTAGTGTATGGGTTAAGTGCTGAAATGATGAAGTGATGATAATTAGTCAACCTCTGACAAATCACTGGAATCACACTTTCGCGTGTCAATTTTAATTGTTCACCCATATAAAGCGCATTGTTGGATCATTTGTCGGTGCTGTTGGGAGGAAGGGCGAGATAGACTGGACTTGGTGGTAGGAGGAGAGAGTTGTTGATTTGTGATTGTTGGTGATATTGAGTGAGTGTGTTATTATATTTTTTTCTCAACATTATGTATTGGTAGTGTGAAAGAACTTTGTTAGTGTGTCATTTTTGTTTATATTTGTTTTTTTTGACTGAGTGCGTGACTAAGTGAATAGAGAGGATGAGTGGACGTGGGAGTGGATGTGGGAGTGGACATGGAAGTGGATGTGGGAGTTGAGTGGGATTGGACGTGGTAATCCAAAAATAACAGATAATAAATAACAGATCCTGGGAAAAGTGCTTTAGACATTAAGGAAGAGGAGTCCCTGCTCGAGGAGCTTAGAGTCTAATTGGTAGGTAGGGAGAACGAACAGAGACAGTAGGAGGGGTTCTGTAAGTGCATCTGCAGGGGGCCAAGCTTTATGTGCCATGTGTTCAGAAAGCCACAGTGCTATTCATATGCTTCTTTAAGCAAGTGTGTTTAAGGTGGGTCTTAAAGGTGGATAGAGAGGGTGCTAGTCGGGTACTGAGGGGAAGGGCATTCCAGAGGTGAGAGGGGCAGTCAATGAAAAGGGTTTAAGGCGGGGAGAGGCTTTAGATACAAGGAAGGGTGGTAGAAAGAAGACATCCTGAGAAGACGCAGAGTCTGGATGGTGCATAACGAGAATTAGGGCTGAGATGTAAGGAGGGGCAGAAGAGTGTAAAGCTTTAAAAGTGAGGAGAAGAATGGAGTTTGAGTGCGGGATTTGATCGGAAGCCGGAGAGGGATTTTCGAGGGGAGATGCTGGACAGATCTAGGAAAGAGTAAAGTGATTCTGGCAGCAGCGTTAAGGATAGATTGTAGGGGGAGACAGGTGAGAGGCAGGAAGGCCGGACAGCAGGAGGTTACAGTAATCAAGGGGAGAGAATGAGGGGCTGAGTCAGAGTTTTACAGTCGAGCAACAAGAGGAAAGGGCGTGTCTTTGTTATATTGCGGAGGAAAAATCGACAGGTTTTAGAAATGTTTGAATGTGAGGGGCGAATTGTGAGAGAGGAGTCGAGTGTGACCCCAAGGCAGCGTGCTTGGGTACTGGGTGAATGATCGTAGTTCCAACAGTAATGTGGAAGGAGGTAGTAGGGCCAGGTTTGGAGGGAAGTATGAGGAGCTCTATTTTAGCCATGTTGAGTTTAAGGCGGGGGGGGGCATCCAGGATGATATAGCAGAGAGACATTCAGAAAACTTTGGTTGTACAGCAGGTGTAAGGTCGGGTGTTGAGAAATTATTGTGTGTGTCGCATAGAGGTGATAATTAACCCAAAAGATGGTATTAGGTCACCTAGAGAGAGTGTATACAGAGAAAAGAGAAGAGGTCCCAGGACAGAGCCCTGGGGTACCCCACAGAGAGATCAATAGAGGAGGAGGAGGTATTAGCAGAAGAGACACTGAAAGTACGATGGGAGAGGTGGGATGAGATCCAGGATAGAGTTGTTCCGATGCCAAGAGTAGGAGAATGTTGAAGGAGAAGAGGGGTGGTCCACGGTGTCAAATGCGCAGAGAGGTCGAGTAATATGAGCAGAGTGTAATGACCTCTGTCTTTGGCAGCATGGAGGTCGTCAGTATTTTAGTGAGGGTGGTCCATGGAGTTAGCAGTGTGGAATCAGATTGAAGGTGGGCCGGGCGAGGGTAGGAGAGAATAGGTGGTTGAGAAAATGGAGCAAGCGAGCGAATACAAGACGTATCAAGGAGTTTAGGGAAAGGCAGGAGGGAGACAGGTGAAGTTAGAAGACAGGTAGGGTCAAGCTTGCTGTTTTGAGTAATGGTATGATGTTGCATGTTTGAAGGAGGATGGAAAGGTTCCAGAGCAGAGAGAGGAGTTAAAAATGTGCGTGAGCGTAGGAATTTAGTAGGAGCAAGAGGTTTTAGGAGATGGGAGGGAATGGGGTCAAGAGGGCAAGTGTTAGAGGGAGAAGAGGCGATCAACAGCGACACATCCTCCTCTGAGACAGTGGAAAAAGAGTCAAGGAAGGCCGGAGGAGAGTTAGAAGAGGTGTAGGATGGGAGGAAGAAACAGAGGGGATGTTCTGACGTATGGATTCCCCTTTTCCTTAAAATAGTCAGCAAAGTCCTGAGCGGAGATGGAGGAAGGAGAGGCAGCTGAGGGTGGTTTGAGTAGAGTATCAAAGACAGAGAACAGTCGGCGTGGGTTAGACTTGTTCATGTTGATTAGTGAAGAAAAGTAGGCTTGTTTAGCTTGCGAGAGGGCAAAGTTGAAACAGGATAGCATAAATTTGTAGTGAAGGAAGTCTGCAAGAGTATGAGATTTCCTCCAGAGGCGTTCAGAGGAACGAGTGGAGGAAAGCAGCATGTGCGTATGGGAATTTAACCAGGGTCTAGGGTTAAAAGGGCGAGTGCGGCAGAGAGAAAGTGGTGCATGTAGATCAAGAGAGGAGGACAAAAGGCAGAGTTGTAGTTCTGACCAGTTTGTCAGGGTCTGTAGCAGAGCTTAGAGAGGAGAGGGAGGAGTGTAACGTGGACTCAAAGTCAGGTAAGTGAATAGAGCGCAGGTTTCTGCAGAACCGGGGGGTAGATGGAGGTGGAGAAGGGGAGAAGCGAGATAGAGAGAATGAGATGAGGTGATGGTCAGAGAGAGGAAAAGGGGAAATGGAGAATCAGAGAGAGAGAAGTTTTTAGTGAAAATCAGGTCTAAGTAGTTGCATCCTTGTGGGTGCTGGCTGAGTCCACTGTTGAAGGCCAAAGAAGAGGTTAGAGAAAGAAAGCGGGAAGCCCAAGGGAGAGAGGGGTCATCAATGTGGCAATTGAGGTCCCCAAGGAGAAGAACAGGGGAGTCTGAGGAGAGGAGAAAAGAGAGCCAGGATTCAAAGTGAGAGAGAAAGAAGCAGAAGGGGGTGAGTAGAGGTAGGTGGGCGATAGATGACGCCACTTGAACAGGGAGAGGAGCGAAGAGATTGGACAGTGTGAACCTCAAAGGAGGAAAGGCAAGAGAGGGGGGAATAGGAAGAGGAGTTCGGTAACGGCAGAGAGAGGAGAGCAGGAGCCCACACCTCCACCCTGCCATCAGGGCGCGGGTGTGGGAGAAGGAAAGGCCACCATAAGAGAGGGCAGCTTCCAGAGCAGAGTCAGACGGTGAGCCAGGTCTCAGTTATAGCAAAGAGAAGCAGGGAGATAGAGAGAAAGAAGTCATGCACAGAGAGGGAACTTGTTAGAGAGGGAGTGAGCATTCCAAAGGGCACATGAGAAAGAGGGAGAGAGGAGGGAGGGTGGCAGGGATGGGTATGAGGTTGGAGGGGTTAACACCAGAAGGAGTAGAAGTGTATGTGGGAGGCGAGGACGAGAGCAAGTAGAAATAAGGCAGGGACCAGGATTGGAGAGATATCCCCAGAACAAGGAGGAGAAGCATGGATAGAAAGAGGATGTGTGAGGATGATTTATAGGGGTGTGTTTTTGCAGGGTGTATAGTTGTGTGGTGACAGAGGATGCAGGTAAGAAAGGAGTTCATGTGAACTGAGAAGTGGGGCAGAAAGGAGAGATGAAGATATATGATAGAGTTAGAGACATAAGGAGACTGGTGGAGGAAGTCATAATTTGAAAATAAGTGAGGTTACAGCAAATATAAAAAATAAAGGCAGCATCACAGCAATAGTTAAGTGTTGAGATGTGCAATCTTAGATAGATATCCTCTTTCCAACGTAGATCAAAAGCAGGAATCAGAATAGTAGTAGGTGATGTCCACTTTTCCACTTCTTTTTGAACTCCTTTTTAAACTTCAAATTCTACTGAAACATTTCTACTTAAAAGCATATCTGCTTTCAAGCATGGCTGCTGAGCAATGGTGTTAGGAGTTACTTATATACTTTTAGAAAAAACTGGTTGGACAACAAACTTAATTAGCACATGTGAGGGTAGTTAAAGCAAATGGTTTTTCTAAGGTGGGTGTTGCCTTGCCTTGCCTTGCCTTGCACAATGTGTGAAAGCTGAATTAAATTAAGACACTAGGGGGTGATTTACAGACAGACAATTGGAATATGTTTTCCTAGATAGAACTAAATAACAGCAGGGGAGGATATCAGGTAGACAGACAATTGGAATATGTTTTTACCTAGATAGAAATAAAACACACAGCAGGGGAGGATATCAGGATAGACAGACAATTGGAATATGTTTTTACTAGATAGAACTAAACACACAGCAGGGAGGATATCAGGATAGACAGACAATTGGAATATGTTTTGTTACA